>JAVKLA010000031.1:19350598-19368102 GCA_034782735.1 Sagittarius serpentarius | reverse complement strand
AGTGGAAGGTGTCCCTGCCCATGGCAGGGGGGGTTGGAACTAGGTGATCTTTAAGGTCCCTTCCAACCCAAACCATTCATTCTATCAGTCTATGACTCTGCTGTGGTTAGGTCCACATGCAAGTGCCTGGGGAAAAGAGCTATTCTGGACAAATTCACTGGTTGTATTTTACATATGGAAAACTAAGCAGATGCTAATCCACAGGGCTCCAGACTGTGTCAGACAATAATATTGATTACACTGCCAGCATGCAGACCTATCCCATCCTAAAGGAATGATTCATGGCAAAGGTGCATATGGTGAACACATGATAACGCTGAGACCAAAGGTAATAATGAAATTAAACTGGAAAGGTGGTGGAACAATATTCTCTCTCTGAGGTTTTCTACTGCTTGGAGTCTGAACTGCTATCGCTTCCAGACCCAAATCCCTTAGCCTTTTACACAAAGATGCAGAGACTATTTGGAGTTAAAAGGAATCCCCTCACATCTTCTAATCCATGAAGTTTTGAGACATTATTTATTGCCAATATTAGGTAGATATTTTTCCATTTATAATATTCACTGTATAGACTTTGAGCTTCTTTTGTCTTAAGTGTCATGTGAAACAGGCCTTCCTGAGGAAGATGCAAAAAAACAGATTGCAGCAATTTAAAAATAATTTGTGTTGTGCAAAATAACCAGTTGCCAACACCAGCTACCTGGCTTGAGATCAGATGACGCTGGGTGAGGGAGGAGAAATACCCGATTAAAATTAGATTGGGTTGAAATTCTTTGAATCTTCAGTATTTGACTTCATTTGAAAACCAATGTCACCCTGTATTTTCGCATCTAAATCTGCGAAAACTTAGTGCAAGGCGGATTTGTGCAACGGTCTTTTCCTAAGATTGTTGCATCAGTAATGTGATAATGAATGATCTCCAGTTGCCTAGGCTGCACTGATATAGATCCTAGACTAGACAGTTGTATTGGCTAAACTGTGGTTTTACCACTCATTTGACTCACGTGGCTGTTTTTACTGTGGGAGTACAAAGTGCAGCTCTGCTAATACAGCTCTTTCCCTACTGGGAGCACTTTGCCACTGTGGGTACACTAGCTTTCTCAGATTAGTAAAATGTTTCTAGGACAGCCGTTTGCTATTCCCAATATGTAAGCACTGTTTGAGGGTGCATGGAAGTGCAGACACACAGTGCGGGCTTGTGCTGAGCTAAGCTGTGTATGTGCACAAAAAGATATGTACGTATGACAGAATACTTCCTCAGCAAGCAGAATTGCAGTACTCCTGTAATTTTTTCAGTAGAAATGGCCCTGGAGAAAGGCAAGAATGAAAGTGACACTTCACAACAAACAGTAACAATTTACTAAATCTCTAGGGATAACCCTGGATGCTGCCGGTGGACCTCTTACCGGTTCTGAAGCACTGGCATTGGTAAGGTGATGAGAAACCAGTGGTCACTCCAGCTCCCTGCCCTTTCCCACATTGGCAAGGTGACTGGAGCTCCCTTTATCTCTTCCCTGACAGAGAAAGAGACGGTACCATTGTAGCTGCCAAAAACATGCACTGAAAACTGGATCTGTAATAGAGGAAGAAGAGAAAAAGAATGGTATCCTGTGGTAAAAAGGGAAAGATACTCACTTCTCCCCTACCTGGGGATGTGAGACACCAAACCTTTGATCCTGGGTCAGACTGCTTCATCACGCACACCACTAAGGCTTGTGTATGACTCAGCATTGTTCCCAGCTAGCACAGCGTTTTCTCAGCGGAGACCCTGACTGACACTCCCGTTGGGCAGCTGTTCTCCAACCACTGACTACAATATCCACAGCCTCAGACACCATCTGGGTGAGAAAGCACTGGTTTCCTTGTTATCTTCTTCAGGAACAAAAAGTGGTAAAGCAGAGGAACAGAGGCTTAAACTCAAGATTTAATATTTTTAATTCCAGCATCTTGGAGCTCCCCTTATGCTTTGTAGAGATTTGGGCTGAAGGCAGACTATGTGATTTTATCCAAGCCAGGTTGCCCTCATCTTTTGAAATTCCTGAAGAATGTGAACAGAAGTTTATCTTCATCTATTCCTGAAAAATCTAATGCCTACTAACTTCACACTCCTGTTCTCAGTGAAACTGTCAAGTTTGTTAACTCCTATGAAAGTATTGCAGAATTTAGGAAGAGAAGTCTCAGCAGCAGGTATACTGAATGGCTCAACAGCCCAGACAGCCAGCTCCCTTTCCTACAAACCAAAGCCATCCCATACAGTTCAGGTGCTAGGTACCCTTCAGAGGAATAGTCAGTACAGTTAGGCTGGGGAGTTTTCCATACTGAGGAGTTGATTTGGGGTTCCTGCTTTCACTTACTAGGGATGCACCTCATATCTTTCCAGTTTTCAACAAGTAGCTAGCTAGGTGCTATAACCAAATCTTCTGCTTTCCAGTGTTTTGCAGAGTGTGCAGAGGCACAAGAGAATGGGCTAACTTGCAAACAGTGCCTACAGCCTGATGATTAGCTCCACAAAGATGCTAAGACAGAGTGATATACCCGGTAGTCTTCAGTGGTAATACTGGCTGGCAAGCTGGTACTGTAAGCCTTGGCCATACCGCTTGTCTGATTGCTGTCTGCTCGCAGGTAGAGGAAGTATCCTGTGAACAGAAAAGTGAACAAGAAAAGACAAGATGATGTTTTGCCTTTTTTTATACTCTCCTGAAATAATTTAACATCACTGTGCTGAAGCAAAGTCATGCTTGTCATCTTATTTAGACTGGAGAGCAAATCTATTTGTAAGGATATAATAAGCACTCCGGTAGGTTTTAGCAGCACGAAAGTCAACATCCCAAACCCTTTCCTGGAACATGAGTGCATAAACCTCAGACACCACTCAAGTATCTTCCCATACAGGGGCTCACACCAGTCTACAGTGAACTCCTCATCAGCCCTAATTCTTACACTATTAGCATCAATGACTCTTGCTGAGACAAACACTGGGCTGGAAGAGCTTATTGGTAGACTTCATTCACAGGGACAGTTTATACAAACTCTCAAGAGACAAACAGGACACTCATATGGGCACACTTCATTTTGACAGGGAACTATGTGGCAAGACTCATCTGTGCCAACACTTCTGACTTTCAACCTGAACATGTGAGGGTCTGGCCTCCCTTCTTATTTACCAAGCTGACAGCTGTGGGAATTATCTGACTCTTTTTTTATTGTGGTATTCTATGGCACAGAATGTGTATGATCACTTGGTCTTGGGATATGCTTACATGTGATGCTCTTCCTAACCCACTGGCAGAGTCTGGCAAGGGTCTCCAAAAGATTTGTTTCTACAAGCTGCCTAGTTCTGTTGGGCAATTTTTACTTTGTGATGCAGCAGTTATGTTGTTGCTGAGTACGCTGTAATTGCATAGCTTATAAGAGGAAGAAGGAGGGAAGAACTGTATATAGAGAAAAGAGAATTCATACTGTAATTTTTCAAGGTGAAGGAGAATCCCTAGTCTCCAATAGTTTCATGTTAACTTTGCTGCAGGACTTGTTTCACATAAAGTTTTGAATTATGTTCAAAAGTTAATTTTAGCTACATTTAAAGTTGTTGTAGATAGTACTGATGCTAAAGTTCATTTGTCAATGATGCCATAAATTTTAAAGGAATTTTAAAAACCTAAATTCAGGGCTATTGTATATACACACACACAGAGTGAGACAGAACTATGAGAAACCTACCACCAGTGGCTTGCAAGGTAGACCCTACAAATGAGTCATCTTGAATCCTTTCAGTAAAGCCCCGAATAGACCAGGGAGATACTGCAGTTTCATTCAGTGTCCAGCCACAGGGACCCTCTTCAAAAGAGCAATGTGAGCCCTCTGGGAGACTGTCTACAACGGAGAATAAAAAAAAAGCAAGAAAATAGGAGAAACTTGATTATGGAAGAACACAAACAGCAGCAAAAGTCAAAACTCATTGCGGTTGTCTAAGCCACACAACCAATGCTACACAGTGTTTCAATGTCAAAATATTAATACGTCTCATTTGTTTATTTCCAGAGTCACCATCAGAAAGCCAACACTTTGCTTCTGGAGATATTTGAGACTTTGCAGTTCCGTCCTGCTCTAGATACTGTACAAAACTGCAACTCCCACAATCTAAAGAATGGTAAATCACTGCCATATGTTTATAAAGGCTTTGCTGTATATGAAATTGCAGGTATCACAAAGTTTGTGTGTCCACTTAAAGGAAGGCCAATCAACAGATTATTTTAGATCTCTGCCACTGTACTTGCAACAAAGCTAAATGATGCTTCTTAGCACCATGTATACTGAGTTAGGGGATTTCTCTGTCATGATGTGCAAGATCTCTGAACTGGGATCTTGGAGGGACAGATTTAGACCGTGTGGGTGGCTAGCACTAGAAAGATGACCAACACTTTCCACTGAAGGGAGATTCAGACCTCGGGTCCAGAAGGAGTTTCTCACCCAGCTGCAGACATGTAAATAAGATTTTGCCTTTCTCTGAAGTAGCAGCAACTATGAAGGCAGGTCATTGAGCTCCTTACTGCAATATTTAAAAAAACAAACCAAACCAAAAAACCCAAATCCATTTTATCCTATACAGGGTGAATTTTCAAAGAGAATCTTGGTATCCAATTAAGGTAAATAGGCTAAATTAATTCAGGAGGCAAACCACTGAATTAATCTAGAGATGAAATTAGTTTAACTAATTTTTCTTTCCAAATTATTTCTTCTAATGAAGGTTGCCACGAAGTGCCATGCCACATACTCACCACACCTCACTCCTTCCTGTTCTTTGGCAGGGCAATCACTGATGAACTCACAGATTTGTAGGTGGCTGACACAGCCTCCATGAAGGCAGGGGAAGGTGGAGCCTTTGTCATATATAGAAAGATCTTGGTTTTCTTTCTCTAAAGGAAAAAAGATAGAGAAGCTCAGAGATGAGTTGGCAGAATGTGTATGACCCTTCACGTGTATCAGCCTTCACATGCAGGACTTCAGAAAGCGTCCTTTGCGTGATAAACGATACTTATGTCTGCTTTTTACCATGCAGGTTTCTATCCAGCATGAGATACCTGCATATCACCTCAGCAATCATGGAGACCAAATTTATTGCTCCTTTCTCTCTCATGCACTGTCTTCTGCTGTGTTTATCTTTAGATAATCGTTGGGGTTTTTTGTTTTGTTTTGTTTTTTTTACGAAGGATCTTGCACTTTCCTACCGTGGTGTGCTCCTCCGTTCTGCACACGTGACTGTGCAGCTGCCAGGCAGCTGTGTCATGCTGCATGACACTGCTGCTGGGGGCAGAGATACCCACTTACCTCTGGTCCTGACAGACACATTGCTACGCCCTATTGAGACTCAGGCTTAACTAACACTCGCGCTGCTGACACACTTCTGTGCCAGCTCTGTGGCACCCAGCCCGAGATGATAGGTGCTTCCCCAGG
The DNA here is from genome assembly GCA_034782735.1 of Sagittarius serpentarius. Classification (NCBI taxonomy): domain Eukaryota; kingdom Metazoa; phylum Chordata; class Aves; order Accipitriformes; family Sagittariidae; genus Sagittarius; species Sagittarius serpentarius. Next base: position 19,362,651 of record JAVKLA010000031.1, on the reverse strand, counting down.
AAGTCAGCTCACTGTGCAGGAACTTTACGTATGCACCCTAGCTAGTCTAGTCAGCTCTACTCTGGGTGCACTTGACTGAGTGCACAGGTACCCAGCAAGCAGGCTGAACACAATTTTTAAGTCTGATATTTCCCAAAAGCATGACTCTTAATGCACCCAACTTGTCCTGTGGATGTGTGCACACAGGTCTGTTATGGACCTGCACATGTGTGTAGGTCTCTTCTGAACCTGCTCCCCTTAAGCAGAGCTCTGCACAGAAGTTCCACTGGGATTGTTACTGCTCTGGAAAAAATGCAAAAGTTAGGGAACCAATTCCAGAAGAAAGAGAAAAGGAGATCTCCACAGCAATCCAGGTACATAGTCTGAAATAGGATTTCTTCACGGCACTGTGTTGTGCTGGGTACATGCATCATCTTATTCAGGGACTGAGCGTTTAGCATAGTGCTTCAGGCTGTATGCATCCCCTCAAAACTCTATGACTGTCAAAAACTCATTACATTAAAAATATGTTTGTTAAATTAAAAGATTAATGGCTGCAATAAAATTAAATCTCTAACATGATCAAAACCAGTCTCATTATGTATTATGAAACAGCTCTGTGAAACCAATATTCTCTCTTTACATTTGAAGCTTTTTATATTACATTCCAAGCTATTTCTACAGTGTCTGCAAAACAGAGATAATAGCATTATATTAATGCATGAAAAACAGGAAGTGAAGATGATTATGTCTCCAACCTGCAGGCTGCCTGTGCCGACAGACTCTTGTACTTCCAAGAAGCCTAAATGACATTAGCAAGGTTCTGCACAGCTACTGAGGATCATTTGCACGACATTCACAACAGGACTCTTAAGTGCCAGGTAAAACTGAGGATTTCTGAGCTGAGCACTCAGTACTTTGGAGAAAATAATTACATTCCAATTATTTTCATTTTAGACAGAAGTTCTCAGCCTGGCAGTAGCAAATAGACCCCATGGGGTGCAGATCAATGTTTCTTTTCTTTATAGATTTGGAAGCTAGATCCCCAGTATGGAAAAGCCTTTGGTGACACAGGGTAGTCTTTTGTTCTTGATTATTTAAACAAAGAAAAATATTAAATGCTAAAATAATCTAGGCAAAGACTTTTTTCCATCCCTGTTGCTGGATGCAGCATAAGCCCTGTTGTTTTCTCATACAAAGACCAAGCAAAGCGAAGTTGAAATGCACAGAGGATCACTTAAATCAGTTCTATAATTCTGAGCTTTGACCGTACCTTTGGAGAACGTACACATGCGTGCACACACATAAAACACATGCAAATGTGACCCTTGACAGGTAAGCACTGCCAGAAACCCCAGAGGAGACTCAGCTGTCATTTAAATCCCATCTGACCGACTCTCTGATCACATTCATCAGTTTTGGTGAGGATGCTGCTCCCTTTTCTGACTGCATTTGGTTATTCCAAACCTGACTGTATTGCAACATACCATGAAAGCAGTTTCTGAGTTGCAAGGAGCCCACTGCCAGTACTCCAACATCTTGTGCTCCACAGTTTGAATACTGCAGGGTGATTTTAAAAGGCCTTTCTATTCGGCCAATCTGGGCCGTCAGGTATTTCCATTTCATCCTAGAAAACAACAGAGCTATCAGACATACACACAGCACACTGGAATCCATGGAGCCTCTAGTGTAAAGATTTTGCAGTGTACCAAATAGAAGTAATAGTATCCACATGGGGAATAGGTCAATGAATGTAAACTCCAACATAACAAACAGGTATAAATATAAAACAAGTGATGTTCAGCCTAACAAGCTCCTGTTTGGTTATCTTTGCTGCAGATCCTATTGCTAATGATGAAAAGATCCAACAATTCTCAATGATTCTTGAGTTAAAATGGGGCTTAAATTACCACCTATTTTGGACACACACGCCCGTATGTGGCTTCCACATACATGGTTGTGTTCTGTTTGCTCTTGCAAGTACAGATCAACCAAGCAGCTGCACAAGTCTCTGGATGTCCTCAAGCTAACACTGACATTGTATGTTCTGGAAGTAAATGTCTGGCTCTGAAGGTTTCTTGGTTGTGTCAAGCGTGAGAACCTTTTTTCTGTACATTCTCAATCTAGTCTCCTGGCTTAACAAGCCAGAGTGCACCCACAAAGCAAGGGGAAGAAGAGAAGTGGTGTTCCACAAAACGCAGATTGCTCTGGCAGTTCATATTTCACCACAGAACAAATGCCGTAGCCCCTAGACAGCCAAGTTTTCTCAACTGTGCAGCATTCATGGCAGTTCTGAGAAAGACAGATGGTCCCATGCATTCTAATTTGAAAGATGGTTGTTAGGCATCAAAAGCCAGAGAGAGATACCAAATGGGAATTTTCAAAGTACCTCGCTCAAGTCAGTCTGATGGAAGTCAGGGTATCCAGGTGTCATTAAAAAAAATCCAGCAGGATTCTTAAAAATCTTTTTATTTTTATTTTTAAATCCTGTCCTTCTACCTCATGTTAACAAGACAATAAAATACAGTTAAAACTATATGTTATGATTTTGTAAAGGGGTTGTAGCAAGGGTAGTGACGAAGGAATCCTTCCTCTAAGCTCTTTTCTGAAAAGACTACCAGACAGCGATAAATTTACCCATACCATACATGCTGCTGATATTGCCAGGGGCACCCTGGACGAGTGACTCTAAGTCAGTGCCAGAGGGGTGATAAGGAGGCCAGGCCACAGTGTTAAGATATGTGGCTCAGACTCTGCTCCTAGTATTACTTTTTTATTTGGGAAATACCTTCAGCTGCCATGAAGTGATCATCTAGCCCTTGTCCCACACCAGAAACACATTAGAAAGGCAACACCCAGACAGCAAACACAGCTCTACTGGACACAATATAAAAATCACAGACCACTTACTTTGAAACTTGCAAAAAAAAAAAACAAAACAAAACAAAACCAAAGCAACTTTAATATTTTCATCGCCCTTTCTGCTTTGGCTTGCCACTGATTAGTAACCTAACTCATTCTTCCCTCCACAAATCAACTATATACCTTTTTCTGGTGAGAGTTTCTTACTATCCCTTCTATGGCATCCCTCCATCTTCCACCTTCACCATTGTACACACACATAAACACCCACAGATACACTAATCTAAAGTTGAGCTCCTCTTATCAAGATGACCCTATTTCTCCTGTTTCCTGTCCCATCATATCATATTCAATAGTTCAATGTAATTTAATTCAGGTCCAGCCCTGAACCACAACTGTACCATCTGTACTACCCAACAAAGGAGAATGACTGCTTTACTTTCACCTTGTATTACAGTGCAGCTTCAGGAATGTCCAGCACTTATAAATATATCTTATAAATACACTTCTAAATACATCCCCCCCGCCACACTGTGGCACAACATCTGAGACCATTCAGCACTGACACAGAACCGAATCACTTCTGCTACGTGGCACAGCTTTGTTCATCACTCCATTGCCTCCTGTTGGCCACAAAAATCAATGGGCCTTAATCAAATTGGTTCAGCCACTGAAGGTAAGGACAGTGTTTAAATCTTTTGACTTTACCTATTAAGCATCCTAGACCTTTCAAGCACTGAGACATAGCTCTAGTACCTCCACCAAGTTACAACCCACCCTGCAGCTGAGACGTCACAGTATCACCAGTGTTATTGCATCCCTGAGTGCAGGAACCTGTAGCGCACAGCCTCTGATTCACAACCAGTGTTATATTTAGTAGTAGCAACTAAAGAGATTACTGCCCCACAGCTGAAAACAATGACTAGTTCAGCTACTGCACCTTAATCCTACATGGTTTATGAGCCAGACACTTTGGAACTTGCCATTTATAGCCTCATATATCAAAATAAATGAAAACCACTGGTGATCTAAGTCAATAAACCAACCTCTGAAATGTCACAACTGAGAAAGACTGTCCATTCTGCCTTCTCTGCTGGGAAAACTGTGGCATCTGGTAGAAGAGCAAGGCCACTGTCTTAAACCACTACTTGTGTGAACTGACAGCTCTTCTGAGTCAGAGCCCTAAGGTCCCATGAAACATTCTAGTTCTGCACTGAAATATCTCTAGTACTGAACTTTGACTCCATTTGTAACACCACAGCAAAAGCTGGCAAGCATCCAGAGACTGCAAAAATGACAAGTATCTTTGCATCACCCAGAATACCTCTGTGTACGGAGTCTCATCATCATCAAGGTATTCCCCTTCAGAGAAAGCCTCGCTCCCAAGATCCAACTGCAGCAGGATTTTTAATGCTGTAAATAATTAAGCCTTCTTTGCTTGGTCCCACTATCCAAACAGTGGCTAGTCAGAGCCAATTTAATTTTCTTAATGGAATCAGGAACGAAGCCCAGTGTCGATCTAGCAGAAGATGGATCATTGCAGCAGGCTTCCAGATAAGCCAAGCTTGGCAATACCTTTACTATTGATTTTATGTCAAAACCAGATCTCAAGTAAGGAGGTAATATTACTCTTCTTCTAAATAGAGATGTTAAAATTGATCTGTGTATATGGAAGGGCTATCAGAGTCTGACATCATTTTGAGAAATTTGCATGGATAGGAAGTTTGGAGTTGCAGCAACCTGATGCTTAAGGCAAGAGAATTCAAGATTCACCCTGCAAACCTATAATTTCAACTTTTGATTTTCATTAGCCTCTCAATCTCCACTGCTGAGCAAAAGTTTTCCTCCCCCTCCTTACCAATCCTTTCTATGCCATGCCTTTCCCTATCCAACAAAGGTAACTTGATCATTAATTTTAAGAAAGACTTTTAATATTAAGAACAACAATTTCTTCATTAAGAGTGAAAGATTCACTAAAGCTGAACAGGAAAGCTGAAACCTTTTCTGAATTAGGGGGACTCACTGCATGGGTTATTGCACAAAGGTATGTATGCTAAATGCTTCTAGGCTCAGTCAGTGAACATACAAATTATAAGCATTTAGCATTACTTTTCCACATACAGGAAGTTGTTGCCTGCAAGTCTTCACAAACAACCAGTTCTAGCCATTCGACTTAAAAGGAAATAGATGAGAGAGCAGAACACATGCCTACCCCTCTTGCTTTCACCAACGAGTTTGAGGGTTCTTATTAGACCCACTGTATTCTGGGGTGCAATTTCAACAGAATCACAAGCGGCAGTAAATCATACTTCCAGATTAGCGTTCAAAAATCATAGTCTTATATAATGGCTGGACAGCCTCTCCTTTTCTAGCTGCATTTTTTAATTGAAATGGCTGTGCTCATTGTTGTCAGTATGTATTAGGCATTTTCTGAGGACGCTTACCAGACTACTACTTTTCAAAGGTTTATGTGGTTGGACACCCAATTTATGAAACCCAATGACCATACGTGTTTCTAGACGTTCAGATTAGCTATATGGCAATGTTTCCATGCATGACAGTAGAAGTTAAATAACTTTTGTGGATAAAACAACCACATTAGTAGAACAGAAGTGTCAAAGATGGTAAGTTTCTACAAGTGTCTCGAAAGCTGACAGGGCATTTTAGCAGCACCACCACCACCCAAAAAACGGGGAAGACATGGAAAACTAAGCAATATTTTTTTTGTGAGGTCGGCTAACTGAAAACCCCTGTGTGCACATTGCCATGAAATTTTTGCTTTGTGACCTACCAAGACCATCATGGCCAGTGTCTTATATTTCAGAAAGAAAATAGAACAAAATCAACTTGGCTTATTGACCACAGGAAGGGAAAAGATTACCCCTGCCCCAAGTGATGCTTTTTCATTTTCACTGACGTGTGAGTACTTAGAGTTGAAAGAAACTAACTCCTTACTGAAACAGTTTCGGCTGACAACACTGAAATAATTGTGGTGAACAACAAACACAAGCATGTGAAACCATTCAAAACAAAAGCACACAGGACTCAGAAGAGCTGTGACTGTTTCTGGGTCTGCGTGATAAAGAGGGAAAAGGTGGTATAAGCAAAATAGTAAAAAAGACGTTAGATGTGACCTGAACAAGTGCTGTAACTGTAAGCCTGAGAAAGCAAAGACAGCTTTCTGAGCCAAGGACCAGATGAAGAAGGCTTGGACTTGCAAGCAAAGCTACAGGCTCTTGATGTTTGAGCTCTACTGAGATAATGAGAAATACAATTTTATGTATTTTTTTGTAAATATATAGAATTTCAAACACCTCACTCCCTCAGTGGTTCTCCCTCTAATGGTAGTAACTCAGAATACCCATGCCCTATAGGTGTGGTATATAACAATAAATACTGTGACTTTGCCCTGTTTGTTCAGAGGACATGGTGTCTGAAGGTCCATCTGTTTCTTTGTTCTTTCACTGAGGTATATGTGTGAAAAAATGAGTGGCAGCCTCAATACGACCAATTTAATGATAAATCCTAGTAGTTAGTGAGGTGGACAGAACAGTAGCTTTCTCTCACACATGACATATATCTAAGCTTTCGGGAAACTATGTAGCTGATGGATCCTGAAGAAGGAAACACCGTCAGGAGAAGATTTCTAGGTCCAGAAAGAGGACAGTTCACTGAAGTGGTCTAGTGCAGCTGTAATTTATAATGAAGTATAGCTTGATCCTGGAATTGAGGGGTGACAAAAGGGACTGAAGCAGAATTTTCAGAAAAAGTGCCACCTAGCCTTTTTCCTATATCTAAGTTTCTACTCTGATCTCAAGACAATCCCTTGGTAGTAATTGTCAATGTTTAAACTATGTACTACACATAGGTGTCTATCTCAAGGTCATTTGCTCATTTTCCTCCTTGTTCTGCTCTAAATTGTGCAGCAGTGTTTGGTTAACACAGAAAAGCTTGTAGAACTCCCACTCCCTATGGAAAGCACCTGGAAAGCGGGTACACTTCAGGATAGTGTCTCTTCTTAATAACCAATGTTGTTAAAATCTTAATCATGGAGAGAATGTTCATTTCGGGCTGCTTGCCTAGTAAGAAACAGCTCAATCACTGTGTTAGAAATAACTTTTGTCCTGCCTGCATGCTCAGATTTTTCTGCAATTGTGCAGAGATTTTAAAGAGTTTCCCTGTAATGAGTGGTAAAAAGAAAGGTATTTGACCTAACATGGTTCCTAACTGTGTTTCATCTCTTTTCTATCCCTCCTTTCTGTCTTGATTTAAAACAGGAGTCAGACACCTTCCATCTTTAAAACCTTAATACTAACCCCTCTGAGCTTACCAGCGCTTCATTTCACTCACTAAGAAAAAGTAATACCATTGTCTATGCCAGCTTCCAGTAAAGCTAACTCCATTCTGATAAATCTAAATGCCATCACTTTTAGAGAGATGATAATCTTGGTTTCATGCAGAATTGTTTTACAGTGCTCAAATAAGCTGTTAAACAACAAATATGATCTGTTCCAGAGATGTGGCAGTGATTGTGATCAAAGCCTGGTCTGGCCAGCTAGGTATATCAAAAGAATATTTTATGAGTTTATATAGGGGAATGGAGCTGTGGCTGCAGTGGCAGAAGCTTGTCCAATACTCAGAGCAGCAAGGGCAGTTATAGGTAAAAAAGGACATTAGAAGCTGATCCCATAAAATGCAACAGATTCCTTGTGAAATTGGCTAGAAGAAGGGGAAAGAGTAGCCAGGAAGGAAGTGAGCAATAGCTAAAAGTGGGGATGGGGGGTGGGGGGTGGAGCGACTGAGACAGAGAGAGAGAGAGAGGGATCTCAAAGAAAATAAATACCTTTTTTTAGTCAAACTCTGCTATCTTTGGCTGACCAGGAGTCTTGGCTACACATCTCCATGGCAGCCTGGGGAGTGCCAAAGAATTCAAAGTAAACAAGAACTGGGATCTATTGCTTAAGTTCTCCATGGGAGACAGTCAGGTGATAGAAATAAAAAGCTCTGTTGTGTGTCTGGCCCAGGTTCTTACAAGGCAGATTGCAGCAAAGGAAAAACAAGCACATGGAAAATGGCAAAATCAGATGACACGTGGACTTTTCTCCTTTTCCTGTTGTGATTAATTCCCTTTGCCCATTTCTCCTCCTTACTACATTCTGCTACACGCAGGAACGAGAAAGTAAAACCTTGGGAAGATCAAAGAGAAGAGAATACAGGACAAGATCCAGGGTTGTTGCACTTTTTTTTTTTTTTGTCTTCACCTCTTCTCACCTCTAGCCTCTGTTTTTCACTTCCCTGAATGCTACAAATAAAGCAAAAAAGGATGCTCCTGAACTTAGAAGATGGAAGGAGGAAGTTAAAAAAGATGTAAAGTTAACCCTACCTCAAAATGAGAAATGTGACCCTTGTAACAATGATAGGACCTCTTAAATACTTGGAGATATCAGTCATGTTGCCAAAGCAGTCTTAGGACTGAGTGCATTTTACAGCTATAGTCCTAGCATCGGTAAGACAGTCAACCACTCTTGACCCTTCCATTGTGAGAGAAGAAGAGTGAGTCCTAAGCAAGTGTGTTTTTTGCAAAGGGGACTTACAAAACCTGGGTCTGTTACAGCCATCCTGTCAGGAAGCTGCACGCTTCAGTCCTGACAGTTCTACCTTCATTTTCTGCTGTAACAGCAGCAATGATCTCAAGAAGGGAGAAGACACTGATAAACGGTGGCTTGGAGGGACTCCACCCTAGCCTGCAATTCAAAGTCTAAACAGCTGCAAATTGATTGTCTTACCCGTCATCCTCCTCATGGCCAACTCTCAGAGAAATCATTATATTTCTGTTTGTCTCCACATATTTGATTTCAACTGTGAACCTCTGGAGAAGAGGAACAGCATCCTGTGAACATATGGCCAGTTCCAGCAAGCAAGAGTCCAAGCTCCCAGGCAGGATGGGGCTATGCAGGCTGAACTCACATCTATCTGGGAGCCTACTGGTGTTCAGGAGGAAAATGTCCCCTGTGAGGGAAAAAAAAAAAAAAAAAAAAAAACAAAAAACCAACATTATTGATTGAAGAAAAATAAAAAGAGGAAAATGGATAAGAAGTTTGAAGAAAGGAATCATGAGAAGAAGGGAGAGGACTATGCACAAAACCAAAAAGCAACAGAAAGTAGAGAAAGGAGAATAAAGTAAAAATGAGGGAAATAAGTAAAGTGATAGAAGGAATGAGAAGAGAAGAAACCAAACAAAGCAGAGTGAAGACATGTCCAACAAAACAAAAGCCAAAGACTTTGCAAGTCAGACAACAGACATGTGGAGCCAGCCATGGCTTGTAAAGGATTAAGTTTCCTAAGAAAAATCCAGTCTCTGGAAGCAAAAGTAGCTTATCCTAAAACAGGGGCATACAAAATGAGTATAAAGGAGTTGGCTGTTTACAGGGTACGTACGTACACAACTCAGGCAGTACACATACATTATATGGCTCTTAGTGACTCTTGGGCACTGACAGCACACTTAGGAGTTGTGCCCCAGAACCAGCATATGGCAGTGTTTTTGGTGACATGTGCCTGAGGCCTCAGCCTGCTGGCTCCTGTTGCTGCCACCCACAGCTGCTACCACTGCTGGGAGAAAGCAGATGTCCATTCGAGGGGAACTGTAACTCTGCCTACCTTCAACATCTCCACGGGAGGAACTGTTTTCCAGAAGCAGTTGCTGCCTCTCCTGAGACACCAGGACACCAACTGAAGATAACACCCAGTCTGGTTCTCCAAAACTGTCTGTAGACGTCACCCATGAACAGCTTGAGCCGATGATACAAGAGATTTCTGTCATGAGAAACCAAAGGTTTCATTGAGGCCTTCCCCAGTTCAAGGGGCAGATGTGACGCAGGCACATGCATGAGCAGATGTACAGGGTATGGGGGGTATCTCTCCCAAGAAATGGAAGAGTTGAAGGGAAAAAAAAGTTTGTCTAGTGCAATAACAACAGAGTCTCTCCCAGGGTGGGTGAAGGAACATGCCAGAATGAAAACCAACCCTGCAGATTCTTGGCAGGTGTAGATCAGCATCCTCCCACCATTATCAACAGTGAATTTGCATCAGTGGAAGGTCTAGCCCACATGTACATAAAATCCTGAATAAGGATAATACCTAGTGCAGCAAGGATATCGAAACTGTTCATATTTAGCATTTTGGCAGAGAAGAACAAATGAAACTCTAAGGTCAACCCTCTCTCAGCAACAGAAAGAGCTTGATAGGGTCCCAAGGAGAAGAGCTGAGCAATACAAGTTTACATTTTTTTTTAATTTTTATTTTTTTAAACAGTTTTGCTTTCCTCCAGCTGAATGGACAAGAACATCCTCTTAAACTCCAGAGTCCATTCACAGCACTGAGAACACTAGATCATCCTGGCCAGAATTTTTCATAATCAGCACATTAGAAACCAGACAAGAAGTAATTCACTGTTCTCTCATCAATCTAATATAAGCTCCCTGAAGGGATGTTAGCTGCACAAAGCTCTCCCACACAGAGTGGGGCTGAATAGATACGGCAAGCTGATATTAACTTGTGGGATATTTATTTTCAGTAGTAATAATAATATTACAGTAATAACTGCAGGACCCCCCAGGCCATATGAGAAATAATAAGAGACTAAACATTCATATTTGGGATCCTAATGTTCAGAGGGTATTCAGACCTTGCAAACATGAGTGACACAATGTTATCCCTTTGGTAGCCCTATTCCTGGGGAGGAGAAAAGACAGGTATAAAGAACAGAATTAAGGCCAGGGATATAACAAGGATAGGTGGTTGCACAGGCGATGCAGGTAGGGCAGAAATAAAAACATAAGAGCCTCCAGAAGATTGGCTATACTGTAACTAAACTTCCAGAAAAAAGATGCTTCCATTTCTTCGAGTGTAACAGCCGAAGTAGAAAAGTTTTCCTAATTTCTTAAAGTTAACTGTAACTACATTTTTATAAAACACCACCCAGCGTGCAGGGATAAGAGAAACACAGATGTCACAGAGCTGCACATCACTGTGGCTTGGGACAGGCTGCAAACTCCCACCTGAACACATATCCTCCTCCAGTTCCTCTGTACGCTCCCCGGACCTCTCCGGCCTGCTCGCCGCTGAAGGTTACTGCCTCTTCTCTCAGCCTACCACCTGGGCCCGACCACCTGAATAGCGTCTCAGCCCACCTCATCAAATCCATACAGCTTAGCAAAGGTCTACTGCAGTGCTCAGCCCACCATTTTTAAATGGAAGCCTCAAGCAGATGAACTGGCAAATTGTGTGTGTGTGTGTGTATATCTAGGAAAATGTGTCTGTGCACAGCTTCAGGCTATGGTTTTATGATCCAGTAAAACAGCTTTAGGGATCTCAATAGCCCAGAAACTCCATGGCTGCATGAAAGAAAGCAGAGCCCTGACCTAGACCGCTGTGCTGTTTCAAATTCATTAAAGTTTGACAGGTTAACTCAGTACCCACAGACTTATTGTCAGTAGTAGTAATATTTTTATCAGCTAAAAATCTAGTTGGTCATAAAACCCAGAAAGCAGTTTCTCTCACAACAGCATGACAGTGCTAGAAAGCAAAGTGAGAGCTCAGGAAAGAAAAAATTCCTTTTCTTTTTTAGCGGGTTACTTGAAACTAGTATTTATGACAAAATCATTTCATTAAATCTTACCAATACCCCTGCTTGCAGTAGCAAGGACTGTACCAATGCAGGCTTAATCCTTCAAACGTGCCTCACATAACAGAGCAGTTCGCAGCTCAGATAAGTGAACACAACATTCTCCTTCAAAAGCACCTAATTCCCATACTCTCTGGGCTGTATAAAGCCTATCTGCCACAACCTGAAGCCTGGGAGGATCTGAATGCCTGGAAGAAGAGTCTGAAATAGATCAGGGAAGTTGCTGACATCTGGTAAAAAAAGGACTCTGAGCTTTCTGGCAACAGATCACATGCATTGCATTGTGATGGAAAGACTGATCAACAAGAAGCTGTTGTTTAGCATAAATCACAGAGCAAAAGAACTGGGTACACTCATGCGGTCACAATGAAAGAGAACACCGAAAGCTGCAACCTCTGACACTGCTGTGTACCACCTTACAGATACTTCATATCCAGCTTTGCTTAGCACCTGTCCTGGTTTCAGCTGGGATAGAGTTAATTGTCTTCCTAGTAGCTGGTACAGTGCTGTGTTTTCAGTTCAGTAT
>JAVKLA010000031.1:19285740-19332026 GCA_034782735.1 Sagittarius serpentarius | reverse complement strand
GAAGGCTGGAGGGGCACAGGGAAGGTGGGAGGGGAGACAGCCAGGACAGCTGACCCAAACTGGCCAAAGGGGTATTCTATACTGTGGGACATCATGCCCAGTATATAAACTAGGGGAGCTGGCCGGGGGAGGAGTGCTGCTCAGCCATCAGTCAGCAAGTAGTGAGCAATTGTATTGTGCATCACTTGTTTTGTGTATTCCAATCTTTTGATTATTATTGTCACTTTACTGTTGTTATTAGCGTCATTGCTAGATTCTTCCTTTCTGTTCTATTAAACTGTTCTTATCTCAACCCATGAGCTTTACCTCTTTTTCCCGGATTCTCTCCCCCATCCCACTGGGTGGGGGGAAGTGAGCGAGCAGCTGCCTGGTACTTAGTTGCTGGCTGGGGTTAAACCACGACATTATCTTTCCCAACATGTGTGTGTGCACACGCGCACATGCGCGTGTGAGAAAACCCATTGCTTTATGTCTTAGGCTCAAAAGGCCTCCAGCAAGCTAGAAAAACCTTAAAAGCTTTATTTCTCAAGTAGCTTTTTTTTTTCTCCAGAAGACAGGGAAAGGTGGCAGGTGTTGCAGAAGAAAGAAATGAAAAATAGAGTCAACCCTGCATCCTACATCTTCTCAAAAAGATGTCCCCTCCCACCCAGCTTGTGAGCTCTATTATTGTCATTCAGCAGAAGAGAAAAGGCAATGACTGTGAAAGAAGGTCCTGGAGCCCACGATGGAGAGCTTTCTGCATATCTGCTTCATTCATGAATTGCACACCAATGCTAGATGGACTAGAAACAAGAGAAGCCCCTTCCTTTAAGACAAAACAGGGACAGTCACAATCTGTTGGTATCTGTAAGACTTTATGGACAATGATCTGTCTTGATGTTTTTTGCATTCAACATATAAGCCAAGACTGAATAAAGCATCTTCTGCCATTCCCAGTAATATGGCTATTTGAGACTTGGAAGGAAAGAAGCAGATCAGTGAACACCCAGTTGAACTTGCAGCTCATATGAAGGGCATCAGCAAATACCCTAAAAGCACATCTTACCTTTTCATTGCATCATGCTATTAGCAGAGACATCCAGGAGAAATACCATTATTGGTGTTAGAACCTAACTCTGCTCTTCCTTTAGAAATTAGTCTAATAATTGAGTAACAGAGGAGCAAGGAAGGATGACCCCACTTTCTTTATTACCTCGAAAAATCGGGGCAGCAGGTATGCTGCATGGTTAGTACTTCATTTGCTTGCTGGTAGAACTGGTACATAGGACAATTTGCTTGGAAAATTTTAAACAAGCGTTTTAGAAATTAAGCAATTTCCTTTCAACGTATTCCATTAAACAGGAAGAATCTTAGCATGTGGGATACTGTTGTTTAAGCTGTCCAAAATTTATTTCAGATGTTTAGAAAAATCATGCTAGTGAAAAGGACTTATAGTATTACTTTTTGCTGCTCCCACAATCATTAGACAGAGCATATGTTCAGTTACACACTTTAGTTTGATACTCCTACAATACTGTAGTAGTGTTTGTGATACAGTTCAAACCAAGCCATCATTTAATGAGGCAACTATCTTTTTCAGGTGGAATGATGCAATTGGCACGTAGAAAAGAGATCAGACTTAATCCTTGGCTCCTGTACTTGGCCTGCGTCAGAAAACCTGTAAGTGAGCTCTGCTCCATTGCCACAGATTTGAATTTCACGTCACAGTCAGCTTTGCTTTTTTTTTTTTGTGCATTTCCAGCATTCCCAGCACTGGGTGAATGTTTTGTGGTCCTTTCTCATCTGAATTTCCATGACAGGGCTGCCTGGGACTGTGGCAGGCTCTACTCAATAACCCAAGGGACCCAACTGGTCCTACAGTCCTCTGTTTCTTGCAGCATGCTTAGCTGCTCAAGCGAATCTGCTGTCTGTAAGTCACACACTTGACTCCTCATTGCCTTGGCAAGTTACACCACTATTACATAAGTCCAACTAGTCTGGCATGAACACCAAAACGGATAAAAATCCATGAAGAAATCAGGCTGTAAGGCTGCTTTAGCATCAGTGACACAGCAACATTTTTCAACAGTGTTCTGCATATTTTCAAGCAATAGAGAGTCAAGGTGTCCTCCTGAGTTGAGTTTAGATATTTCACATATTTCTGCTTCCTGCAGAACAAAACTTCATCTGTAGGAGCCCTTCACCTCTCTACTGAAATCCAGTCTTGATTCCCATGCATGTTATTGTAGCTTTCCCTCCGTTCTAGCTCCGCTGTACACTGTATTCACTTACAACCATTTCAGGATTAACTGACTTTCACTGAAGAAGCTTATTAAATAGAGCAGCTTTTGACCTCCAACCAGATCTCTGAATATGTGAATTTGATGAGTCATTTTGAACGATACCATGAGATTTCAGTGGAGGTAAATGTTGGGGTTTTAGATGTTTTTTCTTTTGCTATTTATACAGACATCTCTGCTAACTCAGTTCACAGTACAGTAAAGAGCTGGTTTTATGCGTGTGAACTGATGTATTGAAGAGATCTGCCAAAATGAGTGACTAGCAGTTTGTGGATAATTACCTGTTATTAGTTAATTTTGGATCTTATAAGGAGCAAACTGCAACTTACAGGGTATTATTTCACTTCTGCTTGAAGTATTGTGCAATATGTGGGAACAAAGGATTTAAAGACAGCCAAATATCTTTCAAATACCAAAGTTAAATTACAATTTTCCCCTCAGGGCTTCTGCATTTAAAAGAACAAAGAATATAGAAAACATAGATCTATACAGTCTGCATAGATTTTCTTTCTAAAAATTAGTAAGGAAATATTAACAACAAACCAAGATATCACTAGGCCAAAACTGGGTTAAATTCTCTAAATTAAAATCTAACTATAGCCAAGTCTAGGTCACAAAGAATTTGGATCAATAAATCAAATGGGTTAATGGTGATGTCTTAAATAATCAAATTCTGAAATCATCAAATGAACGCATGAGCTAATCAAATCAAATCACAAGGTTAAACACAGACAGAATTGCTTTTCATCAATCCTCTACCAAGAGATTGAAAGTGATGGCTTTTTTCCCTTAATCTGAAGCTGCACCTCGGTTCCAATCCAGCACGGTGGTCTTGGTGCAGCTGTTGTGGGACGTGACATTCCAGGCTGACTTTAAACCCTTAAACAAGTTTCAAGAAATGCAGCAAGCTTCTTTCTTGTATCACATTGTTGTTACACAATATTACTACTCCACTAGTCTTACTTCTGATCTTGCATTCAAAACCGTGAACATTTAATGGAAGTCATTATTGAAACAGGTAACTCACAGTACTAGCTCTGAATAACGTTTTTTCACCTGCTTATTGGTTTTTAAAAAGTCCTATCCAGTTCTTATTTACATGCAGGGAACTATTAACAGCATTATTTCCCACCATTTCAACCATGCCCACACTCTACATACTCTGTAGAGTAGAACAAGGAAGTTTCCTTCCTTCAAGCTTGAAGGAAGAGAGAACGACACTTAGGTTTGGAGGTTTTTTTGCTTTGCCATCTTGGAAGCTTTGATGCAGATGACTGCAATTACTGCCACCAAGCCATGCAGTAGCTTGTTAAGAAAACAAAAACTAGTGGTAAGATGAGATTATTCTTCTCTAAATGGAGAGGTCTCCAAAAGACATGGTCTGTCTAGGGGCTCCCAGTATAAACAATGGGAAGAGAAAAGTACCTCTAGACAGCAGTCCATTGCATGTCTGCTAGTCACGGATTAGTGACAGAATTTAATCCTCTCTGGACAGCCTAGGTGGGATGAATCCGACTGTTTCAGGACTCAGCTGTTACACTGATATAGCCAAGGACAAGAGTCTTCACTTCTCAGCCACTCAAAAGTGAACTGGTGATATTTTTCTGCTCAATAGGACTGGTGAATCATGAGAAAGAGCCCCTCTTCCTAATAACCATATTGTTTCTTTTAAAAATAAAAATAAATGTCTGTGATGGACTTCCACTTAGGCGTTCAGGGACCCTCTTACATCAGAAATCCAGGGACAGTTAAGTGACTTCTGCATCCTAGAAACAGCCAGTGTTGTCTAATTCTTTTGTAAGATGCATGCTTTTGGCTACCTTAGCCAGAGTTTTCAAATACATTTAAAATCAACAAAACCAGAGTACTTTGGCATTTGCCTTTCAAAATGTGGCCTGTGTCACCACAGAGAACCCCAATGACAATGACACTATCAAAAGAGCCCATGGTGCAACCAGCAGCAGTGAATGTTCCAAAAACTGAGCTGGGGTGAACAGGAGACTATGTCAAGGATGCTCCTTTCCTGCTTCCTTTGAAGTGATGGTTGGACAGTATAGGCAGTATCACCTTCATTTAAAAGGATCCCAGATTCTTCATAGCTATAACTCACAGCTGAACCGTTGCTTTCCATTCCTCACCCAAACCCATACTGTCTACTAGCAGCTCTGAAAATAAAGAAAACAACACACACACCCCAAAACCATATGCATGTTCACAAACCTCTTAACCACTGTCCTATCACTGCACCTGGAAAATGAGGGAAGTAGAGAAAGCCTCATCTGAATTACATGAGAATAAATTTTGCCCTTAAATTTTTCAGCATGAGTGTCGTTTAATTTATGAAAATTAAAGTTTACCCAGATGCACTTGGACAGGAGTTATTCCAATTCAGTTGCAAATAAACTGGAATAACAGCTAATAAAAAGAGATTTTTCCTGTTTATTTCAAGTAGACTAACATCCACTAAGGGCTAACACTGCTAGGAATTTAATGTAGCTCCCTGAATTGGCTACATATTTCTTAACCTTGATATTTATTTATATGGTAACAGATACACTGACAGAAGTCAGAAGTTTCTGTCTTTTTCTCAGTAATAAGTTGGGCACTGAAGCTGAGATACAAGATTTCTGATTGCATGCTGTATTATGTTTTCACACAATCATATGTATACTGTCATTAAATATTCAGCAACTTAATAGTGCTAAGCACATCACATTTTTATACTTGGAAGTTTGGCCAGTTGCATAAAATACTCTCTTAAATGTCTATATTAGATCATTGTTTCTCATGCTGCCATTTTCTCCAGAAATGAGTACTGCTGGAAATAACTTTATTTCCAAGTCTTCTATTTATACTCCTTGTTTCTGTTATTCAGACACAGATTTATTTTGGGAGGGAGAGGCAGGCCTGGGGGTGGGGAAGGAGAGGATGGGGCACTCCTGATTACCTGATGCTTTTGGAGCAAGGCAGCAGCCTAATCCCTTTCAACCACCACAGTTCAAACTCCTGTTAACCCCTTCATTATTTAATAGCTTATCTGTTTTCAAGCATGCCTCCAAGAAAACTTATGATCCCTACTCTTAGCAAGTACTTTAGCAACATCAGGTTCATTTTCTGAAGTGCAGATGCTGCTACAATATCTGTATCACAGGTTTTGAGTGTTTACTGCTATGTGATTTCTACCCATAAATAAACTCCTATCAATTAGTCTCTAAAGTTTTCTTTCCTCAGTCTCGTCACAATCCTATTTTGCTTTTGTCAATGCTTAAAGAATTTATCTTCATGAAGCAGTAGACAGTTAATACCCTGTCATCCATTCAATGCTTTCCACTAATTTCAAAATTACCCCATTCCACAGGTTTTGTGAAAAACAATAAGATCATTTAATTTTTTCTTTAATCAGTTACATCAAAGCCCTCCTGGGCTGTCTGAACTCCTTCTTTATGGAATTTCAATTATGGTAACCTAAAAATGAACATGCTTAGATGTTAACATGCGGTGTGTTGTTGTCTCCTCCTTTTAAGGTCTTTCTTCTAATTTGGCTGCTTCCGTGTAAACTCTGTTTTTGCAACATTGCTGTCACGAAGTATAGCAGCTGCTGTCTAACCATTCCGGGTCACTTTAAAGCTTTTTTGGTGGCATACTGCAGAGCAGAATTCAACATTCATCCTCTCCACATCAGTTAAGAACTAACATTCATTTCCATGTCGCACAGCTTGCAGTGATCAGACACCTGGTGTTTTGGTGCACCTCAGTGCCTGACACAATTCCTGTATCTATTTGATCACACACATAACAGCTCTAAGCACTATCTGTCAAATCTACCAATGTGTTTTATTAACCCCTTACCCCTTTTTTTTGCTCACGTATTCACAAAACTTCCTTAACTGATTTTAAGAAGTCATGGTTGATGTTTTTACGCTCCTATGACAGTGATACGTATCAGATAACCACAAGGGTATAGATGAGCAATAAAATAACCACAGTACAGAAATAAAAGTGAGCAGATGTTCCCTAATACAGAGAAGAAAGAGCATCAGAGGTCATTCAGCCAGGTTAGAAGTATTTAATTATTAACAGATATCCAGTGAACCAGCAACTGGTGTATCTGTCTCTTAATTAGCTCCTGGGTACACACCTTTCTAGAACCCTTGAGGTACGAGGGAAGTGGCT
Organism: Sagittarius serpentarius; assembly: GCA_034782735.1. Classification (NCBI taxonomy): domain Eukaryota; kingdom Metazoa; phylum Chordata; class Aves; order Accipitriformes; family Sagittariidae; genus Sagittarius; species Sagittarius serpentarius. The sequence goes on along the minus strand of JAVKLA010000031.1, from coordinate 19,325,574 downwards.
ATGAGATTATACATCTGCATAGGAAGGATAGGCTGCATTAGAGAAAAGAAGAGATTAATCTCTGACACGCTATATTACACCACTCCTACCTCAGTCCTGTAAGATCTGAATGCACATGGCTTAATATTAGGTAGCACATAGTACAAGAGGGAAGACATGGCCGTTTACTAAACAGAAATCATAAGGTTCTCAATAATGATGCTGAAAAGGCAAATTGTTCCAGTAAAAGTAGATTCTGTATTTACGAGGGAAAAAAATCCCACAGTACATGTATGCCATATAAGAATGTAAGAGCACTACCTCCTCAGGCATAAACAATTTAAAAATTAAGAGCTCTAGGCAGCTTGAACCTGAAAGTCCTTAACAAACTGGCTGGTGGTACCTCTGCCATAACACTCATTTTAGAAAGTCTCAGAATGCTGAAAGCATCTCAGTATGAAAATAAAGCAAGCATTTTCTTGATGCTCAAAAAGGGTAAAAGGGGAACCAAATGATATGCTGGATCCTGATTACGATCTTGAGCAAAATAATGGAAAAAACTGTATTACCTTTTATTAATTAACAACAGGAATACAGTTTAAAGGACAACATTTCATGGAGTAAAAAGTTGTCTTAAACCCACCTTATTCTTTGGAGACTATAAAGGCATTGTCCACATGAACATTCCCTACAGCTCCTGAACTCTTTTCAGTCTTCCAACACCCTAAAGTTGCAACAACACCTGCAGCTGATATTCTAATGACAAGGACATACTCCATCAACTTTCCAAAACATGGCAGAAAATTACTTCTGAGATCTTTTTGGCTAAGTCTGTATGAACACATCCTTCCTTTCTTCCAGGATTTTTCTTTTTAATGACATTCATTAGTTTGTTGGTATTGCATTCTTTACTATACCCTGTGTAGTACGGATGTTAAAGAACGTGCTAGGTCTCCAGGGAATAGACCAGGAAGTGTTAGGGCAGCAAGCTCCTGGCTTCCACAGTAACATTCAGCTGCTTTACACGTAATAGAAAAGAATAATAAACTGATGTACTTTGACAGGGACCTTCTAGGTTTATTCATGGAGAGCAAGTTTCAGAAGCATACGACTTTTGCATTTTCTGTTTCTTTTTTTTGAGAGGACTCTTTGCCATCATATTTACAACAATCCGATCACTGACATTTACGTACTTTTGTTTATAGTCTGTGTGCCAGGCACAGGTTATTAATAGGTGTGCCATTGATTCTAATACCAGGGAAACGCAGCTCATGCCAACCTTGCAAACAGCTAAGTTTCCTTCTAGCGCCCAGCCTATTTTTCACAGTAACTTCCTCCATCCTACTTTTCACTTACACCACAAGTATTTCAATTTTTAATTTAGCTTTCCAGTTAACAGATCAGATTCATGCAGCTGTATCAGAGCTTGTGGTCTTGTGGTTTTCCTTTGTCAGAAAGGGCCATTTTTCTCAAACTACATTTTCATACGAGACTATGAATACGGGAACTTCTTTGCTAAACTTCATCTAGCAGTATGCCTACCACCAGCACCTTGGCAGCAGCTATATGGAGCAGCATGGAAGATTCCATCTTCTACAATTTCTCTTCAATACCGCCAGGAAAATGTGGAAGTACTGCCACAAGTCTCCTCTTGGTATCTGCCAAATTCCTTTCCAGAAGGAGAGATTCCAATTGCTCCATGCCAAAACTTAGTTTTCATAGGCAGAAGTTGTGAAAAGGTGGGATGTACAAGAGTACTGTTAACAGATGAAATTATTTCTTACCATAAATTGTCCGGTAAATACATAAAAGTGGGATTTATGACTTCAGCCACCTAGTACTTAGGTGTTAAATCTAAGCTAGTTAACAGAGAGAGAAAAACTTTACAGGAAGAATCTAGAAGACTAGCTTAAACTGCTTACCTATTAAATGGCTCAAGTTGGCCAAAACGAATCCTATTGTAAGTACCATGCAGTGAATTGGTTTGTCACAAATTCACTTTGTACCTCTTACATGTGCGAAAAATCTCTGACATGACAGGGATGACTGCTGTCTGTATCAGCCCTCCAGTGGCTAAACTAGGTTGGAGAAAAGTACAAGATTAAAAACAATCTTCTACCAGTGTCCTTTGTATTCTTCATGATCAAGACCCTGGATTAAATTCCCCAGTGCATTACCAACAGCCCGGGTTACCTGGGGTTTGTTCTGTTAGTGCCCAGGCTGCCATCTGTAAAAAGAGGGCATAAGAACTTTTTATCCTGCTCATTCTTTGATGTCTCCTGTAAATTCTTCAGGATTACATCCTGTTCTTTTTCTCCATGCCATCTCCTCCCCCACAAAAAACATCAGAACATGGAAAAGGGAGAGGATGTTTATATTATGCTGTGGAGAACTTTGGCATCAACTAGTAACTTTGAAGAATAATCCTGAAGATGAAAGATGCAAATGAAGGACCAGACCCTGTCCAGCAGTCACATGGCGTAAAAAGAGCGGTTTCCAAGGAAATGGATCTCTAGGAAGTAATTTTAAGTTAAAAAAAAATTATTTCTACATGCAGACCAGGGAAATGCAGAGTTTTATCAGCACTAGTACAGCTTCCAGTGAAGGAATTAGCAAACCCGGAAGAAAAAGAGCTCACATAACATCCACTGAACTATGACTAGGTAGATCACTAGGTTAACTGCAGTTAACCTAAAGTTAAAAGTGTTTCAAGTTAATCTGCACTGATACCTACCCACCTAATGCCCAGGACATTCCTGCTTATTGAATGAAGAAAAGGGGATGGAAATTATGTCAAGGAAGAGACAAGCCAGGGTCATGAAACCCAGTCATGATAATTAACAAAGAGATATGAACATGCAAATGCTAAGCATATGTGCATAAGCTGAAAATTAGAATAGAGACTCACTAGATCAGATATCTATTAATTTCTGAAGGAATCCTGCAAGGTAGGACATGACTAAACCAACGTATGTGAATTGAGAAGAGGGATGGAAAAGAAATGAAGAAAGGGGAGAGAAGAGATGTTTGAAATTTAATAAGAATGACTAATTTTCCAATTTTGTGTGTATATATATAAACACACACATGTATTTAGTTAAAGATACAAATGGAACAATGTAAGACACACAAATAATATAATTGTCAAATGAGAACGGTTCACAATCTTTTTAAATCACAACCCAACACTTGGAAAAGTCAGAATGGATTTTTTTTTTTTATTTTTAATGACCAAAATTATGTTAGCACTGTGGGCTGCTACTCCAGTCTCTCTGCAGAAGTGGACATGTTTACATGAATTGTAATTAAGAAATTGAAGGAATATTTATCACTGTCTAGCACAACTAACAAAAAAGCACCCCAAATAAATTACAGACCATGCCACTTTAGGCCTAAATGCTGCAGATTTAACTGCAAGGGAGAGCTGGAGAAAGATACTCTGAAAGCAACAGATAACTAGAGACAAGAAACCAATGACCAAAAGGCAAAAAGAGACATGAAGATGAGGGAGAGCTACTAGTTGGTAGTTTTGTATCATCACAATACACCCTTTTAGAAGCAAAGAGCAGAAACCAGTGGGCTCAAAGTATTGAGACTGCTCCCCATGGACATGGTGTGCTGCAGTCCAGAGGGAAAAAAGATAGGCCCAGGAGAGTTTAAAAAAGGGAAGTGCCAGGGTACACAAGATGTCTGAAGCTATGCTGCCACGGCCTTGTTGTGGACCCAAGTATTCTGTGTGCAAGTGAGCAGGTCTTTGCACAGCTACAAAACAGGCTACGGAAAGCAGTGGCAAGAGGCAGCAATTATGGGAGCACCAAGTTATAAGGTAACCTCAGACTCCAAACAGCAATGCAGACAAAACTGAAGACAATGACAGTGTTGGGGCAGGCAGGCACCATTTCCAGACTGAGGTAAAAAATCAGGAAGGCAAAGAAAAGTTCTCAGCCAGAGGGAAGAGTGTCTTAGAGAAGGACAGCAGTGACCAAGAGGAAGTCCCTCCTCAACAGCAACAGGACAAACAAAAAGTGGGAGACTAGTTTAGAGACCACAGTTGACATCCTTTGTCAATGAGGCCCGACAGGCCACAGCGGCATGGCAAGAAAGGCATTTTCTAGGGTATAGCAAGTATGGGGCTGGTGAAAGCTCTGTTGGAAAGAAAAACTGTGAGCCATCAAGGACCTTGAGGGAAAAAAAAAAAATAGGAAAGACTTGTAGTAGCGATCAGGAAATCAACCTGTGCAGACAGGGCTAGGATGCTAACTCGAATCACAGCACCAATACAAACATCTTCTTAATAAAGAGACAATTTAATAAGTATGGAGCCCTGATGGTATGCTGAACATCAAAAATAGTGAGGTTTTCATTGCTTACTGTTTCAGAGTAGCATGAGAGCCAAGCCTTTGGAGGAAGGTGAGTCTGGGCAGTCTCCTAAAATCTGCATGTTTCTCTTATGGAAAGTATTAGGACTAAGCTTGTTCACGCTGTCAAAATATTTGCCACCTGCAAGATGACTTTCCAGTATGAAAACCTTAACTTGCAGCCAGCACAGTGTAAGAGGTGCAGAATCTTTTTTCAAACTGCACTGGGATTACTGTTGTGAGCAATGATCTTTGTGTAACAGATTCTCAGTGGATGGGAGAGGCCTGGTATTCAGAACTTCTTGAACGGACTATAAGTCAGGGATGACTTAGACTACCTTATGGCTGTTTGGCAAATTGTTTCTTTATTTTCAAAGGCACTTGTGTCATTTGTGCCAAGATCTGCACTTTATTTTTTGATTAAAAAAAATTCACCTTTCGGTTGAAAAAACACGACACAGGTTTTGCTCGTGGCCTAAAACAACATAACCAAGATTTATGAATTGTACCAGTCTGCTTTTGGTAGGAAACTGACTTTGCAAACAGAAGAGTGGTCACCTGCATTTCAGTTTTTTCACTTGTTTTCCCCTCCAGTAAAGAAACAGAAGAAAGTGGGGATGATAGCCAAATGATCCCACTGTTCTCAGAACACATAAAACAGAAGACACTCAGTCATGTTGTAATGAATGACTGTGACTAGAAGGATACTTCCTTACCTTGGCTTTTTATTTTATTTTATTTTTGGCTTCAAGAGAGTAAGGTGTGGTTTAGAGAGTGAAGTGTGGTTTAGAGAGGAGATCTTTGGGCTACTATACCACACTTCCCAAATGGAAAGCAGCTAAGGGGAGATATTTCATATGAAAGCTATTATTTTACTTCTGACAGGAAGTCCTTAAATATAATGAGCCCTTCCTTTCCTTTAAGGGACCCCTTCAGGATCAATGCCAAAATAGAAATTAGGAATTTCTTTCCTCCCAAGGAAGAGGGCCTCAGATTACTGTCTCTCATTACTGTAAGGATGAGCTTCAGGGTTTGACAACTTTATGAATTACCCTAGCGCACTGGCATAGGCAACACCATCATGGCTATTCTGATATTTTTAACACCCAAAAACTGTGCTTTGAAAATATCCTCCAGCTCTTATATCCAGACAGCTTTATGGAAGGGAATGACTAGTAGAAAACCCAAATGATTGATAGCTAGACCATACCAGCACAGATCTGATCCATTTTAAGACAAGGGGGCCTCTCTCATTCATTCCTTTCAAAGATGTTTCAGCCTGTCTTAAGCTTCATGCTGAAGATGAGAATGTCACAAAAAAATTCCACCCCAGTGTGAAAACAGTGCAAGGACATCAAAGCAGAAGAAACCAGAATGAGTGTCTGCAAAGAAACAAAGATTCTTGGGAAAATTTCTGACTTCCTTTCAGACCATGGATAAATTGATTAAATGCTAATGAACAAAATAGTGCCTGAAAGAAAATGAGCATTTTCATTTGCAGGCAGTAGGGAAACACAACTCGATGCATTTCTGGATGTATCTGGGAAGTGTCTATATGCATGAGAAACAAGCACAAGAAAAACACTGGATGCAAACAAACGGAATACATGAATGTTGAATTCTCTGGATATCTCGAGTCAAGCTCTTACGTTTGTTGAGAGAAAATAAAAGCATCTTCCATTGGAGTGAATTCATGAAACTCTGTGGCTGCTGAAGTCCAGGCCTGCTCCACCACCACTTACCTTCTGAAGTACTAAGTTCTTTTGGAATCACAAGAAGAGCACTCACTCTCTGGAAGTGATCGGTGGGGAAATGGTATGAGACCACCAGCTCCTTTCAGTAACTACTCGCTTTAACCAGACCTTTATCAGAGAATTATGAGACTGCATATCCCAGTAGAGTCTCCCTAAAGATCAGTGCCTGACTACTGTTGGCCTGCGGCTGGGCTTTCTGTGCTGGCAAGGGGTCACTCCAGACCTGTCCACACAAGGGAGAAAAATGAGGTTTCTATTCCTCAGCCCTCAAACAAGCAAGCTAAGATGAACAGCAGACAGCCTTAGCTCTTTGCTCGCAGGACACCAGCCAGCACGCATGAGCCAGCACAATGAGGAAAACAAACAACATGAGGTCAAGAGCTTGGGCAGTTTTCTTCTCTGTTGGCCCCCTGTAAAAGCCTGAATCATGACAAGTCCTGAAGCAAACCTGGCTCTGCCCCCAGTGCAGTATATCAACGTGGCATCCCTTATATAAGGCAGCTTGAAAAGTGACAAAATGCCTCACGGTGACATGTAGTTATTAATGGTTAACACAGGCACTGCCTGAAAGGTTCTTTAATTCCACACAATTCCTACACTTTCAGAGCACACTCTTCTGACATCCAGAAAGGAACTACCAGAACAAGCACGGGTTCCTTGACTCATTGTGCCTAGCAAATGCAGTAGAACTGTCAGTTTCTGTACATTTAGATCATGCTTGGACTGCCCATCCAGCATCTCATTTTACCTTTTCAGCTCTGAACAGCCTGAAATTGTAGCTGTAATTAGCAGATTATCATCCACAGGAAAAGACCAAATACATATTTGAGTAGTACTGTACTTTTCTATATATGATTGTCAAGAGCTCCCACTGCCCACCTGGTACTCCACTAGATATCAACCCAGAGGAGGGCGGCAATATGGAAAAATCATTGGTGTCGTTTCAGTCTCCCATCAGTGCTTAACAGAGCTTCTTCCAGAGCTCTCGCAGAATCACACATCTCAAAACATCTTTTCTGTGCCAGCTCCCCCTGAAGAAGCCTCAGCTCCTCTGCATCAGGAAGTTGCAAATGATGCTGTAAATATCAGAAGTGTCCCAAGCACTTGAAGAATCCCTGTCACCACAACAGCCAGCTACCTGGTCAATAAAATCTCCTGCTTCTTTGCAAGCAGAGGATGAACTCCACTTTATCTACAGTAATAAGAAAGCATGACAGAACATGCACAACACATGCACTCTGAGGGAACTGCACAGTCAGTAGTAGATTGTATATTCTTTTGGAAGCATGTGTTGAAGAATTTCACTACAAGAAAGACACTGAGGTGCTGGAGCGTGTCCAAAGAAGAGCAACGAAGCTGGTGAAGAGTCCAGAGAACAAGTCTTACAAGGAGCAGCTGAGGGAACTGAGGTTGTTTAGCCTGGAGAAAAGGAGGCTCAGGGGAGACCTTGTCGCTTTCTACAACTACCTGAGAGGAGCTTGTAGTGAGGTGGGTGTCGGTCTCGTCTCCAAAGTAACAAGCTATATAACAAAAGGAAATGGCCTCAACTTGCACCATGGGAGGTTTAGATTGGATATTAGGGAAAATTTCTTCACTGAAAGGGTTTTCAAACACTGGAACAGGCTGCCCAGGGAAGGGGTGGAGTCACTATCCCCGGAGGTGTTTAAAAGACGTGTAGACGTGGTGCTTAGGGACATGTTTTAGTGGTGGACTTGGCAGTTTTAGGTTAACGGTTGGACTCAATGATCTTAAAGTTGTTTTCCCAACCTAAATGATTCTGTAGTTCTATGATTCTATTTACATTGCCTTCCACCTACAAATAGCTTTGACAAGACATAATTTCATCTTGCATTAAGAAAAAGAGTGCCATGTAACCTCCCATAGTGCCATGACCACATCTGAAGCATCCAGGCTAGAATCTGTTACTGTATCCTTCTGTATTTTGGGCGGGCTAGGTAGAGAGTCCTTGCTTTTGGGGCACTGAATTCCTACTTTACTGTCTTCTACTCAGAGCAAGACTAGGTTTTAAAGTTACCCTGAGGCATGATGGAAAGCCAGTTCGGTTCCCAGGACACTAGTAAGGCAGGCTTCATTGATCGGGCCTGGCAAGGGAGCAGGCTGCAGCGTGTCGGGCACAGGGAGGCCTGCCCTTGGCTTTGAAGGCAGTCATGGCCACTGCTATACCTCCACGTCAACACGCCAAGGGCACACAGTGCAGTGCCCAGGCCTGCATCTCTGAACAGGAGATGCGGCTACCATGCCACTGAAGGTGAACAAACACCTATCCCTACTATCCTCTCCCCAGCACAGCCCTGAGAGCTCTAGGCAAGACTCAAACACCTTTCAAACATCTTCCTCACAGCCTCAGCTAGAAATTGTTGCCAGCTTCCAAGGCAGGGGCCACAACCTTGCAAGTGCTCCAGCAGCATGTGGAGTCTGCCAGTGCCAGCTGAGACTCCCAAATAGGCTTCCTAACAGCTGAGCCTCTCAATGCCAGCTGGACTCCAGAAGAGGAAAGCAGTCAAACAAACACTCAGAGGAGCCTAAGAAGGTGGAATGTGAAAGTGAGCACAAATTTCAGCAGGGTTTTTAACAATATGGCAGCAAAGATTTCAAGTGCCTTCCTTGCATTATGGCTAGCATTCTCTGCTGCTGTAAGCAATGCTCACCTCCACAGCACGCTCACCGAGTAATGTGTACTTTATTCTTTGCATACGCTTATTTCCTCCTCTTTAGGCATCTGAGAACCTGGGCTTTGCAACTAAAGGCATAGAGACACCAAGTGATTGCTTGGCATTTTTTTAAAGCTCTTGCCAGTGTGAGTAACGGAAGCAGAGAACCAAGCTGTACTTCTTAGAAGACCTAAAGACACCAAAGCATCCTTCACTGAGCTCAACCTGCTGGGTGCTCCTACCCACAGTGTGTAAGAGACATCAAGCCACAGGAGGAAAAGCAAAATGCAGCAGTGGGGCTGATGAGGTGCAGGGGATCGGGAATGGCTTTGCACAGCAGGCGAAATAGTCAGAAAGGTTCCAAGACCCATAAAACCAAATTTGACTTAGTAAAACTGATAATTTTCAGCACACAGCTCTGTCAAAAAGATGAAGGAGATAGAGAAAGAGAAGCTGATTACTGTACTTTAGTTAGCATTCACAAAACAGATTGCTTTCAAGTAGCACCAGCATTTGGTTGCACCTAGAAACCCAACACCAGCAATTATGCTATATTGTCTCCTCTCTTTCTTCCTAAGATGAAACTATACTCTGAAAATTGACTTTGTATCACAAACGATCAAGCTGGCATGAAGAATATCAATCACATCACCAGAGAAACAAGAGGGAATTTTACATCTATTCATCAGTGCTGTGCCTTCTCAGGAGCAGATGAGGATACATTATGGAAAAGCAATACAAATGCACACCTTTAAGAAGAACACTTGTTTCCTCCGCCAATGGAAAAGACAATGCTGTCAGAAAGCTCTTATCAGTAACCCAACGTTCAATGTGAAAGAATAAACTTTTTTTTTTCAAAGCAACACATTTAAATTTCCATTGAAACTGAGTTATAGATTCTCCTTAATTACATTTCATTAAAAAAGGTCAAAAAAATCTGTGCGCTGGATCTGTTTCAAGGAACTAGAACATGCTGTTTTATGTCTCACCACTTCTGAATATGGGAGATAAAATAGGTAAAATAGGACAAGGATTAAGGCACCAAGACTAAGTAGTCTTCCCCAGATCATACAGAAAGCTTGCGGCAGAACTGGAAACCAGCCCTAGGAAATCTGACTCCCCTTATCATATTGTAAAAGAGCTAGATAATACAACCTTCCAGTTCACTTTGCCTAACTTAAAAGTCACATTAAAAGGAAAAATGGATTTGTTCTGTACATTTACTTTTAGTAGTACATTAGTACGCTTGAAAGAATGACAAATGTCTCCAGTGCTGCCAGTAGTTACAATTCTATTCTGAATTCAGTTCTCTACAGTGTTTTTCTTAAACATGTAGTTTCTGGAGCCATGTAACGACATAAAAATTACAGCAATAAAAATTGCTTAATAGTTACCCAGGATAGCAAACACAAACTGGAAAGACTCAGCAACCAGATGGCTTATAAGTATGTTTGTTTTAATTTGATGATTTTTAACCCTCTTGTGATGTGAAGACTGAGCTTGGAGAGTTTAGGTACCAGAAAAACAGTGCTTGCTGTACATTTACCCTTTGCCAAGCTCAGAAAGACTAAGCAAGGTACTTTCAGCTGTCACTTCTCACCAGCTTTGTTTCTTGCTCCATTGTGTGTTTGGGTCACTGAGAACAAAAGGACATGCTTAAGAGTATTCTTAAATATAGCTGACCTGTTTTTAAACACTCATGGGAGCACTTCTGTGCACGCTAGAGCTTATAAAACATTTTTTGTATAAAATTTAAGCCTGGGCCCAAAACTATTTTGCTGTCTCACTTTCAGATGATAAATGTAAACCCCAGCTCTCCACCTTCAGAACAGATTCAGTCCTATCCTTAATTGTTTCAGAACACCTCCTCTAACAACAGTCTGTACATGGTATGGGTCAAATCGGAAAACAGACTATTTTGTCTGAAGAGCTAAGGGGAGACTTGAAGGCTAGACAACATGTTGTATCTCTTATTCCTCAGTACTGTAGCGTCAATGATAGGATTCAAACTACTAGTCTGAATTTTGTGTCCCCTAAAACTGTATAAAGTGTTGATAACTAGATGCCCAAAACTAACAAGGTCCAAACCCAAGAAATTGTCATAGACAGAACTAGATAGCTAACAACAATGTTTTTCTATTTACTAAAACAGGATTGTAGACATTTTCACAGTGGTACAAATTCATATGGAGGTTGTCAGCTCACTGACATCTAGCTGACAACGCTGACATCAAGCTCTTGTTCCCTTGCAAGAGAATGGAAAGCAGACATCGCTAAACTAGATAAAGCTGTACTCACATAGTCTAAGTTCAGGTATCTAACCCTGCAGATTAAATTTCACAAGACACTTATTTCAATGACTGGGAGGAGAGATTCAGAAAAAACCCCAACAGCTTAAGAGTTTCCCAAAACAATTCCTTCCCCACCTCCCCTGCCTTCCTCTGGCCCCACTGGGAGACTGGCTCCCTTCTTGTCCTTGCTCAGCAATCACCATCCCCTCCATTGTAGCTACACAAGCTGTATAGTGTCATACTGCAACAGGACCATTAGAATGATTTACAAAAAACAAAGCTAGCTTTTAACCTAGATAATTCCAAAGCATCCCTGCAGTCTGACTGACACAGCTAAAATAACACCATGCTGCCACTTGGGGGTTGGCAGGAGAGGTTGAGGTGGGCATGAACACTGGAGAGCTGAGCTAATGTTGACCTGCTTCATGTTCACTCAGTCTCAAGAGCCCTAAGAAATGCAGTGGAAGAATCAGCACTTCTACGCTTACTTGACATAAGGCATCCCCCACCATTCTCGGTGGAAGAATGTCAGTAACATTATTAATTGGGCTGTTGTTTCTTGTCAATCTTCCTTCTTGCAGCCACAAAGCAGTTTCTATCAGTAATGAAATAACTTCTCTGGCTCACTCTACATGTACCCTGGTACTGCAGTGAATGTAAATTCTGCTGAAGCTTAATTAAAAAACAACTATTAGGTAGATTTACCACATCTGATAGCCTGTACAGTCATGTGCCACATAAGTCCCTGCAAAATGGTAATCTATATATTAAATATATAATTAAAATATTATCACAAAAAATCATGAGCAACCCCTGAGTATTGTACAGTTTTGGATAACTGCATCCACCGAGGAAAGTGTGGAAGACAGCTTGTTTAAAGCAAAGATTTTTTCCGTATATTTTCAGGTCCTAAAATAAGTGAAAAAAATTATTCTCATTCAGAAAAAAGAACCCAAACACCATATTTTTCATTAATTTTCATGCATATATATGCAGGAAGGCACACAAGAAAGGAAAAAATATTTGGAAATTACAACACGGAGAGAAGAAATAAAAAAAGCTATGCCCTGTCCAAAACTGATCAGGACATAAAAAATGAAAAAAGCTTTTAGAGGGGAAGCTAAATGCTTGTGCTTAATCAGACCAATCTAGCACAGCTGTAGATGAGGTGAAAAGAGCTAGATCTGCTAAGTCTGTCATTTTTCTGTCCACCTGAATAGCCAGATTACAAGCCCTTTTGAAATAACTAAACAAACACCAGCTTGGTTTATTGACGTCGTTTTGCTTATAATTAATTCACAAAGTTATTTTTTTCAAATTTTGCTGACTTTCGAATTTCTTCTCTAGGATTGCAACAGACTGACAAACATAATCTGTCAAACTCTGGGAAAGTTCAAACTTTTCTCAGAACCTGATCTTGAAGGACCAGGAGGCAGGCGGGACTTCAGGGAAGTTGAAAAAAGAAAAAAAAATTGTGATAGCAAGTATTCTGCAATGACTATGCTATCAGGGCGTACAAGATTCATAAAATCCAGTGTCTCATTAAAATCTAGGCTGAACTGTTAGCCTGCATGGGGTTAAAGAAAGCTTCTTTCAGAGGTTTTAAATACTATTTGGGCTCCTGTAGTGAGTGTAAACACAGAAAATGCTCCTGTTGTGAATTACATACTTTAAAAGTGTTACTCATGTAAAGAGATCTGAACTCCAGCACAGTACACATCAAATGCCATAGAGTGAACTCTAAAAACATGTTAAAGACTAAGGAAATTTCTAGCAGCCATGCTCTTCTTCAATTCCATTTGCTGAAGTCAAAGTAGCAAATATGTATTAATCACTCAGAGCTCAGCAGGAAAAAAAATTATAAATAGCAGCTACTTGGAAAATTAAAACCGCAGTTAAATATAACAACAGAAACAGAAAATAAAAAAAAAAAATTAAGACATCTAAGGTATTAGAAGCATGTAAGCATAATCATCCAAGCTCCTTACGTTGTCTAAAATATTAGTCAAGACACCAGGGTCTGTGAAACTGCCAAATGAACTACCCAGTGAAGCAAAGCTAGTTTTTCAGTTCAGTTCCAGTTTGAATTCAGCTTTGCCTGAGGTTGCTTAGGTTCAGGCTGACAGCTGCTAACCCTTTTTTTGGTAATCCCAGACCACACTGGCTGGGCTCAAGGTCTCCACTGGAAAAGAGTTCCTCCATCCTGCTCCTCTGCCCAGCCCTAGCCACCTCCCATCCTCTCCGTGTATCCCTAGTTTCCTCCCGCCTCCCTAAGGCCAGGGAAGTGGAACAGAAGTTGTGAGGCAGAGCTACAAAGGGGAGTGCCTGAGCACGCAGAGTTCACCCTGAAAAAGGGTCTTGGTCACAGCTGCGGAGCCACTCAAACCAGCTCTGCATCGCTATGTGGAAGCAGGTGCTTGTGAGGGTCCCATGAGGAAGCAGAAGCTGAATGCAAAACTGCTCAGAAGCCCACCATGATTTGAGGTTGCTCCCAAGCCAACAGCATCTCTGCTGTGGGAAGCGAGATTTCAGCAAACTGTGACTCTGAACCAGTAACCTGTCGGATTCAGTTCTCATTGAGGTTCCAATACAACTGCCGTTATTGAGTCGGTTCTGATTCAAGGAGGGAAAAAAGTTCCAGTTTGGGTTTTGTTTGGCTCCAGCACAAAAACTCTTCACCATGACAATGCAGAAACAGACACTTCTCATCTCCTGCACTTTATTGTGTGCACCAAAACACCATCACATTCCTCCACGTCACTTCCTAGTGTGGCTTTCACTCAGTTTCTTTATCACTCCTATGTTTTTAATATATAAATATGTATCTTCATAAACGCAGACACAGGGGAGAGGTGTGGATGCTTTAACCCCAGAAAGTTTGGCTGTTCATGCCCTCAAACACATGCTGTGGTACAGACAGGGAAAAAAAAAACAAAACAAACTGAGCAATTGAAATGCATGAATAAATGCATCATTCTTGGCTGATATGCCAAAGTTCATGGGATTTCAGATACCAATTAGCTGAAAATCTGTTCTGTCTTATTAACAGGCATGGGTCTCTCACTAGATAGGGCAAAAGTTAAGCTGAGTTGCAAAGATAGATCTGTGCTTTTTGGAGAGACTTCAGCTTTTAATTCTGTACTTCAGTCTCATTCTTGACTGCCTTTAACTCTGATGAGCCTGCTGTGTCCATGGGTGTCTCCTCTGTTTTTTTAAACTCAGTGCCATTGTCAGGGAGTATCTTTCCTTCATATTGAATGGAATGGTTCAGTTGGAAGGGACCTACAATGATCACATAGTCCAACTGCCTGAAATAAATGTAAAGCCAGTTAGAAACCTTAACAAGCTTTTCACCTACAAGTGGAAGACAAGATTGTACAGAATTATGTTAAGTTTCATGTTTCTCCAGCCAGCTTTATGTTAAGGAGCACATATAGAAAACCAACCTGAAATTCTCCTAAAAACATAAAACGCAGCCTGTGGATGAGCATCTTACTGAAATTCTAGGTTCTTTATTTCCTCAGTACATATGGCAGAGTTGCTTTTTTTAGGGGATGAAGACTGCAAGGTCATCTCTGTTTTCTTTTATGTCATTTCTCTCTGTTTTCATTACTCTTCATGGGCCCAGTTGTGCTGGTAGCATACACACTGGAAGAAGCTGCAGTGTGGAGGTACACCACCTTGAGGAAAGCTCTTAGCCCTCAGCACACCTGAGGGAGGCAAAATGCTTCAGTGACAACCTGGCTTGGGAGGCAAAATGCTTCAGTGACACCCTGGCTTGGGAGCTGTAGTCCTTTTGGCAGTGCAGAGACGTGGGGAGGTCCTGACGCCACATTTGCTCAGTTGGAAAAGGTCCTACACCTTGAGCTCCCCTCTTGCACATCTGGCACAAAAAGGCAGGAACCTGGCATTCCCCAGGCATAGGTAGCCTCTCCAACCCCTAATGGTTCTGAACCAGTCACAACCTGAACCAAAGGCTCTACATGTTCCTCCTGCGCACACGTAACCCACCAGTGTGATCTGTCACCACTCTCAGAAGAGGTCTCAGTTCTTCCTGTTCACTCAGAGCACATATGTCAGACCAGCTGCAAGTCACCTCTTATCAAACACCTCAACTCACCACTTTTCCAAGCTACTTGCCACGAGTTTCATCTTTGTGCAAACCCTGTCCTGCTGATAGCAGGCCGTATCAAAGCACTGGATTTGTTACACGCCAGGAGAGCAGAGAAGCAGGGGAGCAATTATAATGGAATGGGAGGAAGAGGAATTGTAAGAGGAAGGACTGATGCTGAGAGACAGGAAAAGACTATAAGCCTGATCCAATTAATTAACATAATTAATGTCATTATTTTCCTCCTCTGATTTAAGCATTCAATACAGAAATCATGCTTACTCGTAAGAGTCTCAGATAAAAGTCTCCAGATACAGAAGGCAAGATGTTGCAGTGCTGTAACTGTATTCCCATAGAGGTCCATCAATTTGCGTTAACTAAGAACCCCATGGATTCCTTCCTCTCAATTTATTTCTGGAAAGAGCTCACCTGCCTCTCCTCTCAGCAGCCGCGTTGTGCTTCTGCTTTTACTAAAGGCTTGCAAAAAGTTCAGGTTATCTTTGTTTCCTTTACTTCTGAGGAATTTGATCCAATACCAAGCTACAAACAACAGTACCAGCCACTGTGTATATGTGCAGTAATGAACATCAGCCTGAGGACAAACCACTTGCATGCACAAATCCAGGTACAAATCGGTATCTGGTATTACAAGATAACTGAGCAGCTTTAATACAGGATTTTCCAAGTTACTGGCAAGCCCAAAGAAATTTAAAAAAAAAAAAAAAAAAAAAAAGAAAAAGCTGTCACTGGTCAACCTGAAAATTTTTCAGAAGTTTTATAAAATTGCAAAGACCAACACATTTCAGGGAGTGTTGAACTATGACATTTCATGTCAAAACTAAACATTTGACACTAAATCCTGTTTTAAGATTTTTAAATAAAGATTTAAGATTTTTGAATAAAAGACTTCTTTAAGCAAAAGTTTGAATTAAAAAAACCCAAACATTGAAACAGCTAGACTCACCTGAATGTCTCAATACAAACTAACTGGTGCACACACAAAACAAACCTCCATACATAACAGCTCTAATCCTAGACCACTTTATAAAGCATTTTAGTGTCCCCACATCAGCATTTTTCACTATAATCAATTCAAGACGAAAATTTCTCTCCACACTAGTCACAGACATCACAGATGCACTTCTACGCACCAGCACAGCCGGCGCGCACCCCATCACACATACAAGCAGGCTGAAGACGGGGACCCTCCTGTGTATCTGTTCAGGACTCTGGGGGGCGGGAGAGGAATGCTTTTGAGACATCGCTGGAGCAGCACATCCTTTTCTCCAACTTTGATCTTATGGACTAATTAGAAACTGTGCAACTATGCAACGCTGACAGAAAACTCTAAAGTAACAGTACACACGGCTCACTACCCGATTTCTTCCTCCCCCACCTTAGTCCTCCCTCTTGATGTAGTTCACAAATCCCCATTGTTTGTCTGCATGTGCTCCCTTACTGTGTGATCCCCATATATCTATCCTATCCTTTTCCACCATATTTCAAAGGGTTCTCAACTTTGTAGTGTCTGTGACTTAAAAAAACCCCATTGTCCTTTATTTCAAGGCATCCGCCCAAAGTTTGACTTTCAGTGATGATCATAGTACCTTGAATTGCATATCCAGGCTGGGCACAGTATCTGTAGATATGCTGTTATTTGCACAGTAAAGGATCATGGACCTAACTCCCAAGACAAATTTCAAGGATCATTTGGTGCTGTCCTGGTTGGAACTACTTAAGTGCGAACACTGAAACCACTACTGTACCTGTGTACTTCTTTAACTGAGCGCAGATACGCACAAGAAGAAGAAAATAAGACAGAAGCTCTCTAATGAAGAGGCAAAAGAGAATGTAGGGCCCCATCCCTTCCACTCTTGGCATGCTCTCCTCTAGACAGACAAAGGGATACACAAGGCAGTAAATGTCTGTCCAAGTGAGATAGATGTGCTGGTTTATTTTAAGTTGGCTTACAACAAAATGAGGTACTCCTATATAAGCATCTTCATGCATGTGTGAACTGGTTAAAGTTAAACCAGCTTATACTCACTCTATAAAACAGGCCAGTTCAATTCTGAGAGGCAGACAAACCCAGGGAGAGGAAGAAAACCTTCAGGGCTTCTGAAAACAGTTTGTTAGACAAATGCAAGGAGGAAGTAGCATCCAGGAATGGGGTGTTCACCATTGCCATGCCGATATTCCATTCCACAAACAAACAAAAGGCTGACCGTCTTACTCCTAAAACTGCCATCACCCTCCCTATGCCTCTCTGCCTTAGAAAGGATTCAATGAAACCCAAACTCATAACTATTCCTCAGGCTGAAATTAAACATAAGATATCCTATTCTGTGACAGCTCCACTACAAGTACTGGAAAGTGCTGTAAAGAAAGACTTGACAAAATGCCTCTACTAATATTATCTCAAGAGCTGTGGTTATACTCAATAGCTAAACTCTGAGCAATGGCATAAACATGACTGCACTTTTGGAAAGGTGTTTGAGGTTTGCCCGGGACATATGTTGTGCCGTAATTTCACAGGTCGTTTGCCCTCCACACCCAAAGGCAAGAGCATGACATCTGGTCAAGCACAACCCAGGTTTTTGTAGACAAGAAAAGGACTGACCTACCCCCTCCACCAGGCTCAAGTAATCAAAGGAGAATCATCCAATCTGAAGACTCAAAGCAATGCTGGTGCTTAAAATAAAAAGAAAATTCTCCCACACATTCATCTGGGGGCTTTTTTCACCTTCTCCCTAGCCATCTCCTGAGACCTGAGGCTCGTGTGCAAGCTCAGCCTCCAAATGACTGTGAAGTTGCTTTGACACTGAACAATGCACATTTCTGCACTGAGTCCTTTCTTGGTTTGGGGGTTCTCTTTCTGAGGGTTTTTTTCCTGCTGTTGTTGTAAACAACTTTCTGAATTTTCTCAGAGAGTCTTAATTTCTGCACCAAAAAGAGTTCCGACCTCCTCCAGTGTTTTGGTGCACCAAAAGTTTCCAATGGATTGGAACCCTGAAATTATCCTTTTAGGATACACCTCATTAGAAAGGCATATGTCAGCCAGTAAAACAAGAGAGAAAAGTGGACTTGTAAATTCCCTTATCACCAAGACCCTGGGCTTTCCAAATAAAGAAGGAAATGTAAAGCCACTCTGAGAATATGCTCCAGGAAAACTTCCTCAGTGGAAACATAAGTGGTTTTTAAAATAATTGACTGCAGAGTCTGAGAGCTGACCATAATAACCCAGTGAGACAAGCAACCCCCATGTGAAGATTGTGACAGCAGCTACACAGTTAAATGCTCATGCATCCAAGTCTCTCCCTGGGTGACTGAGATTATTTTTGGCAGAAGATTGGACAGACATTGTAAAATGTACGTTTGTTTTCATTCAGCTCTTTACTTGCTTTCTCTGAAACACACCTTTTTAGATCTCTATTCTAATACAGTCATGCTTCAAATCACAGACTTGGAGATACAGCAAATATAATGACTGTTCCTTACACTAACCTTACTTGCATGTTCAAAGTCACTCCACCAAAAACACTGGGATGATACTTAGCAGCTCTTGATGAGACCACATGCCATGAGAACTGAGGCTGCAAGGACACACAGCTCTGTTTGCATGGGGTACACTTGCCCTGGGACCCTCTGACAGTAAAGCAACCTCCTCCCAATAGGAATAACAGGCCAGAAAAAAACTGAAATCAAAAAAACCTCTGTGCTATGCCTTGGCATTCAGTTGTAAATAGAACTAAATAATGAAAGCTGCTTAAAAACTGATGTCCCAGCATGTCTTCATATAAAAGAAAATACATACAAGTTCAG
The DNA here is from genome assembly GCA_034782735.1 of Sagittarius serpentarius. NCBI lineage: Eukaryota > Metazoa > Chordata > Aves > Accipitriformes > Sagittariidae > Sagittarius > Sagittarius serpentarius. The sequence goes on along the minus strand of JAVKLA010000031.1, from coordinate 19,306,587 downwards.
CATTTAGCCAGGGCAGAGAATTTCACTGCACTAGCAAGAGCAAGCTGTAGCGCCCAACAACCTGTTTGCCTTCCCTCCTTCCCTGCCTGGAAGTAACACAATTTGTTACACTGAGAAATACAGAAGTGTCTCCTGATCCTTGTCTCAGGGTCAGCATGATGTCTCTGTCTCTGGAGTGGGGCTACTATTGTAACTTCAGCTCTCTAAGGAGTTCAGCTTGTCCTAATACAGGTTTTTCTCTCCTAATTTTCATGAGTTTTCTTGCCACTGTGCACACATAGTAAATGTGTCTTCTCCCATCATTGCTTGCGTACATGCTGCCGCTTCCCAACTTCTCTCCTATTACTGCAGCTTCCCTCCTAACATCTCCTTCCTTCTCTGCTCTTGCTGCGTTTCAGAATCAAAGCTGACAATGACACAAAGATTCCTTTCAAAACTCAGCCTGAGCACCACTCAGTAGGTGGGGGCTCGTAACTCCGTCTTTCATAGTCCCAATACCTTCTTCTCCCTTTATCTGCCTCCCTCATCTCTCTCCTTAGACAAAGCATCTTCTCCAAGCTACACCTTTTCCTGCAAGCAACCTTCACTACTCCTGGAGCATTATTTTCACCCACCACAGTCCCAGAGAAAGCAATCCAGTAATCAGAGAAGCAAAACGGTCCTGGGGTATAGCTATTAATTTCATGCTGAACCCTTGTACAACGAAAGCGCCTGCTTCCATCCTAAAAGCCTTGGTCAGCAACAGCCCTTCTAAAACTACAGATCACCTATTTGTTCCAACGAACAAAATTTACTTGGAATCACTAACCATCAAGATTTAGCTTCCCACATGTCACCCACTTCATGTATGTTTCCTGCCAGTACTTTCTCCCCTCTCCTTTTTTCCCCACTGTTTTGAAAATAATGCTTTACTGGTTTTGAAGGTAAAAGGGAAGGGACAATTAAGTAAGTCTGAGTCCCTGGGCATAAGAGGGAGCTTGCACCATAAGGAGACGGGGGAAGAAAAACAAGTTACTTACCTACTGCGGTGACCCACAGCACCAGGCGTGGGAGCCGGTTCATGGCTCTGCGGGGCGCAGGCAGGTCCCAGCCGGGTGCGCGGCTCTGGAGCGGGGTCTCCCGGCTCTTCCTGCGGGCTCCGCAGGAGCTCTGGGGCTGGGCTCGGGCGCCTGCTGCCTTGGAGGAGGATTCCCACCTCCGGCTCAGGAAGGCTCGCATGGGTCCTAGAGCCACCCTCCCTCCGTCCTTCCCTCCCTCCTCCTCCTCCTCCTCCTCCTCCTCCTCCTTCTTTGCATACCGCTCCTGCACAATCAGCAAATCCATAAGGCACTTGCTTCAGGCAGGAACACATCCATCTATAAATTTTTCAGGCGTTAGCGTTCACTAGGAAAAGCTCAATTCAGCATCTTACTGGGTTGTGCTCCCTTCTCAGTCTTCCCTTGCGGCTGCCTCAGTGACCTACGTGAGACACACGCGCGCTGCCTGGACCAAACTCAGCTTATATTTAGGATGACAGAAAAGGTTCCCTTGGCCTGGGAGTCTTCTCGCTAACTGCCCTGAGAGAGAAATCAGACCTCTTTACACAGCCTAGATACCCGCCTTTCTTTCCTTAACTTCACTTACAACCACTTAACTCCTGAGCAAGACGGCCTCAGTTGGTGGGACCTGCAACACCGTACGGCATAGGTACTCTGCCTGCAAGCTTGTGCATTCGCTCTTTAATCACTTTACTTGTTAAACTCCTTTTTCTTCTGGTCCATCAGCATTTCAATTACATTAGTTCACTCTACCTTCAATTTGTTTGCATGTGGGTTTTTCCTTCACAGGGAGTTTATTTCAAAACAGCTGTTCTTTTTTTAATCAGAATACATTCTTCCTGATTAATTCTCCATGTGAATACCCTTACTCTGGATTAGGAGTGCTTTAGTCCAAATTAGCACAATTTATTGTGGCTGTGGGCTACAATAATTCAGATTGGAAACTAATGTGAATTTAACAGGTAGTACCCAAGTCTTAAGTAAAATACCATTCACGCTGTAGGCACTGGAGAAATTTGGAGCTGACATGAATTAAAGCCCTGATAGGTCTAGTGGGTCTGGTGCTTTCATGGCAGAGGCCTGCATTCCATTTTTAATTGTGGTTCATAGATTAGACTAAAAATTTAGTGGATTTACTTAACCTTCTCTGAATCTTCCACTGATACCTATGAAAAGTATGCACTGCTCAAGGGGTAGAATTTGCTTTTGTACCGTAACCATATATTTGGATCTCCAAATTTGCTCTTTGTTCAGTAACATATTGCTATTTTCAATAGATTTACAGTGGCATGTTTCTGAACACAACCTGGATGATTTGAAAGAAAACATCATTCTGAAGCTTTCCTCTATGGTCACATCAATTACAGAAGTATGGTAGCAAGAAAGACAGACATTATTGGTTGCTTATTAACTAAGTTTATATAAACTCTCCCCCAAGCAAAGTAAAACAGACCAAGAATAGTGTGTGTCAAAAAAAAAAAAAAAAGGCTGCCAGCTTTCCATCTCTTCATAAATAACTTTCTTGGCTGAGGCTCTGGGACTGCAAAGCAGGTAATTTTTTACTCCACCAATTGGTAAAAAAGTAGAGGCACCTCAGGAATTTCTGTACTTGCCTAAACCCTCCCTCCTATGAACAGAAATGTAAAAAATCTGTATCTGCAAGGAACTGGTAGCAGCAGCAGAGACAGACAAAATAACACTGTTTCTGACAACACTCAGGTTTAAAGCAGTTCATATTTTCCATGGTTTTCAGTTAGTTTGGCCAAGACGGATGAATTCCGAGGGTCATTACAGAAATGTGAGGCATTCAATAAAAATGAAATAGATGCATGTGATGCTTTTAAGCAGAGAGTAAAAGCAGAGGAGAAGGTGACTAATCTCTGACCAACTGGCTCATTAGCCAGTTTTGAGGGTTTAAGTCCTGGCTCAGAAAAGTAAACCTTGGTCTACTGGAAGGTCTGCAGTTAATCCTCACGAGGTAATACATGTCTGACAAGCAAAGGAATTCACCCAATCCAGACAAAAACTGATACTTTAGGGAAAAAAAATTTTAAAGATAAAGGACAGGACATGGAAAAAACAAATGTTTCACAATGAAAAACACAAGAAGATATGCAGAATGTGAAAACAACGGAAGTCAGAACAATGCCCAGCATTTGGAAATAGGTGCATGAACTACAAGCAAATGCCACTCACCAACAGTTTGCAAGTGGTACAAGAGCATGCACAGCAAGTGACAAAACCCAACAACAACAAGAGAATGGCAACACCACCACTCATTCAGAGGAAAGCTCTGTAGCAGTAATTAGGCGCAATGGACAATGCTGCATCAGCAGAGAACTGAGCTGTCAGTCTGGAAGCAACTGTGACAATTACATGCTTTTAAGTTGGGCACTGACGCACAAGCTAGAGCACTGCCAGAATCTGGATACCAGCTACTGAAAAAACCCACTGGTCTTAGCGGTACCATCTCTGGCTCAGCAACTCGGGAACAACCTACTGGAGCCCAGGAGAGGGAAGCAGATACGCTTATCCTATTGTGTTCTTCTGAGGGCATTCATTGTTGTCCACTGTTGCAAACACAACACAGCAGGCAGCACAGAACTTTGATCTAACCCTGTAACATCTCAAAAACATTCAGAACAGGGTTGCAAGACAAGTTCCCACCATGCTACCAAGAAAACTCCTCAGAACTGAAGGGGGATGAGGTGGAAGCACTTACCCGCAAAGCAAGCAGAGCTCCACAATGGGGGTCTAGTCACTGCCAGAAAAAAAAATGGAGTTTCCACTTACATGTACACTCAGGCGACAAAAATTTTAAACAGTGGAAAATATTCCCCATATACAAGAAGAAAGCACTGGGGTGGTGATTAATACCAAATGCATTTCTACATGGGACGCAAAGCAAATGTTCACCTAGCTTCAACACCTTCTTTGGGAGATACTGTTCCCTTTTGGGCTGTGCACTGCATAGAAATATACAGCACATTTCTGACAGCATATGCAATACAAAAGCTTGTATCATGACATTTTGATCTAAGAAAAGTATGAGAAAAATAGAGTCAGAGACTTCACAAACCTTGCACGGAAAACAAGCTGTAGGGCAAAAGCTAAACAAATACCATGTAAATTCCTTATGATGGAAATAACATCCAGCAGAGCAAGGTGAATGTGGAAAGATAATACAGACTGGTCACACTAAGATGAAGGAATACAGACTTATTTGAAACACAAAGTGTATAAAGAAATGTGTGCTCAGTCAACCTGCCTCAGCATCCTGAATGCTGCTCTACAAAACTGTCTAGCAGACACAGGATTTAACTGTTACAAAAACATCTGGAAATCTGAAGGCATTAACCAAAGATGGCCCAGTCATATATGGTATCTAAGTGCAAAATTAACTTGTCCTTGGATTCTTCTACTGAGAATATTGACAATTTTTTCAAAGTTGTATAGTCAAACTTGGAGACCAGTCACTTATCCATAAAAGAAATTGGGTGTAGTGTACATAAATAAAGAAAGAAGCTTTGGCTTTACTCCATAGCCACTAAAGCTTCACGTCTTCATGCATGGAAGAACTGCGTGAGCTAAAACTGATCATAAAACTCTTTACAGCCTAAAGGACCTGGCAATTCTCAGCCTAACCTTTCCCACAAGCAAAAAGGCTACAGAAGTATTTTGGTTTCAAATATATGATTGCAATGTTGCATAAAAACTAAGCACGATCTGATGATGTTTAGACACATGGTCTCTGGAGTACTTGACAGAAGAACTATGAAGCAAAAATATCCAGAACTAGATTTTATATGTCACACACACAAGCTCTTTAAAAGAAGTATCTATCTGGTGTCAGACAAAATGTGAACTTTGATTGCTGCAGACATTGTTGAGGGCAAACCCCTGCAGAAGGTAACTGTGGCCAGTGCCACAGATAACACTAGTTGCTCCAAATGGTGCATAATAGCTAATAGAGTGGCTTTACCCCTTCGAATTTAATTGTTAAATGTGACTGTTTCAATGCATATGAAATCTTCAGACATCAGGAAAAAAAGTGTTAAAAAGGACACACAGAGAATCTTTTAGGGATTTAAAATCTAAATGTAGGACCAATGATATTTTAAACCAGCCTCAGATAAGCAGCAAGTTTGAAGAAGTTGTTGTTATGCTTGTTACATAGGCCAGAAGGAGAGGTAAAGATGTAGGTGGTGTAAGGGGGAAAAAAAAGTAATCCCCTAGAGCAAAGTAGGCATAGATCTGTCACTGCTGGCTTGGAGAAAACCAACTTATTTTTGTCCCAGACTACCAAATTCATTGCGGCATAGAAGAAAATATATCTAAGGAGTCATTTATGCATGTCAGTACTATCCTTGCTGCATTTTAGAGTACCTGTGTTGGTAATGTCTGACAACAGGACACTTTTAATGAACATGAGTTTTAGCAGTTTGCAGTGAAGTACGTACGAGGCATGTCACTACAAGTCCCCATTATTTCCAGTACAACAGGTCGGTAGAAAGCAGTGTCAAAATAATAAAGCACCTACTAATGAAAAAAGATAAAGGCCATATTCAGCACTGTTAAATCAGAGCATGGCACCAGCAAGGCATGGCTTGTCATATGCTGACATTTCATTCAATGCAAAATGGAAAACTAGAGTGCCTGTGCTGCTAGAAACGGATGTCAAGAGCCCCTGGGGACTTGTAGATATCTAAGGAGACAGATGAGGAAAAACAGCAATCCAAAAATTACTTGGAGTACCTGGAGCTCCTGCCATTTGCCCAAGACAGAAAGCTCATAACTGTGAAGGCAAAACAGCAGGATGGCAGCTGAGACAGTTTGAAAGTCTCAGGAGTGTGTCACACAAGAAAACGAATAAAGAAAAATGCCACCCTGTGAGTCAGTTGCTGTGTAACAGTCCCAGGAAATTGTGCTTTCTGAAGTGCCTGCTGTGTACAATTAGAATTAATGAGCCCATCTGACAACATATATGACCACAACTTAGTAAGAGCCTTTGGATGAAAAACCACTCTTCTTTCAATAGCTGCTTAAGCTCACAGACCACCTGGATGACTCACAACTTCTTACTGAGATCCTGGGTTTAAATCCCAAGTCATGTCCCACGGCAGTGGCTGGACCATCTGCTCTTGCAGCAACATCATCAGAAGGCACTATGTGTTTCCTAGAAGGGCCTGATGTCACCTAGTACAGGAACCAGGGATGAGGGATAGCCGGAGTTCAGTGAGGTACTGCAGCCTGGCCACAGAACAACTTTTCATTGAGCTGTAAGGGGGGGCTGAAAGAATGGCATGGGAATCAATATTTTCCTTTCTCTTAAACAAGGACACCACTTCACGTGGTGTTTTCACTACCTGCCTCTTTTCCCCTTCTCTGTGATCTATTCCAGGTGCTCCATTTCTGCCTGTGTCCTACTAAGTCTCTGCTTCCAGCTACTATTTCTGACCCTCCAGGTTAAGGCCGAGAAACTGAATCCTTTTGATGATCCAGCCACCACAAACAGGCCTGATTTATGCCCTACACCTTATTCATCCTTTCTGTAATATCACTTAAGAAAATGTTTATGTGTTCCTCTGATTACTGCTTTTCACTTTGCTTATTTTTCCTGCACTTTTTAGAAGCATTGCTTTAGAAGATGGGAAACTGTCCTGTCATGCCTGCACGGAGCGTTCTGCCTTTTAGTACTAGACACAAGCTCTCCTTTAGAAGCTCCTGTAGTTCCACCACTCTGAGACAGATGCTTTAAATAGCTTCATTTCTCAGTGTGACTCTTAAAAAAAAAGTCCAAAATCTTGAACTTCTAGAGTCTTCAACCTTTTAGGAGTTATATGACCATCTGATGTTTATACAACAGTCTCTTCCAAACAAGATGGAGTTAAACAAAATAGTTTAAGGTCTTCATACCCATACAAACTTCATCTGTAGCCACAAGGCAACATAAACTGTGTTCTGGTTCCTGAATATAAGGCAACAAAAACTGTGTTCTGGTTCCTGAATATCCTTCTCTTTCCTTGCACAGGGCAGCAGAGTTCTCATCCAGTGTCCAGATACCACTTCTTTCTTTCAAATTTACATTGTTTTTCACAGGATACTCTCTTACATAGCTACCAGCTAACATATGATGACATCCAGTCTATGAGATAACTCCAACTGTAAATAGCAGACTTTGATTGCTATTTATGCCACTTAGACAAGCCTGTAGGACAAACCCAATCTGCTGGTTCCCTACCTTAAAGGAGAAATAAATTCAAAAGGAGCATGCAGAGGAGCTGGGCAACCTTCTAGATTCCAGGCCAGGCAGAAAGAAATGGTCCCCCAAACTGGGAGCCTCTGATACAGGAGAGACTGGATGACCCCTAAGAAGCTCAGTCTGAAAAAACTATGCAAGCAAACCTGAGAAGTGATGGCTACAAATGGTATGTACTAAGAAGCCGGGGGAACTCTGAGGACTTTGTTGTAATTCAGAAAGTGTCTAAAAATGCCGGACTAAGAGAAAACCTGAAGGAAAGGCACTGCAAGGCTGTGCGGGGATGAGGAGATATTTGTTTAGAAGTCTTTTAATTTTCATCTATCTGATCAAATACATTTCATTTTTCTCTCATTGTCTCAAACCCATCGTTTTCTAGTTCATATTCTAATATAACCTTACAGTGTGAAAACCCTTCTCATGTTTACCATATGGTAAGGAAAAGAGACAGGAGGATCCATCTCAAAAAAAGTTCCACCTCAAAGTCCCGTTACAGAGGAATATATTTATTATGTAATGAATATAACCTAGTCTGCAATTTCATTGCAAACATCTCCATCACTGTGTTACAAGCCGGATAAAGGAGGAAGCAGAATTCTGTGCTGACTGTTCACTCATCTCTTATTTTGAATTGTATCATCAATAAAAGAAAAGTTAAATCAAGTAAACAAACCTTTGTGGAGCAACACCAGGCAGTGGTAAAGTGCTGATTCGGTATTTTTACAATAGGACTCAGCCTGAGGAACTCCAGCCACTAAGAAAGATGAAGCACAAAGCTCAAAACACAGTTCTTTTCTGTTGCTCTAAGGCTGAACTACACACTCAAGTAGAAGGCATGATTGTGATCTTCGTGTTTGAGACTCTGCCTGTCCAAACATTATTTTTGGCATGTGCTCTGAGTATGGACTTTCCTGGTAGGATTTCAGGTACCTGCAATTTAATTTCTCTAAACCACTTCAGTTGGCAACTCCCAAACAAAAATAGTATATATTTAAGCTATGTCTTTAAAACCAAAGGGTCCTAACTTTCTCTACAAACCACGTATAGATGATCTCAGTCATCAGTGCAATGTATCAGTCAAAGTTCTAGAGTACCTATAGATTACTGAAAGTACCTTATACACCCCACCTTTTTAACACATACTCACTATGACTTGAACACCAGCTGTGAGCCGCACAGTTTTTGGGATCTCTTGGCCTGACACATATGAAGTACAGATAAAACACAATAATTGTGACTTACAGTTGAGTCTAATTATTATATTTACAATCTTAGCCAATTTATGCTTACAGTGACAGTGTCTCAGTGCACCATTCAGTTATACTGAGAAAATAAGAGGATAAGTTTTGACATAATCTGGCAGCAGTGATGAAATGATTTTTCAAGGAGTGGTTAAGATAACAAATATCATAAGTCCTACCATAGTCCACATGAAAACAACTTTTAAGTTGTTCCTTGTGGACTGTCAAATGAAAGACAGGATACAAAGTGGGTCATGACAGTTACTCCTGCACAGCTGCAAAGCAAAGATTTCCTAAAGGTTTTTTTGGTAGCCACTTCAAATTAAAGGAACTTTACCATAAAATCATCTATAAGTATTCATGCAGATTATTGTAGCAGGAAATTATCCATGTTTTCCCTTGAGATTCATCAATAAAAAGATTATATACCTGATAGATCAAAACCTTCATATATTAGAGACAGTAGATTAGCTCTTCTTTCTGTTTTTACTTAAACAATTAAAGAATTTGCATAAAAGAAGTATTTTTGTCTTTAGTCTCTGATCTCTCAAGAGACAGAGTATCACAATATTTGTGCTAATTGTTTTGTCAGCATACAGCTGAAATAGAATAATCCATTATCTCCTTCAGTGTTCTCAAGACAGCAATAAAACTGCATTAAGAACATATGAAAATGTAAAGAATATGCTAAAATAAGATGGTATTAATGTTGTCAATGAATTAGTGCTTATACTAATAAATGTTAATTCTATCTGTGGAAGATCCAACACCACCTACAAATTAATGGAAAATGGGAATAAATAATTACTTTCAGCTTACTGCCTAGGACGTACATGCAAACAAAGCAACAGGTAAGCCATCATTTTTTCTTGAAGGCTGTGCAGCAAGATATTATGTCATATTTCCTCATTTACCTAAGGACTGTCAAAGTTAGAGGAGATTTCAATTTGTCAGCCTTACATACATGAAGAAGTTGAGGCATGTCCCTGAAGATGGTAATCTTTATACCCTGCAGTTCAAAAGATACTGAAATACTTCTCAGCAATAAAGATGTATTTTCTTCATGTTGGGTAACATGGCTTAGTTGCAACCCTTAAGTTGTTTAAGAACAATGAAGATGAGTAAGAATAGAAGGACTTTTCCACTGATGAATGCTAACTGCTAGTTTGTTTTTTTTTAAAGAAACTGTCAAGACCTGCTGCAAAGCCATTTAAATAAGAAGATAGTGACTATGCAGTGGCTATAAACAAAACTGGCATTTCATTAGCAACATTGGCCAAGTGGTCCTGTTGACTGACGGTGTGGATTAGGCAGGTTAAATGAGTTCAAAGTGAATTCATATTACATCTTTTTTCTCTATGATATAGTCACAAAATTTCATTCGTATTCAGAGTCAGTCATTTCTATAATCAGTCTTATTACTGTTCAAGTATTTCACATCTATCTTTGACAGTTTCAGATGCTGTGGTGCTATCACCCTCCTATGTTAATAATTTATTGGGGTTTTATGCATACTTCCAGCATTCCAGCATGCTTATCTTATCTATTGTTCCAGCTTTGGGTATTCTTGAATTGATTCCATATGTTACTGCTTAAGCAGGTAAGTGAATCATAGAATACCAGGTTGGAAGGGACCTCAAGGATCATCTGGTCCGACCTTTCTTGGCAAAAGCACGACCTAGACAAGATGACCAAGCACCCTGTCCAGCCAAATCTTAAAAGTGCCCAGTGTTGGGGAATCCACCACTTCCCTGGGGAGATTATTCCAATGGCTGATTGTTCTCATTGTGAAAATTTTCCTCATGTCCAACTGGAATATTCCAAGAAGTAAATTGTACCCATTACCCCTCGTCTGTTCCATGTGACTTCTTGTAAAAAGGGAGTCTCCATCTTCTCTGTAGCCACCCTTCTTTTCTCAAGGCTGAACAAGTTCTGTTCTCTCAGCCTTTCGTCATATGGCAGATTTCCCAGTCATTTGATCACCTTTGTGGCCCTTCTCTGGACCCTCTCCAGCCTGTCCACATCTGTTTTTGCATAGCAGGGATCAAAACTCAGCACAGTATTCCAGGTGTGGCCTGACAAGCACTGAGCAGAGTGGGATAATGACTTCCTTCTCTCTGCTGCTAATGCCTTTGTTGATGCAACCCAGCATCCTGTTGGCTTTCATTGTCACAGCAGCACACTGTTCACTCATACTGAGCTTGTTGTCTGCCAGGACCCCCAGGTCCCTTTCCACAGAGCTGCTCCCCAGCCGGCTAGATCCTAGCCTCTGCTGCGCTCCTGGATTATGTTTTCACAGGTGCAAGACCTTACATTTGTCTTAGTTGAACTTGATAAGGTTCTTGATAGCCCACTCTTCCAGCCTATCCAGGTCTTCCTGCAGGTTGGCTCTCCTTTCTGAAGTGTTCACTTCCCCACTCAGTTTGGTATCATCGGCAAACTTCATCAGGGTACACTTCAGCCCATCATCCAGATCACTTATGAAGATACTAAACAGTGCTGGGCCCAATATTGATTCCCGGGGGACCCCACTTGTGACAGGTTGCCAGTTTGAAAAGGAGCTAATTACCACCACCCTCTGGGTGTGGCCTGTCAACCAGATTCCCACCCACTGCACAGACCACTTGTCTAGACCTTAATGCATCAGTTTCTCTAGGAGGAACCTGTGGGAAACTGTACTGAAAGCCTTGGAAAAATCCAGGTAGACAATGTCCACCACTCACCCCACATCAAACAGTCATTACTTTCCATTAAATTCCAGGCTGGTGAATGTTAACACTGTGCTGACTTAAACATTATTTTATTTTTCTCTCACAGTGTGCTAAAAACTTTTTAAAGATAATCCTAAAATCCTAAAATTAGAAAAAAATTATCTTGTAGACACTGAAGTGTATGACATAATGCAGTTAGGCAAGTAAGCTAAATGAAAGATTAATGGCAATTTTTTTTTACTTTTAAAAATAGTTTAGTAGTCTGCTTTTAAATTCTAGTTCTGTTAAATTTCGGTAATTTATTTTTAAAAAGAGATATAATAAAATTTATTCAAGCTGATATTTACCAGTTTAAATAATAAACTTAAGGTTATATTTGAATGTATATGTTCAATATTTATACCTGAAGGCAATAAAAATAAAACACCTGAAAAATAAATGCTATGCTATAGGAATTAGTATTTCTTTTAAATGCTCTTCACAGTATAGCACTGTGTTTCCTTTATTGCTCGTTATTTCCACCAAAAAATCATGTTAGTCCCTTATCCTTTAGTAGACTGCTTACTCAGAATTTAAGCCCCTTAAATGTCCTATTAAAGTCCATGGTTTTAGTCTCAGTCTTTAGGTCTAACAACACATATGAGATTCAGCTTCTATACTGAAAAGCCCACAAAATTCTGCTTGTTCACAAGTGGATAGCAGTAAAAAAGTCTAAGCAGCTGATCAAAACAAACTTTACCAGTTCAGACTTTCTCAGGGAGAGTATCAGTAGCAAAGTATCATCAGCAATGCAGCAGCTGTGTGCCTGGGTTCATGGTACCATGGAAGGCTGAGGTCCTAAGGGTGTACAGGCCCAGTCTGGAGGCAGACAACAGAAAGTCTTTGCTCTCTCTCCCTCTTGATTATGAGTCCATCTGCCTGTCTGCCTCCTGTGACTGAAAAAAAACCCTATGAGTGTGACTGGCCCTTATGCATTGGAATCCAAAGAAAAGCTGTTCTCGCTTGCATCTGGTAAGCTGGAACCAAAAGACAGAAAAGGACTTTCCAATGACGGTAGTAAAAGGAGGAGGGAGAGAGAAAGGATTTCATAAACTTGCTGTTTTGAACTGGTCTGTGGCTAAGTGGCTTGTAATTGTGCACTGTTCTAAGAAAGCAAGGCTGATACCCAAATTTTCTTAAAGAATAGCTATTAATCTCTGTCACGTCTGAATTCCTCCAGAAATTCTTCTGGTATTTTATTTCTGGGCTATGAGGAGGCAACTGGCCACTTCATTCTTAGGTGTGTGGCTCAATATTTGTAACTGAGTCATTAGCACTTATCTGCTGCAACGTCATTATGTGCACGGTTGTGCCAAGAGACAGATGTGGCAGATGATCAGTATTCACAGCTTGCTTTGCTGAGGATCAACATAAAGCCCAGCAGAAAGCAATGTGGGCAAGGATTAGTTATGTCCTTGCCTGCTCCTTGTCACTCCTACCTCCTGAGCTAGAGCAAAATGTCTAGTAGTGATGCCTGCCTGTTACTATTAAGACTTTCAAAGGTGCCTTTGAGGTGGCTCCTGGAGATCTCTAGAACATCCTGCCTCAAACAAGTTGTTTCAGCAGCTTTGGTAATATACACACATCCCTCTCAGCCCTTACAAGCTTTTTCCCCTAGAGTTTGTTAATGCACCTGTTATTATATTAAGCATCCATCATAACAACAGTTTCTACTCAGACTGCTCATTAGTCACCTCCTAATAACATCACAGAGCCCAGTCTCTGCATAGACATAAAAATAAGCGTTTTTGAAGATCTAATTTCTGTGCAGAGTCCTTAAAAATCTTTTCTTTTCTCCTTTGCTTCTTTTCCTCCTCATTCCACCAATAGGAAGAAATATTCATAGTCCTCAAGAACTTTGGTGTTTAAATGTGTGGTAGGAAAGTGCTTATTGTTCTTTCTTGCCCCTAAGAAGAAACAGGAACCTGAAGCACAGAGAGAGGAACAACCAAGTTTTAAAGGCATTTAGACACCTAGACAAACAGATGACTGTTTACAGAAGTGGTCCCATTAATATCAATAAGACTTAGGCCTTAGAAAAGACAAGAAAGGAAAATGGACCCTTCAGAGGTTGCTACTGTCAGCTGATGGAAGGACTCCTTAGATTTCTTCCAACTTCTGCCAGATCTTGAACTGAAGGATGTTGGATTGGTAGCCAGGGAGAGAGCACCTCTCTACAGATGCTAGGACTGGAAAAGGATTTACCCTGCTAGACATGCTTGAACAACACTAGCATCTTACAACTTGTTGACTTTTGTGATAATAAGGCACACTGTTAGAGTGACTGGCAGGGTTAATCTCTAGGTCCATCCAACCACTGGCCTCTCTCACTGCCTACTCTGTAAATCTGTGGTCTTTTGTAATATATTGGGTTGTTACTGTGGTTTTTAATCAGTCATAGATATGTTTTACACTTTCCATTCTAAATGCAAGGCACAGCTCTGCAACCTGAAATGAAATACAAGGAAATATGCACATTTAGGGGTGGTGAATAAACTCCTATCCAGCCATGCCATTACACCATGTGTCCTGTTCATCTCCTGGGACAGGATAAAGGATGGAAGAATGTGCATCTGCCTGCACTGAGCAGACATCAGATATCAACGGATTTCAGTCACTCTTCAAGTAAGTTCAGAGCCATCTTCTATACTAATCCTTTAAGCTGTTTGAATTTCCTCTGAGAGAAAAATTATATATAAGTGTACACATACAGACACACACAAGTACACAGAATACATCTCATCTCTTACAGACTTTCCATAAAATAGGACTGGACACAGGGCTATTTTTGCAGTTTATGAGTGTAGCTTTACACTGATTCTGGCACAGTGTCATCTTTAAAACAACTGATTTTTATCAGTGTACTCTCTCATGTGTCTCTTGTAGCACTGAGTTGCCTTTTGGTTCCTAAACTGTCTGCTTTTAACTACAACAATCACATGGGGCATTAGAAAGGGCTGTAGAGGTTTCTGGTGACCTTCACAGCTTGGTATGGTCATGAAAATGCTCTCATCTACACTGAGAATTAATCCCTTGCAGAGATGTTCTTGGATCTTGCTGACTGTGGTCTTGGCTTCACGAGACCGCCTTGGGCTCAGCTAAGTATCTAGGCTATGTGAGCAGGTAAGCAACAATGAGTAAAATGCATTTGCAGTATTAGAAGGTTGTTTTCCATTTCTAACTGATAGAAACACTAAATCTCAAAATATCACTGGGCAAAATTAATGCAAATACCAAGAATGCAAGCAAAACTGACCCTATCCTGCTGACATGTAAAGTACTTTATTTTATAGAGGGCAGAGGAAAGAGGCAATCCTGATACCATTTAAAAAAAAAAAAAAAAAAAAAGTCAATCCCATGAGGGAGATATTCGCTGATTTATCTGGTCCAGTCTTTCCTATTTCATTTAACATGCTTTTAGTTAATTAACTCCGAAAGTCTAGTGACCTAGTGGAAATTATCAAACCATGAAATGAGTTGGAAATGGCCTACACCACAGTAAAGGGAATCCCACAGAACCTAGCTCCTGCAACTTTTGCTGTGTCTTGTTTACTTTTATTCACAGTGCCTCCCTTGATTGTTTTTTCCTTCTTCTTATATTTTATTATTTAATTCTTATCACAATCTTACGAACTGGTGTCATTGAGTATAGGTTGGCAGTCTTTGCCCTTGACTTTGGAATGTCCCAATCTTTGGCATTGAAAATGTTGCCACATTAAGTATCTTCAAAGTAACAAGAGTCTTGAAGATTGTAGAACTAACTCAACTTCTCATAGTCTTGGGCAAGTCCCAAGACACTTGGATAATCAGAACTACCTTCCATGTTCTTTCTAATTCCAAGAACTGATGCTTGGAGTACTTTTGTTCTTCTGTTTCAGATAGAGGTTCATAGCCCAGATAGAGCAATGTCTTATGACTTTCTTCTTGAAGTTTTACAATTAAAAGGATATCTACTTAGGATACTCAGGAGACTGCACAATGGCAGGACTCAAGCAACAAAAAAGTTGTGCTACAGAAGCCTATCTGTGCATAAGCTTGTATCCCAGCTGGTTATAAAGGTGACTAGGCTGATAACAAATGGTGAGATGTGTCTTTCCCATGACCATTGTTAAAGACATAAAAACAGTGATTCTATTTGCAATGAAATCTATTTTCAGTGCTTTCCATCTCCTTGAGTTTGGAACTGAATCAAAGGCCTTCTTGCAGGCTACCTGCACAATCCCTAGGTTTTCTGCACTCAGAATTCCTCTTAACCAGCCTAAAAAAAATATGCTAAGCTGGCTTGCCCAGCAGATAATAGATAACCCATTCAGTTCATTTCCGTACATATTTTTTTGTCTACTGTTCCCTTCCCTTTTCTAACTTGCAGTTTCTCTCCCATGTATTTTTCCTCTTCTTGTTTTTTATGACACTGTTGAGGAGCCCTAAGCTTCTGCTGCGTCTCCTGCTGTACAGCAAGCTTTTCCCTACATCTTTCCTTCTGGCATTTTTTGCATAGCTTTATATCTCCTTGTTCATCTTAAGCTTTTATCATTGGTTCTGTCTGATACATGTTTCCTAACCTCTTCCACATTCCTTCTTTTTTTCTTCTGAAATATTTTAAACAAATTCTTACATTATCACAAACAAAGTAACCTTCTATCATTTATCTTGGTTTAGGTGCTTCCCACTGGGGGAGCTCAAAACACCTGGCAAGCATAGGTCCATTTATCTTCTCAAGTCTCCCCTGCCACAGGAGGAAATTTAAGCAAAACGCCTGCTGTTTTCATACTGGCCTAAAAGGATTTAGGCACTAAAAGATTCCTACTGGCTTTTATTTGAAGTGGGATGCCTGCTTTCTAGCTAGAGGCAGCTTGGGAGCTGGTTCTGCATTTTCGTCATGACATCATTCCTTTTTCACAGATGGCTAATCATTGTTTTTCTCAAAATAAAGCCCACTCTGGAATAAGCATTTCAGAGAACATAGTCTAATGTCTTCAGGTGGTACTAACTGACATTGTGCACCAAGAAACATCATAATGATTTACACCTAACGTTTGATGATCCCATCCCAATGCAGTGCCACCTGTAACCCTGACTGGGCTTCAGAAAAACTAGACAGAATATTTTGGGTTAAAAGTGTGAAGACTTTTAAGAACTGTAGGAAAAACCATGACACAGAGACAAGTCCCTGTTTTGGACACTGTGCTATACCAGCATAAAAGTGCATATACAGAAACAGATTAAAGAAATGTTCTACAGAATAAAATTATGCAGGGCAGCATGATAAATTCAAGCTAAGGCAGGCAGCCAAAAGCAGTAACATCTGCTGCCATTCCGTCTGTCCATGTTCTGTACAGTACACAGGTAGGATGAAACAATTTGGTTTATAGAGGTAAAGGGGCAAGGCAGCCACCAAGCAATGCTGTGCTATATCAGGGAGGGGAAAAATCCAGGCTAAATAAACGAAGGCCAGAAGCATCCACCACAGATGTGGTGCAGCTTGTCATGTATGCCTCCACTACATTGAGTTGCACCAAATTTCTGATGGATGGTTGTTACAGAGCTGTCAGTGTTTCCTTGAGATTACACTGAATGATACAGAACTTCAGTCTGACGTATGATAGCTGTTTTCATGGCTACTGAGGACACTCATTTTCCCTTTGATGAGGAACAACATTATAGCAGCAGTCAGTCTCTATATAGGTAGCTAGTAAACTACAGGTTGAATCCCTAGTAAACTACAGGCTGTATCACATGACTCTATGCTAAATATGCTGTCAAGAAAGAGCAAGGTACTCAGTTTCAAGCCTGAAATCCTAAATTTTTCTCAGCTGATTCTTACTTTGGTGTTATCAAAGCTCTCCCAAAGCTCTATGCTGTGTTAGTGACCCCTCATAGCCCTGTTACTCTGGTTGGGAGAAACTGCCCTATGTGAGCATACGTTCCATGTGGATCCTGATTCTTGAGTTCCAAGTGTGTATAACACAGGATAGGCTTTCTTGAAAATAAATATAAAAATAAAGATTGGAATGCAATATAAATGACTGACAGTTGATGTATCTTTGTTTACACACACAATTCATTCAGTGGAAATTTTCAGGGACCCACCTTCTTCTCCATGATAATTCCGTACTGCAGCAACTTTCCATTTTGTCGAAAGCTAATTGCCATCATTCTTCCAGTAAACTGCAAACACTGACCATTGTTGTTCTCCATTGTAGGCCTCCATCAGAGATAATGACATTGTCTGTGTATCTCTCCTAAACCAGTGGATAAACCTGAAAACGCATGGAGAATTGACTATTAGTACAGATTATTGTAATGTATTCTTATGGTAAGTCATTACAACAATCTGGCATCTCTCCTGAATTACAAGAGACACAAGTAATTACTCATATTTCAAATGCTTGGTGAACATAACAACATATGTTTATATTTCACATGCTTGGTTTACCAAAATGAGATGCTCAAGCTCATTAAATAAATTCCAGAATTTTCTATCATGCCAGGAAAAGACTTAAGTGTCAAAAAGAAAATGTAGCTGGCCATAAGGCCAACTTCTGTTGTAACTTCTGTTTTTTCATTACTTTCTATTCAATTTCATTTTCAGATATATTGTAGAAAATGTGTGTTAAGGCTGTTTTGTGCTTTGCACAGAATAATCAGCCACAGTTTTTCTCAAAAGCTGTGAATATAAAGCAAGAAATCATTTGGCCAAGAGTCAAATACTCAACAGGTCTATCTCCTCAGAGAGCAAGATGCCTTGCATAAGACATACTTTGGCATAGATTCCAGCTATAGCCAACAAAATTTATTTTTCATATTTGCATAATCCTGACTTTATAATAGAGTTACTGTGTGTTCTCTTTTGAGGACCAGAAGTATGCAAGGCCATACACCACCGCTCCACTGCCTCCTTTGAATCTCTCACAAAGCAAAGCCTGCTCCTACTCCATCTTTTAAAAAGCAACATTCTGCATACCCACAGACATTACAGGGGTCTGTAGCACAAGCTTCGTTTCACTGAATTTACACATGCACTAATAGTATTTGCTAAAGATGACCATCTGATTAGCAGGAAGCAACAGACCATCATTCATGCAGGGGAACCACAGACAATAGATTTACCTCAAAAAACTATCTGGTGTAGGTAAGTCAGGTGGGGAAGCACATGCATTAATAAGCAAATACAGTGCTGTCTTCTAAGTATTCAAATGCTAGGAAAACCAATGGTCATTGGGAAATATCCTCAGAAACTCTGTTTTTCTGCTTAAATGATATTTCCTCTCAATGGTGTAATACCCTGGGTTAAGTGTTCCCTTAAATGCTTGGGATTATATCTTCTTCAGTATTTCAATTGCAAGCACCATGCACCCACACCCTATAACTTCTTGATGACCTTGTCTTGTGCAAAAGGCGGTGGTTTAGATACAGTACAGGTACTAAAGTTAGAAGATACTTAAGTACACCATATTGCAGGCCAGCTAAGAAAATTCAGCACCATTTAGGCAATCACTTACAAAGGCCAAACCCTCCTGAGACTTTAGTTTCTCCAGAAGACACTGCTCTGCAGTGAACGGCAGTAGACAAGGAATACAGACAAAAAAAGCGAAGGTGTTTTCTAACAGAAAAGACATCTGTGGCCATGGCACCTGAATATGTAGCAAATCCACACCTCTCAAGCAATGCCAAATGATCTCCTGTACACCCAGCTGAAAGTTAAAGAAAGCATCTGAAGCTACATCTTTCTGAGGGGTCGCAAGCCACTGAAGACCATCTCCCAAGTCAGTTCTGAGGAAGAAAGCTGCAAGAACACATTGAGGTGACATCAGCTTTGTCAGGTAACAAAGACAAGGGAGGGGACATAGACTCAGTGCAGAAAACAGTGCAGAAACTCCTAGGGAGTTGGTACAGCAAAGCTTGCTTTCAACAGCTAGCTGAAATGAGATGGCTTTGCTGAACTTTTCTGATGCTACATAATCCAGGACTAACTGAAACAAGAGTGAAGCTTCTCATCAGCTTCTCTGAGTATTCTTTGTACTTCACTGCAGAATACTATAGGTATTCCTGCAATCCCTTAAAATTTGCTATGGAAGGATACCACAGTGGATAATATTTACAGAACTACAGAAGTTAATTATCTGATTCAGCACGCAAAACCCAAGGTTCCTTGTTGTTTCCTTGTTGCAGACAACTCCCCTTAGCAATATGTTTAAATGTACGTGTAGGATGGATAGCATCTCGGTTTGTACGGTCTACTCTTACTCTATACGTTCATTCATACCAAAGGCCTCTGTTCTGAAACTGACTTCAGTATAAGGTTTCTGTCCCCATAAACCTAATTACTGCATGGTCCCAAAAAATTGGCTTCAACAGCTGACCATGTTTCCTCCCCAACTTCCTCTATAGTTTCTACATCTGTAAGCTTTTCTTTTCTTAAATTACAGTCTCACATCATAGTGTCACATCTTTTGCAACAGCTCTTGTAATAACACATCCAAATCTCACTTACCACTCAGAATGAAGCTCTAGAATTTTGCACTCATGAAACCCACTTTAGTCTCAGGCTGGTGGTGGTGGTTGCGTGTGTGTGTCTGTGTATGCAAGTAAATAAATCAAAGAAGGCAAATCAAGGTTATGCTACGAGTTTGTACAAACTTACATTGCAGCTTTTACTCCTCATGGCCCTGGGTTTCCCAAGGCCAAATTTCTTTCTGATACAATTTCTCTACAGATGACAAAAATCCCACCAGAGATGTACCAGATCTGCCTTCTTTTTCCTCTTGTGAGTGGGGTTTATGGGAAGTAAAGGGAAGCAATTAGACTGTGAGTTGTTTTGTTTCATATCAGTAGAGGCAGAAGGGAAGTTCTCTTACAGGAATACACCAAATAACCCATGTAACTACAATGCAGTACAAGTATATTCTTTGCAAATTATTGAACTTCACACTTTTTGGAAGCTTTGCACTATCAGAAAATGTACGGTGGGTACATAGTTTTAATGCATTTATATAGACAGGCACAAAACCACACAAAGGTCATAAGAAACTTTTCCCAACTCCAATAACAGTTGACAAAAGCATAGTGAAGAGAACGCAGAAATAGAGACTTCCCAAATCCATCTCTAATTTGGTTTGGGCATTGGGCGCCAGCCCACCTGGATCTCCACCTGCCATGGATCCCATGCAAAAGTGGCAACAGCAGGAAAGACAGGAAAGCTCCTGTCAGATTTTTAGTCTTTCATAATTTTCTAATAGGGAGTAAAACTTACGCTTAAGAAAATATTTTGTGTTTTGAAGGTTTTTTATTAGGAGGTGAGAGCGCAGGCAGTCCCCCTGCAGCCCATGGAGGGGAGCAGGGGAGCAGATGCCCACCTGCAGCCCGGAGAGGACCCCACGCCGGAGCAGGTGGGTGCCCCCCAAAATGGCCGTGACACCGTGGGGAAGCCCATGCTGGAGCAGTCAGTGCCTGGAGGACTGCAGCCCACAGAAAGGACCCACGCTGGAGCAGTTCATGAAGAACTGCTGCTCGTGGGAAGGACTTACTCTGGAGAACTTCATGCAGAACTGTCTCCCATG
>JAVKLA010000031.1:19233788-19278909 GCA_034782735.1 Sagittarius serpentarius | reverse complement strand
TTCATCAAGCAGACACTGTGAGGAAGACTATGGACTGCCACTAAAGACCCCCGAAAGACCACAGACTCATTTTATTAAGCATGCGCAATGAAGATGCATGTATTATAATTAGTTCCAGGAAACAGTATGAATACGCATGATTATTCCAGGAACTGTAATAAATATGTAAATAACTAGTCTATATAATTGGGTAGTGTTTTAAGTTTTGGTATGCACTCTAGGAGGAATTATCCCCCGTGCATCCAGCGCTGCAATAAGGAATGCCTGCCTTCTAAAACTTAAAGACAAGTCTTAGGGGGTTCTTTTATGACCGACTTTTACAGTAACAGTTTGACAGTGGAGCTGCATATATAAAAAAGACAAAAGCTATTATGAAAGACTGGTTCTCCCTAAAACAGAATTTCTAAGATGATGCTCTGCTCAGTCATCGTGTTACCTGGAAGGTTATGCATCCTGTTATTTTAGCTCTTAATCATAAAAAACTGTCTCCTGTGAGCTTGAAATGTCAACTTTTCCTAGAAAATATAAAAATGTTATTTCTGTCTTACACTTATTTAAGAGTTACTCTTTAGTAAGGTTTAAAATTAACCAGTTAGTACACACTGCAATTAACACTGCCTTCAGAGAGATGCGTTCTCATAAGCACATGTATGACTTCACCCTTTAGAAGAGATTTCTGCTATTTGTCCGAATACCCAAAGGCATGTTCATGACAAATAGGGATGAGCAGTGACATTTCTCAGTGGTTTTATTTGGTTATAAGGAATGGAGCTTTCCTCAAACATGCGTTTTGTTTAATACTGGCTGTGTCAATTGTTAAATTCTTCATGGAGATCTTTAACCTATTAAGTAAGAGCCCAAACTGCACATAAATTACTAAATAGTTTATGCATCCAGGCACAACCCAGTTTCCTTTATTTTCTTGGCAACTGAACAATTTTAGGAAACTGTAATGAGGAAAATTGAGAAACTTAAGCAAGCCTCAGCTCAGCTTACCTATTGACCCTTTCTTTTCCTGTCCATATAGACCCCCCTGCAAAAAGTAATTAAGCTAAAATTAGTCTTGAAAGCACACAAAGAATCACAGTGGAGCTTAGTGAGTTAGAAGAAAATCACAGCATCTGATGACCTTTCAAAAATAAAATTAAATAAAAATTCCAATTGATGTAGCCTCCATGAAACCTTGTAAAAGATCTTTTAAATCAGGAAATATTTCTGATGATCACATTAAAGAGACATTGATTCTAAAGTCAATGTTTGTATCACCTGCAGGTTTTAGCTTTTATCATATAATTTATTTTAAGAAGATAAGCGCTTGATGCAATTGTTCAATTGCAGTGCAATGTAATTAAGGCTGGAAAACTTCCCAAATATTCATTCAATGCTGCCATTACAGACAAAGTTAGGCAGGACAACAGGCGGGAAGAACTCTAAGCAGCAACAGATCAGACTAGACAGATCACGCTTCTGGGATGGGAGGCACAAATTGCTCTCTCAGCCCAAACTTGGCCTCAGTGCCAGCAGAGAGACAGCTTCTTCTCCCACCTGTAAGATGAAGAGAGAGTACAGTGAGGTGTATGACCACTCCACTGACACAACAGGTCCAAGGCAGAAAGCAGACAGCTGAAAGCACCATCACCGCAATCAGCTGAGCTTGGTGGACTATTTTCTATGCAGATGTGGAGATAGCTATTCTCCTGAGTCCTTTCCCTGAGATTAAAACATCCAGAAAACATAAGAAAGAATAGTTTCCACTCTCCCTTCTACTATTTCTGCATTTGCTGTGTTGTTAGGAGAATGATGTCTTGTAAAGAGCAATTCTTTAACCGGCCTTGAGTCACACAAGCACCTCAAGCATCACTTGCTGCTGTTCTTTAGAGCAAGAGGCTCAGTGAATGGAAGAGAATAGACAGGTTGTCAAGGTAAATATTTAGCATCTAATCCAAGCTGTAACAACAGCTGCCAAAGAAGCTGGAGCCAGCAGCTGAGGTGTAGAGCTGTGCCTTACATGTGCTGTGTCATTTCTCAGATTCCCTTGACTTGAGAAATTAAGTCAGACTGGATGTTGATGGGGATGTAAATTAGCAATGCTAATAGAGAGCTACTCTTCCTGATGTTTTCTTACTTGCAGAATACCATCCTGTTTTGTCTTACTTTCCCTGCCACGCAAGTGAAAACATCTGTGTTAGAAAGCTGGCTCATAATAAATATTTTGAAAACAAGTTATCAGGATCAGTTGCATCAATCTTTGAATTTAATGAAATAGAACTTCTCAGCCTAAATTGAGATGGATGGTCACACACTGCCTCTTATATGCTTATAATGACTTTAATCTTGCCTGATCAATGCTTGCTATTAGCATCCATGGGAGCTAGACCAGGTTTATTGCTGGACTTTGTGGGCAGAAATAGCCACATGGCAGCCTATGGGAAGAAAAGATGCATGTCCTGAATTCATCCCCATAATAATATAGCCTAGACATGGCCAACAAGCCAGTGAATTGATGGACTCTGATAACCTGGAGGGTCCTTCTTGTCCCCAGGAAGTACAGAGTCACTCAGGCATGCAGTTTGCCCACCACCCTGAAATCCTACCGACCCACACAGCCACCTCAATGCTAGCAGTACGTCAGATGGTACTCTCAGCCATAGCTTGCACAGTCTCATGGGCTTAATTAGTTCATACAAGCAACACTAGAGCAGAATTTAATATGCTGTTTGTCCACGAGCAGCTCAAGGCCTAGCTGCTTTTTTGGTGTACCAAGAAGCAGAAGTGTAGAAATGTTTAAATACAGGTGCTAGCTCTCTGCAGGGGCTGAAATGAATTACCTTTTTGCCACCTTCTGGACAACGACAGTGGTATAGCCAAAGAGGTGTTGCCACTTTTTTTTTTTTTCCTTTTTTTTGGGGTGCTAAAACTGATCTGTCATTTTCCAGAAAGAGCTGAAGCCACAGCTGCATGTTTTCCTGCAGCTGGGAGTGAATATGCTAAATTTTCAGCCCTCAGGCTGGATATGGTAAGAGGCTGAGGAAGACTATAGGTAAATATAAACCTCATTGTCAGCTAAAGGTTCCTCTCCCTGTTCTCATCAGAACTTTCTCCATTTATCACAGAAAGGAACCAAAACTGTCGAATACTTTATGACTTCTCATCCTCATACACCACAGAGGGGGGCAGTAAAAATAGAGGTCATCTCAAAATTCACTAGCATATTTCAAGATCCTTATTTACTTTAAACATCTCCATTAAATGGGTCACTAATAATAAATAAAGCACAGCAAAAGAAGATTCAGTTAAATCAATTATCTACCATGTTAGAATTTAAAGATAACTCTTAGCAATTGGGACATTTTCAACACACTACTGCTCCAGAGCACACCACTCAGAGCACAGCTCAAGATAAAGTGTCCTGCATGAGCAGATAAGCATACCAAAATGATGAGAAGTAAATCCTATAAAGCACTGCACACAGCAACATTCAGGCCAGTTCCGCTAAGTCTTCAGCTACATTATCTGTTTAATTTTCTCTTGGTTATTCATGGAGCACCAAGAGAAAAGGAAAGAGGGGCAACAGGGAGTATACAGAGCAGCCAGCCTGACTTTCTCGCTCTCTGTCTCACATTCCTGCTGCTTCCACTCCATTTATCATTCTTTCCTTCCTGTCTTTGTGTGTGTGTGTGTGTGTGTGTTAAGAGCCCTCTATTCTGCATTTCCAGCTATAGGAAACAGATCTTTTATACATCCATGCTTCATGACAATTGTCCCATTCACTGATAATCACAGTGGGAAATTGCTCTCTTCTATTCCTAACCTCTTCTTTTTATAATTTGAAGCCTTTATCTAAATCTGAAACTATTACTGATTTAAATAATCCCATTGATGAAAATGAAACTGCCTGGGTGTAGTTAACTCCTGAAAATTGGAGGACATTTCCTGATCATTTATGACATATGTTATATGTATAACATATGTTAACAAATTCTACTTTTTTCCTCTCTTTCGACAATGCATCAAATAGAAAGAAAATACAAAGACCAGTGAACCACTTCTAATGTACTCTCTAAATTATAATCACCTTCGAGTTGTTGGAGAAGGAGCTAGAAGCAGTTAGGGTAAGGTACACCATTTCACAAGTATCTCTAGGATTCGAGCTGGATTTTCCACACCTTAGTTCACCAGCAGCTGAGGACATTAAATAAATATAACCTGATTTAAAGAAAATAGCATTGTTAAGTTTCAAGCCACTGTCAGAATCCTGAAGATGATTTTGCTCTAGGATACAGAACAGTTCCTTCTACATTTGGGACACAAGGTTACATTAAGCTAGAGTGGCCAAAATGACATCTGAGGGACCTACACCAGCTCCAACTCAGCCTAAAGCCATGATTGGCTCAATACAAGTGCCAGTCCACAGCATCCATGCAGTCCTGGTGTGCTCCATTAGTTTTTTGAATTAA
Organism: Sagittarius serpentarius; assembly: GCA_034782735.1. Classification (NCBI taxonomy): domain Eukaryota; kingdom Metazoa; phylum Chordata; class Aves; order Accipitriformes; family Sagittariidae; genus Sagittarius; species Sagittarius serpentarius. Next base: position 19,274,452 of record JAVKLA010000031.1, on the reverse strand, counting down.
TGAAAGAATTTTATTCCAAGACCTGTGCTCTCTCTAGAAAGTAATTTTTATGCTAATGGGAAGAAATATGAAATCTGTTATTTACAAAAATTAGTACAGTCAAAAAACTCCAACAAAAACCAGCATGCTTTGTCTTTGGATAGAGAACCTTTAGGCTGTTCTACGCTAAATGTATCGAAAAACCAGCTAATGGTAATAGTAATAATAAAATAGGTGTTTAACACTGTTTATGCATGCCTGCCCTAAAGGAAGGCAGCCTTTAGAAAAAGCCTTTTTTCCAAGCTCTAATGCCTTGAAAATATTTTCCCAACATTCCTGACCACTCATTTAAGAGAAGGGGAGATTTTTTTGTCATGAGGAATACAAACTAGAAATGGTGCATGCTAGGACAGAAGTTTTAATTAGTTCCAGGCTGATCACAACGAAGTGTATTAAAGAGTTTTCAATTCTTTAATATCAATTCTTAATTAAAAGACTTCTGGCTGTAGCTATTTATTCTGCAGCATGAATGCCTTGCAATCTCTGTTGTGGTCATCCTCAAAACATTTCTGCAAAGCAGTCCAGAGGAACACAGCTTATAGTGGAGTAAGTGAGCTTAAGGTCTCCGAAATCTTAGATAGCTGCCTCATCCTTAGATCACCTGTGCCCTCCGATTACTATACATCCCAGCAAGTCACTAGCCTGTATGATATTCCTGAGAAACACGTACCCATTACACGTACTTAAAAGCGGGCACCATCAGAGAAAGTTTCTTTGCTTCATGTTAAAATACTTCAGTCCTCACCAGGGGAAAGAACTGCAGAAACTGAAGGCAAGCGACTCGGTGTATGAGGCCCATTCAGCCGCCAGCATCAGTGCTGAGGCTAACTATGAGAATTCCAATCTGTGGAAACTGTGGGCTAAGAGCTCCCTGGACACATGACCAACAAAAAGTTAAACTGAACCTCAATTTATTTTCAGAGATGGAAGTTTATTAGCCAAGAAATAACATACCGCTGCTTGCTTTGTTGCTGAACAATTCTCTTCTGCCTGCTTCCTTGATCAAAGCATGGCTTCCCTCTTGCCTTAAAAGGAACAGCTTCTTAAAAACTAACCTCATAAATATACATAGAAAAAGAGAGAATCTCATTCTGCCACAGATCAGTGAAATTCTGTTTTTCATTTTCTTTAAGCTACCTCCCTTTTTTCTGTCTGCAGAGGTCCTCCAGCCTGACTTTGTCCTCTTCTCAGCTCCTAGCTGCATGTCGAGTAATGCAAACATTAGCTACTCTCATCTGATGCACATCTTGGTTTTATTTATTTTTCCAGACCTTAAATGCATCACTGATGTATAATCACTCAGCTTTTCACACTTGCTGCAGTTTCCACTATGGTGGGAGGTTTAACAAAGCAGGGAAAAAAACCCAGTGATTCATTGAAGAAAAGAAGTGGCATCCAGCATTCTGATATAATTTTCATATTTTATGATCCCGTACAGCTGAAATTCTGTCCTTCAATTGCAGTGAAAGACCCTAAGAAAGGGAAACCATTACTATTAGGCCAGGAAAAGTGAATTGCTCTTGAACAGCAGCACCTCTACCCTCAATATCCTCTCCTGCTTGACACCTGTGCTGCAGGGGGTGAATATACCATACATAAAAGTAGAAACCAAGAGTAACATTTTAATCATTTTTTGTTGGTGTAATTTGAAGAGTATCATTGAGTTATGTTGCTGTACTTGGTGGATGTAATGATGGGGCAGACCGGATGGTGAGGGCTTAAACTGCAGATGACTTAGCCATTAAAATGATTCATGTTATCATGGGATTAGGTCACAATAACAGGGCTGCAAATGCCACAGTAATTGTCAGAACCATCTCTTGTTGCACTCTCTCTGAGTGGTGCCAGTGACACATTCAGGACTTGTTCTGTCACGCTCCAAGTGTTTAAGGACTAGAAAATGACGCATGGGATAAATGGACATCCCAGGGGATCATTAACAGGCTATCAGGCATTCACTTTTCATTTTGAGTTGACATCCAGGATAGGTCAACAACAACCACAAGCCCTTTCTCCCTGTCCTTGGGGGAACAGGCAAGTAGTGCTGATGGGTTACCCAAAGTACAAGAAGCCACAACACAAAAAAGGTGCTTTAAATGGGAAGTACAGTAGAATCCAAATCCTAAATAAGCCAGCTCATGCTCCAGACTTTCAGCTATGAAAACTTTTGTTATGCATCCTACGCTGCCAACAGTAGGGAATCCTTAGAGAGACGGGGGGCTGCAACTGAAGGAGTATCATTCACCAAATGAGATCAAGCGTCTTGGTCTTGTCTTACCCTGATCCATCCCTTGCATGTGCTGTCCTAGATACTCTTCAGCTTTTCTAGAAAGGAAGTTCTGCTCCCTAATAATGCACAAGTCCCTCTGTAGGCTTAGTCAACCCACGGTGCAGATGTGTAAGGTCTTAGTTGGCATCTGCTAAATGATGAATTAGTAAAGGTAAAAAGACAGCAAAAGAAGCCTTCAGAGACACCTTTTGCTTTTCCACCAGCATGTTAATATCATCTGAATCCTTCCTTTGCACAGCTGTAGTATGAACCTAAATAACTTCCAAGGAACATAAATGAAAGTGAGAAAAAAGAATAGAGGTACTGAGTTTTGTCTGTTTCCTTATGCCCATATGCCTTGGAAGCAGAACACTTCTTTTGCTACCTTTACCCCAGTGGTTGTGCTGCCTTCCTTTATTGAATCTATGGATTATTCTGTGTAATTCTTAAAATCAGGTAAACATAGCACCATGGATTTACACAGTGGGTTTAAATGCAGGCATATTTTCCACCTTGAATAGGATTACAGACTAAAAATAAACACTTAAGCAAACACAACGTAAATCCAATGTAAAGCCATAAAAAATAATAATCAAGAGATTAAAACAAAATTATTTGGGGGAGAGGTCATTTTTAAGTTAAATTCAGTGGAGGAGAGCAGACAGGTGAGCCAAAAGAGTGTCTTTCAAGAGTATGGGAACCTGTGATGGGAGATGAAGCTGATGGGATCCTGTGCAAAACAGAAGTAGGCATGGAAGAATACAAGGTGCAATGAGACATTAAGGGGAGGACTACTGCAGAAATCACATAAAAAAGAGAAAACTGAAGCAAAGCTGGGTATAAGAAATATGCAAGCACACACTTCTCTCTAGCCAAACACCAGTGTACTTGCAAGCAATACGGAATACCTATATGCACAGCAAAATCAGCCCAGGGAAATCCACTCCTGCAAAGCCACAACTCTTGTTCATGCACTCTTGTATGCAGCTCACAAAAAAAAAAAAAAAAAAAGAGGAGTCTGGTTTTTCGAATTTAAAGATAGCCCTCAAACTCATACACAGAATAGCAGGGACACAACACAAGAGCACACACCAGACACACACATGAATCGAGCAACTAAAACATAACCTGGAAAGGAAAGAACCAGTAAATTCATCTCTTAAGGATGAAGCTACTTGATCTGTTTCTCTGTGACCTGCAGGAGAAGCTGCTATTACATCTCTACAATGCAAGCTGCTGGTGGCAAGGTCAAGCATCAATAATTCAGCCAGTTTGTCCACAAGAAGAAAATAAAATCATTACCTGACAGCTTTCTTCTGCTAGCATCTCTCTGGTGAGGTACATGGTAACATGTGCTTGCCCATATACCAGCACTGCAACTGGCCTAAGGAAGTTAGTTCTTCTATCATATGATACTCCATGCAAATACATATACATATAGTTATACACCCTATGCACAATTTTTATGTATAGGAATCTCCATAATATGTCTAAATGTTTAATCCTCTGTGCACGGGTAGTCTCTGGAAATTGTTAGTTATTCTAGTGATGCCTAGAGGTACTCAACAGAGCTCCCCTCCCAAGACAGGAAAGCTTCTTTGTTTCTTTTTCAATCAGTTTTAAGGACTTGATACTCAGTATCAGGGTACCTGTCAAGGTAAGCTGCCCTCCAACTAGACCTGCTGGGAATGTATTAAGTCAGACAGCAACAGGAGCTGGCAAGGCATGAACAAAAGAAGTAATAAGAGAAGGCATAACTTTGTCCAGGATTTTTTCTTTTACTTTAGATGCTCCTGGAGTCCAAGAGAATATGAAGCAAACAGGGCTAAACCAAGGGACTGCAGAGGAAGCAGGGTGACAAGCAGATGTTGGAGTAGCTGCAGTGAGGATGCTTGGGAGGACTGGTTTTAAAAGCAGATTAACAACTGCACGGTATTCCATCACTCTTCCTCAATCACTTTACATTAACATTCCCTTGATTTTAGCTTCACTGAAGTCACTAGGGAAACTATTCCCAATTGATTAATCTATAAGGAAGAAGAAAAACAGCACAGAAGCAAGGCATTGTACCGTGGCTTTAACCAGCCATTAGGATGGGGTCAGCAAGTCTCTTGACAGCACAGATCACATTTGAATGAAGATGAGACTCCCAAACAAAGTTTTGAAGTACAGCAATAGTAACTCGAAGGAGCTTAGAAACACAGCTCTAAGGAGAGAGGCAAAGAGGGAGAGAATGTAATTTTGGGTCCAGATCATCTTGATCCAGAAGAGCAAGTTTAACCTACCTCTCTCTCTCATATTCTGGGAAAATACCTGAACAATTCAGATACCAGATATGAAATAATCTGTTTTCAGGCAATTCTGTGACATGCCAAGTTTACCTTTCACTGGCTTTTAGTGTAATTATCTGAAAATAAAAATAATATTTTGTTGTAAATGAAACATTACATTGAAGCCAAATGAACATTTTTCTGTTTCTAATTGGGGTGGGGGGGTGTGAGGGGAATTAAAAATAAAAGTTACTTCAGTCCAGTGTTCAGCTTCATGAGACTTAGGATTTGAAAACAGTGTTAATCAATAGGCCGATTTCTGTACAGCCCTTCTTAGAAACTACAGGATTGTATAGGTTTATGAGTGAAGCAGTACAGACACCTCACTACTGATATACAAATGATGAGCAGACTACACTGCTTTGGCATCTTGTGAGCCTTGTAACTCACAAGTTACATAGGCACCACCTAACAGAAGCCAACTAAATGATCAAAAGCAACATGGGAAGAAAAAGATGTTAAGTCTAGTATTTCTTCTGTTACTGCTGTAACTAAGCATTGTCAGGGCAGGGGTTACTCTTCAGTCAGCTTGCATATTCAATGCCTCATTCAATGCCCCACACGTTTATTATTTATGGACTAGCTGACAGCTAGATAGGTAGGTAGCTAGTGCTGCCCACATTTGTGCTCTAAGAAGCCAAGGAGCAGGTATCACTGAGCGCTTACTTCTACTTGTTACCCATTGGGAACATAATTTGTAATCAGACTTGGCTGCTGATAGTGGCATCACTATCATTTTTAAAAACTCTGACAGATAATCACGGAAGACCATAAGTTGCTGGGAGAGATGCTTAGGTCATGGGTACATAGGGTTGCCAAAAGCTCTACTGTAAGAGCAGAGATGTGATGGCAGCACCCTGCTGTGGCACAATCAAGGACACAATTTGCCTGCGTACAGGTGTCCCCTCTCGCCCCAGGCTCCACAAAAGGCAGTGCAATTCAAAATGGGGTCAAAGAGCTCATAGGCCATCTTCAGTTATTTCAAGACAAACCACCCACCAAGTTGGTGTTGGTTTTGGTCCTGGCAAGAATACAATGGGAGGGTAAGAAGGAAGAAGCACGAAGCCTCAGGAACACGCTGGTTTTGGCATGAGCAGGATTTGGCTTCCACTCTGCTGCCACCTGGAATGAAGAGAAATTGCTTCCACTTCACCTCAGGATTCTCCATAAACAAGACACAATTATATATAAAACAGGCTAGAAAAAACAAAGGCAGCACTAATGGGGCTCTAAAAAGGTTTTGTTAAAGTGGAGAGCATGAGCTTTGCTGTTATAATGGCAAAGCCACTGGAAACAAAATGTCAGCAGATTCACACCTCTCTTTTGCTCTCCCATCCCATGTTCCCCCCCAGCCCCACTCCTGGGGAAGCACAGAGTCAGCAAAACTCGCATAGGCACCATGCTTAATTCACTCAGGCAGCTGGGACCATACACTTCCACAAGTCCTTCTCCCTCTCTCTCTTCCATTTTCTCTGCTAAGCAATGATGCCCACTGGTGAAGGGTACACACTTCCGCAGGAGAAAAGCTCTTCTCTACTTGCTCTCCCAGTGTGAAGGGGAGAGCCTGAACAGTGAGAGCTGTCAGTTCCTATCTTTCTTTGCCACTCAGCTTGTTTCCTGATTCCTAAAATGAAGCTGCAGCTGCACTGGATGGATGTGCTTAAATGCAAGCCTCCGGAGATGGGGAAGTGCTGACTGGTGAATTGCCTTCTTTCACCTTGTTCTGATGCCATCCTCGAATCTCTCAACTTTTCTCCCTGCACCACCAGCCCCCCCGCACCTTTCCAAAGGGGAATCCGCAACCTGTTTACTTTTAATTTTTTGTACAAGTTGTCCCTGGTGAATGCTCCCCCATATGCTTCTCTAAAATGAGATCTACTCCAGCTTCCTTGAGTTTAAGGGATTTGAAAGTCCAAGAATTAGGGCCTTGTATGTATGCAGTTAACTGTTCCCACCATTCCCGCCCCACAACAAAGAAACACAGGCTAATTATTTCACGTTCTCTGTTCCCTGAAGGAAGCAGTTATACTGCAGCCATAGTCCTTCAAGGCACCAGCCTTGAGACCAGAGCCTTGCTATTATACTGGGTTCCAAAATAGTATCTAAAGTACTAGAGATTTCCAGTCTGACATCAATCCTTCCAAGTGATCTGACTTACATCTTTATCTGTAGTTTTACAATCATGCAGCAAAGATGTAGTATTAGGCATTTATTTTTAAACAGAACCTGAACATTTTTTTCAAAGATTGCTGGAAAAAAATTATAAAATGAGCTATGAAAAGGAGGTAAAAAATAAATATTATTTTCAGAACCTAAGAGAAGAGGAAGAAAGAGAAATATGGTCAAATCTACAAACTTTAAATGAAACCATATGAAAGTTTGGGGTTTTACACCACCTCCTCTCCTGCCACTTCCCTACATGATTAAAATCGTACATTTAAACAATCTGTTCTTTCCTCTTCCCTCCCCTCCACCAGAAGATAAAATTTAAAGATTTTTGACTCCTAGCTGTCCAAACAAAATGTTGCACAGCAACAGCCCCTACTGCTGTCACTGGATCAAAATAGATCTGGGCCATGAAATCTCAGATTCGAGCTTTCCTCTGTTTTCACATCCATGGGTGAGAAATTCAGAGTCCACAGGTCAGACACAGCTTACCACTGCATTTCAGATAGACCCAGTATCAACACGGTAAAAGTGAGCCCCAGTAATTTCTTGGATTTTAATGAGAACAACTCAGTCTGTTACATGTCTTACACCTTAGGTATCTGAAAGGTCTATAGGGACTTCAGTAAGAAGCTACCTACCACCTTTATCAAATAATCAGTCCCCCATCCTTATTAAATACACACACCAAGTCAAAGTTTACAGTCTGCCAGTCCTAGAACCAGTTCAGCCTCCAAAAACCGACTGTTTTTCTAGTTCCAGCAACAAGTTATCCTAGCCCAAAGAAACAGTGAGGCTACCCAGCTGCCAAAAGCAGCAGCCAACAAAATGGTTAATGCAGCTAATGAACATGCACGTGAGCAAGCAACAGCCTGGACATCCCATGCTGCCTCCTCAGCCTAAAACCAGAGGCCTTAATGAACCAGCCGCCTCCCCAGTTAGCCATGTGCTGGGCCATCGCTGGAGTGGGTTGGTCACAGCGTCCTGTCAAACACACCATGAAGTCATGTCTGCTCAGCCTTTTGCCTTGGACCTGTAGGGTGCCAGTCTCTTTTCTTTAGAGCACCAAGAAGGACGTTAATTCTGTGAGTCACGCTGGTAAATTTATGACATTCTAAGCTCAAAAATGAGAGGTTAGTTCATGCAAAAAAGAAGAAATAAGTGGGTGAGCGGAACAAAGATGACAGTAAAACTGAGCCTTGCAATCACGAAGCAATGCTGGGACAGAAGGGGGACTCCTAGCATTACATGCTGGGAGCCATTCGGCTACAGAAGGCACAACTCCCTGGTACCTCCATGTCCTTCCTCAAGGATTTTGGAGGTGGCAGACCCCCTCAGAAACATCCCAGAATGTTGTCTCTTCCCACCCATAGTTAAAAGTTCCCATTCTTCTTCTAGGTAAGTCAGCCCCCTGCCTTGTACTTGCAGATGTACACATGTGCATGCCTCATGGCTCTTACACAGCTTTGCTCTCTTTTATGAGTTTAAGTTTAGCGCCAACCTATAATATAAAGTGCATTGCAAAAGGGCAAAACATTCTGGTTTTCCTCTTTTCCTACCCATCTTTCTAACTGTAAGATACTAGGATTTTCAAAATAGGTCAAAAAAATCTTTTTATTCTCAGTGTAAGTCTGAAAATTTGAAAAACCTTTAATTTTAATTTTCACATTAAAAAAATCCTATGATGAAAAAATGCAAAGCCATAATAATTCAAGTTTTTTTCAGCTTTGGTTCACTTTATAATGAAACTGGAGTCTGGTTTGGCAAAAATAACACAGGTAGAAGCACTAAAGTATAGAAAATAAAAAAGGCTTACACATTCTAAATTCTTATGTAGTCTCAACAAAAGGTGGTATAAGAGCTAGAGCAGCGAACATATAACATGTCCTAAATAGCCTTCTAGGAGGGAGACTACTGTACCCAGCCCTTTGATATGTGCACCCAACCAGAGTAAAACAAAATCGAATAGGCTTGCTTCAGGAACCAAGTCTCCATTAAAGCTTGGCTGCATTAACTGAATCCAAATGCTTGGAAAACCACTTTGAAGTTAGTAATACTGCTGGTGACACTGGCAAAAGTACATGATCGTGCCAACAAGTTAAAATTCAGAGCTTTTTCCTCCAACTCTTGTGCAAGCCAATACTAACCACACTGTAGCAAAACCAAATGGAGCTCTGACAAAAGCATTATGTAGATGAATACACAGCTAGTTTCAAGAAAATTACTAGAAAAATATATTTGATTGCTACCGGTACCGCCCAAACTTCTCAGAATTTCCAATCAGCTTACAAAGAGTCTGAAGGAAAATACTGAAGTGTCCAACTGTCATAATCATGGTCAGACTTCTCACAAAACAGACACTCCATATTCACATACTCCACCATCAACACACAAGTACAGTTCACAGCTAGAGGTTAAAGCCTAGGAATCATAATGAATATACATGAAAGAAATGAATATGTTCAAAATCAAAATCAAGAAGGAAAAATTGCTCTCAATACCTTTTGGAGAGTCCCCATTCTAGTTCTGTTAAGAAAATGGGAGGTTCAAAGTTAAACTGTTTGAAAATGAACACTGAATTCAATGTCTAGTAAAAAAAAGAGGGGGTGGTAGTTTTCTCAGAAAACATAATAATCAAAAATGTGTTCTTTATTCAATCAGAGCAAACTTTAGATAAAGCAAAAATTCATAGAAACCACTATTGCAGGTAACCGGGACTGAAAAGAGTTTTAGGGTGTAAACAGAATTGTCATTCCAAGAGCCATGCCAGTATCAGTGGAGTTTAAAACTCATTTCCTGCCCAGAGAAGACCCAAAATGGCTTCAGATGTAGAGGAAGCTGTCTTTCTACACAGGACAGATTTGTGTTTTAGGTGATGGTGGCAGGAGAAATGTAGATACTGTAAACAGAAGCACAGACCATTTGACTTAAAAGACTTCAGAGTCTGACCAAAGCAGGCCAACCTGGTACACATGCCATGCATTATCAGTGCAGAATCTCATTTCCGAGGCCTTTCTCTCAGAAAGTCATTGAGCTCTAGTTAATGACTCTGTGAAGCAGAGGGATCCACTTTGGCATCCGTTAGGATGGAGGCTCAAATGTCAGACCAGCAATGACATTAGGCAGACTTTGGCATTTTGCCCAATGCAGGATTAGCATTGACACATTCAGCATCCTTTGAAATCTTCAGTCCTGTAAGAAAATCCTCAGGTTTCCTCTCTGCCTGTGTGATGGATAACATCTCTAAGTAACTTGCTGGTCCCTTACCAGAGACCACCTCTCCACCCCAACTGATCAGGAAGAAAAGACTCAGTGTGGCCCAGTTGCAGAGTCCTTCTCCAAAACAGAGTTAAAACCAGCCACAGCCTGAACCCTGGAGATGCCACAGGCCTGGAAAGACCAAGACCTTTGAGTGAAGCACTCCCCACAGTTTGGAAGCTGACTAAGGAAGTAATGGAAGAGGAGAGGGGGCAGAAAATGGCCTAAAGAGCTGGGACTGAAGTGCTGTGCTGTCAGTGGGGGCCGGTGGTGGGAAGTTAGGAAGCACCTGCCTGCAAGCAAGGTAGGGAAGGGTAGAGGGACCACAACTCTCCTTGTATTCCAGCTGGAGGCAAGTGAGCTGTTTTAAAGGCACTGGCTATGAATTGTCAATTTGATGTTCATTTTCACTGAAACTTGCCAGCCTGCCAGAAATCACTTAGGCAAGGTACTAAGCCAGAGACGAGCATGCTGACAGCCTTCTCTCTTCCACACCAGTCATACTCCCTAGCTGCCTTGGCTGTCTGTCCTTGGCCTGTAGCTCCCATGATCCTTCCTTCTTCCTAATTTGCAGAATTTCATTACCAAGTCACTCACTTTTAATGAGAAAGCCCATTCAGAGTTGCATACTGGACTAACCTAAGTAAAAGATACCAAGCTACCAGTTCATTTCTGCTCTCTTGAGTAGCAATGCAATGGTGATGTTAAATGTACATTCCTCTACAACTGAGATACATCACTAAGAGTTGTTCAAAATAACTTTTCTAACCTCTGTCCATCCAAGTTTTGCTCCTGGGTCTGCTTGTCCCCTTCCCTCACCTGTAAAACATAAGTCTACTGAATGAAGTAGTACATCCAAGTCCTGGACAGAGAGAAAGGAAAGATGCTGAAACATCATACTGCTGATCCAGCTGGATTGTCATTAACTAAACCCCAAAGGGACTTCTGGCCAGTCATCCGGAAGCAGTGATAAAACAAAAAACAGCCCTTGTGAAAGTTAAAATATGTAACTTTGCATCTCTCTTCAGTGTCTCTCTCCCTTCAATGATCTCAAAGTATTTCCCAAATACAACTCTGAAATACCATAGAAACATGTAGTAAGAAGCCAGTTTTCTACATGGAAATGAGGCATGGGATGAATGAGAGGTCTTTTCTCCACCGTGCTAGTTTTGGCTGGGACAGAGTTAATTTTCTTCACAGTAGCTGGTATGGGGCTGTGTTTCGGATTTGTGCTGGAAACAGTGTTGATAATGCAGAGAGGTTTTCATTACTGCTGAGCAGCGCTTACACAGAGCCAAGGCCTTTTCTGCCTCTCACCCCAGCCCACCAGCGAGGAGGCTGGGGGTGCACAAGAAGTTGGGAGGGGACACAGCCAGGACAGCTGACCCCATCTGACCCAAGGGATATGCCATACTGTATGACATCACGCCCAGCATATAAAGCTGGGGGAAGAAGAAGGAACGGGGGGACGTTCGGAGTGACAGCGTTTGTCTTCCCAAGTCACCATTACGTGTGATGGAGCCCGGCTTTCCTGGAGATGGCTGAGCACCTGCCTGCCTGTGGGAAGGGGTGAAGGAATTGCTTGGTTTGCTTTGCTTGAGTGCGCAGCTTTTGCTTTACCTGTTAAACTATCTGTATCTCAACCCACGAGTTTTCTCGCTTTCACTCTCCGATTCTCTCCCCCATCCCACCACGGGGGAGTGAGTGAGCGGCCGTGTGGTGCTTAGTTGCTGGCTGCGGTTAAACCACAACATCCAGATAAAGAATGAAAGTAGTATTTCCAATGCAAGTGGTAGGCAGAGTTGCATATAACCCGTTTTTCAAAACTGACAAAGCAGAAGCAGAACTCCCGTCTCCTGACCCTAAATCTTATCTTTTAAGTCGTAACATTCCTTCAAGGCTGCAAAAAATCAAACTATTAGTTTAAAATTCATGACAACAGAAACATTTGAGAGTTTGGGAGTTTTACTTGCTTCCAGGTTTTTCCTGATGTAATTTCAATTCATGGTTATCGTGGGATCTTTGAAAGAAAACTCTTTCTTTGTCCCTTTGTTTTCTCAGCTGTAAAATATACATTATAGTATCTCCCCTATGTTTCAAAGGACAACTATAAGGGAACAACATCTTTATTCAGATGTGAGCAGTCACTAAGAAAGATGCCTATGGCAACAAGTACTACTATCAACCTCTTCTAAAGTAGTTTCTTCCTCAGGAAATCTGAGCACCCAACTTGTCTATCTATGATACAGAATTTGACAAATTGAAGGACTCATTGATAGCAGGGAAAAAACACCTCCTTTCCACCATTAGGGGAAAGTATCAGGGTAACTGCATGGACATTTTGAAATCCGGTACAGTCAGTCTGACAGCTTATCTGAGTCCATTTTTTCCAAATAATACTTAACAACTGCAGAATCAGCTAAGTGCATTACCAGGTTAAACACCAGTCAAGTATACAGTGGTATGGACCTAGCAGCAAGAAAAAAAGAAAAACATCATCAAAAAGCCAAGATGAGATTTTCCCCACTGTTCATACTCTCTGCCACCACACAGGCCTTGCAAGTGGAGACCCTCACTGCTTATGAAGGAGTTTTATCCATGCAAAAAGGACACTGCCAGCAGCACAAATGAGGCATCATCCAGCTTCATTTATTTCAATTATTTCTCTGTCCTTCCCCCATTCCCCACCACTGAAAATAAGCACAGGAGATTAGCCTGGGCCAGCAGTGAAATTAGACAACTGGCCCTCAGAAATGCATATGCAAATGCCAAGCTGTGCCGGCTGGTTAAGCAAATAGATGCTGCCTGAGAAAAGGGCTGTGAGGAACCAGCAGAACGATCACTGTTGCGCTTGGAGCAAGCGAGGCAGCTGGAGAGAGGCCCGATGCCAAAGGCCCCTCATTCAGATGGACTCCAGTCAACACAGGGATGTAAAGTTTAACCTGGCAGGAGGTAGAACAGTTTTGCAAACTGAATTTTTGGTAGCTGCTAGTAGAGCCATGGGAGAGAGGCAGCAAAGAAGTGAGACAGCCAGTGAGCTGGGCATTGTTTTAAAAGGCCCAGACGGAGCTATGATCAGGATGACAGTGATGGGTAAACACAAACCCACGCAGCCACCTCTGTCACCTGACACACAGTAACTCTCTTCCACACCAAAAAACACCAAACCAAATCAAGATACAAAAAGATCTGCATGTGGTCCAAGCTTGAGGAAGGATGGCTATAAAACTAGACCAAACTGCTTTAGAACTGTTCTTTAAAAACAGAGGTACACTGGCTTGAGGCAAAATGAGACCCAGACTGAAACATCACACAAAATTCAAGCCAAGGCTGTGGAAAAGTCCTTCAGAGTTTGGCTTTACTTGGTAGAAGTGATAACCTCAGGGCCAGAAGCAGAACGGAGCTACACGTCAGTCCGGGCATTCTGGGGGCTTGTTATATTCCTGTATGTTTCTTATTTCCTTTGATTTCTTCCATTCCTCTTCTTCATACCCATGTCTGGAAGCTGCAGCAGAAAGACACTGACAAATTTAACTGTGAAGAAGTTTCCATGTTGCTTTGGGAAGCAAAATAGAAGCAGAGAAGTACACAAAAAAATTATTATCTAGCTGGATTTTTTAAAATATATTTTCCAGTAGTTTGAGCAGCCATTAGCTTGTGATACTATGCGTATATCAACATGCAGAGCTGGAAAGCAGATGAGTAACCAACAGCAGTGAGACACAAAGCCAGGAAGAACACAGTAAGTTGAAACATATTAGAAAGAGTCAACTTAAAAGGCAACTGCTAAACAAACAGAACAGGCAGACAACAGGGGGCGTGGAAACAGTAGCTTCGTTGCACAGCTTTACAAAGGAGACACAGAGAGTTTACGTGACATGCCACAGACTGCGCAGCCAGCAGCAAGGCTGAGAAACTGGGGTATCTGCACCAGTGCCAGCATTTTGATAGCACATCACCTCACCATTCAGCACTTTTTTCCCTTTCCTATAGAAACTGGGTTTCAAACTTGAAGGGGCAAATGCAAGAAAAGCCATGTTGGGAACCAGTGCTCTCAAGTTTGTTCTGTTACACAGGGGCAGTGTTACAACATTTCGCCTTCAGTAGGCATGAAAAGAAGAAAAAAAAAAAAAACCAAACAGCCACCAAACCCTGTTTTAGTTGAGTTCCAGTCAGCATCGTTTACAACACGTCTTGACCTAGTCTTTGAGAGACAAGTTATATTTTGCTTATTACTGCAAGGCAGCAACGTAAGCATGTGAATGCAACCAGTGTTACAACTGGAGGCTGCGGTAAAACATGTGCTGTATAGGATGGACAGACAGTTCATGAACTGAAGTTTCCCACATGCTTGAGGCTGTCCAGTAGACAGATTTAGGCCTTGTTCATGTATGTAAAATGCACTGAATTAGCAAATCTAACAGTGGATTCAGTTTTCTGCAATGAACACCTTCACATCAGCTTAAAGCCATCACAAACACGCTTTTAAGCAAGCAATCCTAAGGGTTCTGCTACACAAGAAAACTGCACTAGCTTTAAGCTAGCACAGGGCTTTGATTCACAAACCAATGTTGAAGTAGCTGTGGTGATAAGGACAGCAGTCCCCAGTTTGCGACCATATCTCCCTGCCTGTGATTACCTTCCCCACAGCAGATCCCACAAAATGTTTAGTGCATCCCTCTCCAAACCACTGTAGTGCACAGGCCAGCCAGTGAAGCCACCAACTTACCATAGGCAAACAGCAGCAATGATAACTGGGAGTCAGACACTGCAAACTCCGTATCAGGTGGTAGACTGCAGCACGGATGGGGCAGACTGTGAAGGCAATGTCCTTCTCACAACCTTGAGCCCTTAAGCTGGGACAAACCTCTGTTTTTCAGTCCCAGTGGTTTATTATTGCCTTTATGTTGGATACTATGCATAATATTTATGAAATCAATAGAGATGCTTGTAGCTGCCTGTGAAAGCAATAAAAAGAGGCTGGCTGTAATTTCAAGAAGTCAGAGTCTGAATTGATTAACAATGCTAATGCACATGTGAGATGCATCAGCATGCCAGGATGAAGGAAGCTCTAAGTTTTTGAAAGTGGACCAGCATATTAAGTAAATACATAGTTCTCTCACATTTGTTTTTTTAAGCGTTTAACTTCAGTGTACTTTGTATGTGCCTGTTCCACAGTCCACATTTAACAGGCATTTAGAGCAGCACTACTGAGGGACAGCAAAGACTGTCTTAGAGGTCAGCCATGTGTACAAGAAAATGAAGGTCCCATGCATTGCCCTGCTTGCTTAAATAAAGCTTACATGGAGAACTGGAGCAGGAAATATCACACAGAGACAGAGAAATCTGCAGTCAGTCAGAGAAAAGTATTGCTTGAACAAAAGTAATGTAGGGAGGTTGCCTTCAGTTTCCCTTCTCACAATGCATAATACAGAAAAGATTTGAAATTCAGTCATATCCTGCTTATATTTGAATAGCTCATACATGCTCCTGTTTTGGGATCAGCTTCAAGTCATTAAATGGAAAAAGTTGGTCGCAAAGTACAACCATTTTCTTATAGTTGTCATAGTTGACACTGCCTGATCTGCTGCAGACATGCCCAAGTGAATGCCATCACATTTCTTATAACTACAAGTAAGCATGCTTTCTGCATACTATCCACTGCCATGTTCTCTATATACTGGCAAAGTTACCAAATCTTTTAAACAACTCTGAACTGATATGAACCCACTCATTTTTATGCAAATACTGTATACAGCTTCTCCTGATGATATTCAAAGAATGTTTGTTATGCTTTCTTAATGGAACTAGTTACATGTTTTAAAATATACCAATTTAGCATACAATACAAAGGAGATGAACATTCAGCATCCATTTATCTGTCTTCTGCTGTTCTAGCAACCCCAAGTAAGATCAACATTTTCAGAAGTTCTCATCTATTCAGCAGGAGAAACTGTCAGATTTTTTTTTCACAATTTTTGCAGCAAGAGCTTTGGTAGATCTTGGGCTATCCAAAACAGATTCACAGAATAACTGAGGCTGAAAGAGACTTCTGGAGTCAACTAGTCCAGGCTGCTCAAAGCAGAAATAACTCCAAAGCTAAATAAGGTTGCTCAGGGTCTTGCCCAAATTATTTGGAGACCACAAACACAAGACAGCCTCCCATAAGGAACAGCATGAAAGCAAAGGTAAAACTACACTACAGGACAAAAACCACAGATACTTCAATTTTTTATGCATCCATTCCTACACACTCATTCCCCTTCACATGCCCATCTAGCATAGATTCATTGAAGAACTTCCACCTAATCCATACCCTCACATGAGGCAGGATTAGTATGCAAAAATCACGATAGGCAGATGTTCGTCTCACTGATACTTAAAAACCTCAGATTTCATAACCTCCCAAGGCAGCTTTTCTTCTAAGTGTTGTCTTCCTAACTGTACAAACAGGTTTCCCTTAAAATCTAATCCAAAATTCTCCTTGCAAATACAACTCATCACATTCTTACCTTGTTAGATACTGAGAATATCTGATCAGTGTCTTCACTGCAACTACCTGGCATATATTAATATATTTTAAACCATATTCTTTTCCACCCAGTCCCTTTCATCTTTCTACATAGGTTACATTTTCTAGAACTCTGATCTCTCTCCCCCATTTGTCTATCACTCGCAAAACATGGTGCCAAAACTGGATACTTTTGTATTTGTGTATTTGATTTTTCCCTTTTCTAACCACCTGTCTTTACTGAATTTCATCTTACTGGATTTTACATAATCTCTTCAATTTACCAAGATCATTACGAATTCTAATTTTGTCCTCCAAAAGGCTGACAATCCTTTCTGGCTTGGTATTATCTGCAAATCCTGTAAGTATCCTTGTCCTCCCACTGTCAAAATAACAATTGAAAATACTGAACAGTACTGGACCCAGGACAGATTTCTGATGACCGCACTTGAATGTTCTCTCAGCTTGACAGAGAACTATTGAGAGATTACTCAGTCTAGTTTTTCCCCTGGCTGAGCCAATCTTATGTGGATTTTGCTTCCTGAGTTTGCATACAAGAGTGCCATCCAGCACTGTGCCAAGCCTTACTTAAAATCAAGACACGTCACAGCTGCCACATCTACTTGTCCATTAGTCTGACAGCATGACCACAGCTGGTTCAAGCTTTGATAGTAATTAAGATATAACAAATATGAATTTGAATATCATGTTTAGAAGTTGATCAGAAATGGTTATCCACACAGGTACACATGGGTTCAGCTGCTCAGCATGATGTACTGCAACATTTCTGCCCGAATTTCAGCCTGCGCCTTGAAGGGAGTTCTGCACCAGACTTATCTGCCTCCCCGCTATGCTGGACACTGGCCAGTTGTTGGGGAACCTCTGTGTTGTGTCTCACACACTCCAATTTGCCGGTAGTGGGTGAAGTCTGGACTCCCATTTCTTCCCACTTCAAAACACGGGAATTCAGAGTTAGGTGCTTATGAAGCTTGTTTAGCTGGCAAAATTAGGAAGGGAATTTGTTATTTGTGTGGGTTTGTTTTTCTTAAAGGAATTCTATTGTGTTTCTCATGTCTTCCGACTTCCCCTCTCTGACGTGTTGTACAAGCCCATTACTATTCCCACACACCCCAAAACATGGTTTTGGTCCTTACTGCTATGACTGCTCTCTCTTCTTCCCTGCCTTCTATCTCTTGTTGCTCTTCCAGTGATGAGCTTATCCCTCAGCCTCTTAGTCAAATATCTCCTGCCTGTGCTGGCTCTGTCCCTTGCTCTGTTCTGCATAACACGTTTGTACTCCAAACCCCATCAAAACTCCTGTCCCCAGCACACCAGCTCACTCCCACTGACTTTGAGTTCACTTATTTCCCAGTGACCATCAGAAACGTATGAGATATCACAACAGATGCTGTCTATAGCTTTGGGACTTTAAGGATGACCTTCAGTGCAGAATACCTGTTGGATCCTGAGGGACTGAAAGATGCTGTGATTCAAACTCTTAAGTTCTCAAATGTGCCCCATCTCCCTTTAAAGTTGCCACAGTGACTCCCATGTGTTAACTGCAAGTGTAAACTCTCCTGTCTTAAGTTTAATTCTTTAGGGATATAGAACAGCAAAAGCAAACAGACACAGAGTTAAAAAGAAAGTTTTCTAATTCAGTTGCCATTTGCTTAAGGGACAAAGGAAAGGTAATGCAGAGAGTGAAAATTAATATGTGGTTTCACAGCAGTTTCACCTTACTGGGGAGTTTCTGTGTTCAGATAAGCAGAAGAGCCTTTACTTACGGGGCTCCTGCTAAGGAGTCCTCAGCCACTTTCACAGCAAAAGCTGAGGGAAAGATAAAACAGCTTCTGCCCCAGGTAACCACAGACCCTGCCAGGCAACCTTGTGGCCCTTCCTCTGATACACTAATTTGCCTTAAGTGGAGACAGCCTATTATCTAGGATGGCCCAGTTTCAGTGGGAAAGTACCAAAATTCACAGCCTCTGTTGTACATTGCCACTACTGTCTTGGATATACAGTCCAACACAGAAGAAAGACAGAAAGACAGAAAGACAGACAGACAGACAGACAGACAGACAGACAGACAGACAGAAAGAAAGAAAGAAAGAAAGAAAGAAAGAAAGAAAGAAAGAGAAAGAAAGAAAGAGAGAGAAGGCAAAGAAATACAGTATTTAAATTGAGTCAGGTAATCGACATGCACGCAACAAAAAGAATCCAACACCAAGCAGAAGTAAATAGATAGCAGAAGTAAACAGATCAAGGTGGATTCCCAAGCTGGTGCAAGCTCTTACAGATACTGTAGTGTCAGTGAATATGTGCCATGCAGGTGTAATTTCAACAAAGATTTACAGCACTCCACAAAGAGGAGCAGCTGAAACCAAAAATATTTAGGAGGCTAACAAACAAGAGTTTCCGCAAACGCATACTCCCACTTAAAAAAAAAAAAAAAAGGAAAATTCCTTCCACTGTAGACCCTGCACTTCAGCATGCAATAACCTTAAAAGCATAACCTTAAATCTTACTTTTACATATACATTTCTATTCACCCACGTCACAGTTATATGAGGCACCAAGTATAGCTAAATGAAACTTCAGTGATTTCTAAATGCAAGCCATATGCTCAACCTTTCTGACCTCTGTCAGATTCTGCCTGATTTTTGCTTCAAAATTGTATGCAGATAGTATTTGCATGTAAATTATGGCACAACATCCTAAAATAGGACTGCATTGAAAACTGGGTCTAAGGCTCTCCAGAGATAGCTTGAATTTAAGCAAACAGTCAGATGCACTTTACAGATGGCCTGAAAAAATGTCAAATATCTTAAACATATCAAGTAATATTTGCAGTTACACACCCTCAGTATCTGCTCTATTTGCGCTATTTCCTATTGCAATTCTGCAAACACGGCTGTAACCTGACATTTTTGTACATGAAACTGGCAAGTTTAAACTGGTGGGTAATTTGATTTGTAACAAAATACAAAGCCAGCCAAACTGGTTCTGGGTTCATAGTTCTCTGTAAATATTGTATGTGTCCAGTTATAGCTTAAATCCTGATGCAAGGACAGTTATGTGGCATCATCTGTTCATTGTCACCTGCACAAGTTCCCTGGGTGGAGCTGAGGGTGAGCTACATGCCCAGCTTTTGTATCTCATACTTGGTTCCTATGGAAACTGCTATAAAGCCATGAATTCTACATCAAAACTTAATTGTTTCCTCTGAAACTAATGGTCTGGTGCATTTCAAAACAGGAGAGAAAATGCAGAAAAATACAAGAGGACAGACTTACATTCAGGCCATTATGTATTTGAATATCTTTTTAACCTTAAATGTGGCAAACAATAGTGATGGCATAGTTTTGAAAGAAACCAAAGATATAAAATAATAAATGGATTAAGCTAGCTAGATCTTAACTGACAATCATTGCCCTAGGATATACTTTAGAAAACTGATTTGCTGACACTGTAAAGCAACTAATCCTCAGAAGAGCAAGTTGTGGAGATCGTGTATTCACACTCTTGTCTAAATGCTTAAGTACTAAAGAACAGATAGGAGCCAATTAAGACCACTACTGGTGTTGATGCACTAAGTAATGTTAAACTTTACAACAATATTCCTAATACTCATATTGGGACCAAAACCAAACACTAATCCAAAACCACTAGTACACTGTACTAAAAATATGCTTTTTAAATACAGGCGTTAGTCAGGGATGGGAAAGCCTCTCAAAAGAAAAATGTTAGAATGTTAAAATGTCTAGCAAAACATCCAAGATTGAAATAAAGAAGCACATATTGATGCCAGTGAATAGAGCTGCCCTATTTCTCACAAAAAGTGTGGTCATACTCCTGCCCATCCATCCAAACCTGTTCAGGAACCACTTTGCTCTCCAAGCATTGCACTGCCCCATGCAAAAGCTTCCCCCATCCTGACTCTTCCCAAACTTCTTTCCCTAAACCCCTTTTCACCCACCTCTCTATCTCTTCCTGCTTTCTAAGCCCCCTTCCTAGAAAGCCCCCACCTCTTTAGCTGACCCACCCAGAGATCCCCCCTTCCTTTCACCTATTTGAACTTTCCAACCCATCCAAGCAGACACTTGTCAAAACCATCTCACATTTCAATACTTCTCTACCACTGTCCTCACCAGCCTGTCCTCTTTTCACTCTGCATAGACAAGACTGCTACCTTCACTTCAGACCTAACCCTCTCCTCCTGGCAAGCTCCTTCCTGCCCTGAGCAGTCAACGTTGCTTTCCTCTGGCCGCAGCAGCCAGTCAAGCTCTCCTCATCCCTGGCTCTCCTGCAGGCTCCTGCTTGGAGAAGATTTCACTTTCCCATGTGACTTGCACTCCTTGAAACCCCCCCCACACACACCTGACTGCCTCAAAAGGCAGGAAAACCAAAATTAACAGATAGACATAGGGAATACTAAAAACAAGACTTTAAAAGCTTTGCTGTATACATAAATAACAAAGCGTCTATTAAATAAGGGGAAGAAGGGAAAGAAAGAATCCTCCAGCCTGGCTTGAGATGGGATGGGGGTAGACCTTTTCACCAGGGGCAGACATTTACAGCTTTAAAATCTTCTGCTGATTGCAGACCCAGTGTGACATTTCCACTCTCCATAAACTCCTGTGAAAATGTTTCCACTCAGCCTAATGAAGCTTGCCATGTTTCCTCTTCACCCCCAGCCTTCAGCTGTTGCCTTGTATGGGAACTAACGAGATAACCGGCCACATTTCCTATCCATGTTTGCATAGGAAAGCTTAAGCACCTAAAGCAATCGCATACAGATGCTCTGCCAGAGTAGAGCATCTTTGAATGGGTCAGAGGCACCTGAGAGGAGTGTATTTATATAAGCTGGGATTGTATCTTTCTGTCTTCAAGGGACCCAAATACTAGTTGGGATATACGGGGAGGAGTACTGTGCCTTCTCTTCATTTTGTTTTGCTGCTTCCATTTGCCTTCCCAAACCCTCCTCTCTAAACTTCCACAGGACAGAGTATAATAAAGGGCATGTTACTGCCAGAAGACTTCTCCCAAACACACATCTAAAACACAACAGGCTTAAGGGCTTGTGGCAAGTCAGATACACATTTGGTGAAATAAGGGGTCTTCATTTTGTCAAGCCTTGCTAGGCATGGACCAAGCAGGAAGGTGGGTGAAGCTTTGTGAAACTGCTGGGAGGGAGCCAGGGAAAAACAGTAGTGTTTTTGCTTATTATTGCTCTAAATCTTTTTGCAGCTCCAGAAAGACTCCCTGAGAGGTTACTTGAGGGACATGACCGTGTGTGTTTGAAAACTCTCCCAGTGAGAGATAATTGTTTCCGCAGCCTGATAAAGGCAATGTAAATTAATCAGGCATATCACTACTTAATCCTTAATAGATGCTGGTGCAGAGGAAAGAGAAAAAGAAACCAAACTCTTAAATCACTGTACTCATGACACAAGATTACAGAAGTGCCCCATACTGCAGCTAATTAGTTATGGCACTGGATCAGAGCTAATGAATTTAATTTCTTCCTTCTTCCAATTGAAGATATGAAGAAAAAAAAAATAAGTGAGGGTGGGGGGAAGATGTATTTCCAGCTACTCTTTATTCCTGTAGTGTGTTCCTCCAACACCAGGATAACATTATTTATTATTCTTACTTATGATACTTTTCAGCGATCTCTTTAAATGCTTCTAAATTCTTAAGGAAATGGGGAGGTTGCAAGTTCAACTTGAGGACATTGCAATTGACCCGATATCTATTTCAATCCCAAAATCCAATCTATCCACATAGAAGAGCAGGACCTCCATGGATCTGAAGTGACAGACACATGTTTCTATATAAAACTCATCTACAAAGGTACTAACACAACTTGCACTCATTACACTGGCAATTCTAACTGGAATTCTGATAGTAAACCTTTTGAACATGACAAGGAGCCTGATAAGATTTTTGATCAGGCCATGCAGGTGCTGTGCAGATACTCTTTAATGATCCATATAAATGGGGTACATTCAATAACAGAAGACAGAAGTGAATACTCAAACCACACCCCAAATTATATGTACATATTACACCGTTCATCCAGATGGACAAAACCATGCCAAAAGTAGGTAGCTAATCTTGAATCACAGGCAGATGAAAAGCTTCCCTCACAATTAAATGAGAAAAGGAGTTTCTTTTAATTAAGCCAGACTTTTCACTGAACAATGTGGGCTTATATTTTACACATCCACTTAAATCCACTCACTAATTAGGAGACGAGACAAGCTGCTGCCAGGACAGACAGTTACATTCCATCAAATTATCTGTGCTTGGGATTCACCTTTTCCAGTTGGTCTCCACCATGATGCCATGTTTACTGCTGACCATCTGAATTCCTAATGAGGAACAGCAGCATTCCATCTTCTGGAATAAAAAGCTGGAGCTATAGCCCTGAAGAAAGGTGTCTATCAGAGCCACGTCTGAGTGACAGTCAAGCCTGGGGTAAAAGCGAAATGGAATAAGAGAGTAAAGTTAAAATTCTTTAAGATTCTTGACTTGGGTTACTTGGATGCTACTGAGAATCCTTCCAAATACATGTTCCCTTTCTCCCCCTCCTTTATTCCCCAGTACTGACCTGTCCTGCTAGTGATGACCCTTTCCAAGGCATGGGTATATCATATCAATCCCTTCCTCCATTCTTCTTCAGGGAAGTCTCAGTTCAAACATGACAAAGATAACTGATGTGTCAGAGCCTCACAAGGATAAGTGCCACAAAACCTTGTTTTCCGCAGTGAAAGCAGGGCTTTCGTAAGCATCTGCACATGCCTTCAGATCAGGCTGCACAGGAAAACATAAGGTTTATGTTTGGGCAATCTTCATTTTCACTCCCCTCTACCACCATCAATTTAGAACAAGTTCTGTTGTTGTTTTTTTAATTTCCCCTCCTTTTAGCACAAAATGGGTCAGTGAACTTCACTGCTTGAAACCTTGACAGAACCATCTGTTCTTCATTAAAAGCCATTAATGGCAACGATAATGGCACTAATTAGGCTGCGTGCAAACATACACAAGCTTCAAAAGTTCCAGAGCTATGGGCAATCAAAGGTCCAAATTGAACCAGCTGTTGTACGGCATTGATGAGCACTAACACACCCGACTCTGGCTTGACCCAAAGTACAGGGACATGTAATCAGCATCCAGCTAGACACATGGAGCAGGTGCTTCTGATACACACGAGTCAGGTCTTTTGCCTTTGTTTCCATTGTCCTTCCACCCTTTCCTCTTTGTTGTGTGTAAAGAACAACTAGGAAACACCACCACAGCCTGTGAGCATGTGTACTCCCATCACCATCTGCCATTTTTAGTTCCCTTATGCGTACAAGTGAGTGTGCATGCAGAGCCTGAAGAAGCATGTCCCAGCTGGAAACTATTCCCAGCAAATGGCACTGACTTGCTACTTCCTCCAAACCTGACTTGTGGAAGCCACTTTGTTATTCCCTGCCTTGGTTTCCTAGTCTCTAAAAGTAGAGACACCACTGCACAGGCATCTGTCAGAGCTGCTTCAGAAAGCTTAGCGCTGTGAAATCTTGGATGTGAATGACATCTGGAACTTGGAGCTATACTAATAAGAGTTGCCTTTTAAAATAACAGCTAGATCACAATAATCAAATGATCAAGACCCCCAAAAAGACTGATCCATAAAAACACCATCCATTGCAGCAAGGCCTGCTGGGTTAAGGAGTGGACTTGCATGTGGAAAACTGGAAATCTAGGCCTGCCTCTGGTCTCAGTTTCCTCTGTAACCATAGCCAGGTCTCTTCCCTGCTCTTACCTTTGGGAATAAACATCTGTAAAAGAGGGATGATGAAACTGACCTCTGTTGTAAAATGCTTTGACATACATTCAAAACCAGTATTTTACAACAACAGTCCAATAATGGTACTCCTAGGAAGTATATCCAAGCACACTCTCCTAACAGATGTATAGTGTTGTTCATGTATGTATACTTAAGGTATAATGTAGGTATAACGTTCAGGTATGCAGAGTAGCGAATGAGGAACACACTAGTTGCAACATAACCGTCGACTCAGCACATTATGCATTCAGAGTCAGCGTAGTTGCTGAGACCCTTCAGGCAACAGTTACTACAGATGCAGAACTGGCAGGGAGAATAAGCAAGAGCAGCGCTGCTATGCAACTGTTGGGAAACGTGGTATTTCAAACTGGGCTAAGCCCAGGCAATCAATACCAGGTTTTAAAATTAATTCAAAATGTGGAACAACCAAGTGCCTTGATGAGGCTTTAAGCCAGAACTGAGAGAAGAGAGACTGACTCACTCCTGTAGTGTGTCTTTCTCACAGGTGGCCATTTTAGACTGACCAGACCGACTCTTTGATAATAGCAAAAGCTTGAGTCCCAACCCTTATGGTCCACTGAGACAAACCAGCACTTCTGGCCACTTCTTCACCTTCCCATCTTAGGTTGTCAACCAGGACACAAGGGAACAGCAGCACATTGTTACCCTGTTCATAATGAACTAACACCTCCAAAGAGAGGAATGGAAAGCAATGGCCAGGAGTTTTAACTCCAGTGAATGTTTAGCACTAAGAACAGTGAGTTCTTGGAAAAATAAAGATTCTGAGAACAAATCTGATAATGTCCCAGCTATGATGACAAGAACCACCTAGTCCCCTGTTTTAAAAGATTAGAAAGGTTCTCCATTTCTTGTATTACCATTCACCTTACACAACATGGATTATCATCTTGCTTGAACCATCATTCTCCAATAGAGGCCATTCCTTCAGCTTTTGCTGCTTAGTCTGTAATCTCACAGCCTCCAGCTAGAAAGTCCTAAACAGACTAATCTGTTCCTACCGCTCTTCCATAATCACAGTTATATCAGCCAGGCTCCCAAGACTCTCTTTTCAGTTTCACAGAATGAATAACTGGATCAGAAGTGGTTTCTTGATATTATAATATCTGATAAGCAATGTTAGAAAGCCGTAAATATCACCTAGCTGGTTTGCAGCAATATGTAGAAATGAGATACCTCTCCTGTGTAACAGGCTGGTGTGCAAAAAACACCAACTGTGGGACACAAGCATTAGTGCAGCTATAAAAAAAAGTAACTAGGCAATTTCAAAAGCAATATAGAGCTATGTTCTTTCTGCTTTATAGAGAAGTTTTGTTCTGTGTTTACAGCGACCTTTTTTTTTTTTTTAAACACAAAGTGCAGCATAAACCACATGAGAACTCAGCATGCACAGACTAGTGGTGCTAAAGGACAGTACTGTATGAATTTTTCACACAGCTGAGTACAACATATATCGGTGAGAATCATGCCTGCTTAAATGTGAAGCTCAAATAAAACCAATAGCTTGGTTTGAAAATCTTCATGTTCAGACCCCCAGGCAATGCAAAACAGAATTTTATTTAAAAAAAAAAAAAAAAAAATCATTCTTTTAGAAGGCAGGAACCAGGCAGTGTCACAGTATCCATGTTTTAACAGTCTGGGTTTCCCAAAATGTATCAGTGTCATTTATTCCAGTGGTAATTTTGTATGCCCTGTGCTTTTTTGAAAGACACATCCATAAGCCTCCTGAATCTGTTTTCACCATACACCGTTGCCTTCGCCCCCTCTCAGCCCTGCCCCAACCCACAGCAATATTTCTTTATAGTCAGATGTTAATAAAATGGTGTCCCTCTCTAGAAGCAACTCATTACCCAAGCAAGTTGAAGGAGGTTATCAGGAAGGCGGTATTACTGCACAGTGACCTGTGAAGGTTATTACTCCAAGACGGGAGATCATGAGGAGGGAGTACACGAGGAGATGCCTATGGCAGAGCAGAGTCCTGTCACTATGCAGCCAACACCTGCTTTTGTATGGTTTTGTTCCTCCGTTCCCTTTCTTCCCCAGAGGCTCAGGATGAAGCCACCTGTCAGCACACGGCAGCAGGGTATGGAAGGGCTAACTCCCCCCACGCAGCAAAAGGCAAGGTGCACGGGCAGAAAGACTGGCAGCACCTTGCTGACAACGTCCAGGTTACAGGAGCAGCAGGGAATACCTGTGTGCCAGGTAAGGTGGGCTAAGCAGAGAGGGCTCTGCAACAAGACCAGACCACAAACCACCCCAATGCTTTGCAGTGAAAGGAAGTAACCTTGGTTCTGTCCCTGCTGGGCTGGGGTTCCAGTCATGAAAGGGCCAGGCTCAGGAGAAGGCCCACGTGAGTTGGTACTGCTGAAGGCTGGTTATTTTGGGCCAGAGGACTTGTCACAGGACAGGCTACGCACAGATCGTAGCAGTGAGATTCGCTCCAGCACTGAGACCACACAAACAGTTGGGGAACGGGATTTACTGCTCTCATGGGACAACTGAGCTATCAGACAGGGGCGTGCTGAGGACTGAGCCCTTGATCTCGTCGCTGTTAGTTATTTGTGAATTTAGGGCTTTCAAACAACAAATCTAGTCAAAACACATCAGCAAATTCAGACAAGCTCACTAAGAAAAATACTATAAAAATTGCATAATTTTTTTTCCAGTTGATTCATTATTCACAGAAAGATTCCACACAGTTGAACTTAGGTCTCTGTTTATCAAATACCTCCTCTCTCCCATTAGTTTTCTCTTTCGTTTTGCTGAGATGACAAGCTCTTCAGAACAAAAGCTGCCTCTTCCTAGCCTTCTCCATAGTACTACATGCATTCATCACACTCAACCCAGAGAGCTCCTGATTCTGACAAGAGTTCCCAGGCACCTCTCTAATTGAAGCAACTTTGTGGAGCCACAGAAATTAAAAGGAAACAAAACAACTCCCATTCATGTTGCGGAGATTTGCACACACTGAAAGTATAGATCAGAAAGATTAGAAGGTGTTAAAATACCTGTGGCAGAACGGACTTGGTGAGCGCCTCTTACAATTCATATGTAAACTTCATGTTTAACAGGAAAAGTATGGATAGGAAGCACTGCATAAGCATAGGATTCCTTTCAAGCATATAGGAAAGGGACAACACTGTGACACTGGCCAGGGTTGCCCTAAGCTCAGGTGGTATTTGGAAGTAGCCCACACAGGGGATGCCTCCACAGAGTACAGCTGGCAGATGCTGAGCTCATTTTTACGTGTACTCCAAGACATCTCAAAAATCTGGTAACTGCATTAGCACAGCACTGAGCTTGAATTAATTGCCACAACTCTGGCTTTTAATTCAGGTTTTGATTGGCAATACAGAAAACCTGAATTTTGCATTCCTCATAGCAGGTTAGTAGTGGCACAACTGCATAATGCAAAATACTGAAGTGGTATGATACCACTCTGCTGGTTCACATTTTATACCACTGAGACCCAGCAGGCTAGGAGGCATAGACTACTCAGTGGGGAACCACAGATTCAGGCTCATAGCTGGCTAAGAGACATAACTCAGCTTTAGAGCACAGGCAGTGTGTACTCATTTTTGTTCAAATGCTATACAGATATTCCCCAAAGTAGCAAAATGCCTATCCTGCTTGCATTGGAAAACTTTCCTCCTGGTGTGACTGTGTAACCATCCTTACGGAGTTTAATGAAACTACGAAGGGAAGGCTCCTGGAGGGAGAAGGGATTGCAAGGTCTAATCTGCTGTAATGGATTAACACTGTCCTGAAAAAAAACAAGCTGGGCTGAGCTGTCAGACCCTTTCCTCTTAAATATCTAGGACAACGTTGAAAATGCATGTGCCACCATTGCTGAGAAATGGACAACTTCTTTTGATTCCTCTTCCATTTGCCAGGTAAACAGGCCAATCGCAGAGTCAGCAGCCATGACAATTTCTGAATCAGTATTTATCAAGCCCTTCTCCAACTGCTATTTCATGCCTCATTGGTCAGAGAGCATCCTCTCCAAGTGAGCCAGAAAATCCTGACCTTGGAAACAACAGAGGAGCTGCTCTGCTTGAGGATCGCAAAGTAGAGCAGCTCCTCTAGCTAAAAAAAAAATAAAAATAAAAATAAAAATAAAATTAAAATTAAAAAAAAAAAAATCACAATTCATGTGAGTGTCCTCATGGCATTACACATTCTTCTTCCACCCCTTTCCTTTCTCCCATCCCTCCCAGCAGCAACCCTTGATGCTAAAGCTTCATTTAAGAGCCCTAAACAAACAGCTTGTTCATTAGCAAAAATCAAGCTACATGTAAAGGACATTAAAAGCCACAGATACCCGCAAGGGAATCTGGGGTTTTTGGTTTGTTTTTTTCTGTCTGTACTTTTAACGACACAGAAGATTGATTTCTTCCTGCCCCTCCCCTAGGCATAGTAAGTGAGTTCGCAATTATTCCATCAAACAGAAATGACTGCAACAATTAGGGGGAACAGACTGACAGAAAGAAAGGTATTTGGGGGCACAAAGATGCTATCCTCCCTCCTAGCACTCCAGAGAGGAGACTACAGAGGGCACAGAAACCTGAGAGAGGCCAAGTGTCATAAGATCACCTCTGGAAAACAGGTTGCCAAAAATCAACTGACAGCTCAGGGATATTTGAAAGTAAAGAAAGCATTGCCCTTCCTATCGAGAGAGAATAACTTGTTATGAAAACAAGTATGTCTATGATTCTTTGAAGTGGTGAAGTGGTGTTACTTACCAGCACACCCTCTGAAGTCTATGGATTGCCTCCAGGACCCATTCAGGCAAATTAGCATTAACTGTGCACTTAGTCCAGAAAGGATTCACAGTGCCACACAATCTGGTACCACAGCATGTCCCTCTGCTGCCGTTTGACATGCCTGAGGTTTTCTGGGAAAATACATGTGTACCTGAACACCCCATCAAAATATACACTGAAGGCTGAAGGTGAGGAATTGTTCCTGCCAAAAAGAGACTGAAAACAAACACAATCAAAGTGCAAATGTGCAGGATCAGAGAGGAGTCATCGCTCATTTTTTTCTCAAGCAGAAGAGGAGTATGCCTCCAAGCACACAAGGAAATTGCATCTTCAAGTTTGCTCTGAGTCCCAGACTGAGCAGAGAATTTCTGAATCTTTGACCACTGTAGTGTAGATGCCTCAGGCCTTCTCTGACCAAGTCCATTACTCAAAACAAAACAACAAATAATAGGGATGATTGCTGTGCACATTGTCCTCCCATTAATCCCCATTACTCTTCTGGGAACACTTCTCCCAAAACAGTTTCTCTCTTTATTTTTTCTCCCCCTCTTTTCCTTACAAGCTAATATAAAGCAGCTCTTTTTATTTTATTTTCATTATTTTTTAGGGTCTAGCAATAACCTACTTTGTTCTTTTCAGCTTTCCTAAACAGGTCCTCCCAGTTCTTCAGTCTCTCTGTCTCTTTTCTGAGCTCTACTCAAAAGATCACATCACCATATTTCAAATAGTACACTGCACTCTGCATTTGAAACTCTCTCTACTCATTCAGAGGGTGGTCTTGTTCAGGGGAGTTTTGCCATGGGACATCACTTGGATGTCAGCTCCAAATTACATAGTGATACAGTCTATCACCACCTTGATCCCTGGGAAGAGGCCACTGTCTGTGCACACCCAAGCCCACCAACTGGCACTTTGTTCCTAAGCCCAAGCTGACCTCTCTCAACTGCTTTTGTACAGGTTTATTTCTCCAGTTACGCCGTGTTTCATATGATTTCCCCTGTTTGAATTCTGCTGTATTGACTTCTGTCCAGATTTCAAGACTTTTAGCTGCCTTTGTATTTATCTGGTACTCACAACACTTTCCACATTAGCAGCATCAGTGAACTAATGGGCTGTTTATTATTTCCCAGATCATTAGTCAAGGCCTCGAACAGAACAAGCCCTTCAGCAATGCTCATCTGTGCCCAGGACCCTGCTCCTCAGCTTCACTGCTACCATTTACCATTTCCTTACATATAGAGCCCTCTTGCTCAGTCACAGACCACATGATAGCACCTTCATGCATACCAACGCAAATGAATTTTTCATCGCTTTCGCTGTGTACAAAATGCTTTAAACAATTCCAAGTGTTTGGGATTCTTTCTTTCTACATTTCTGCCAGCCAATTAATTAGCACTGTGTTTTCCTTTAGATAAATATATATATATATATGCGCCACAGATATAGCAGTTACTGCAATGGAAAAAATAATAATTAAAAAAATCTTATTCCATGAACAGAGGGATGGAGGAAGTTCAGTTTCTTATGCATTATCTCCTGCTACATTCTCATCCACATCTCCCAAACCTGACTTGGCAGTTTCAGGCTCCTCTCCCTTTCCCTGTTTTACGGAGTGGCACACCAGAAGGGCAGGATGCTCCATGGCCAGTCTGAACCCACAGAGCTACTGAATGGCCTGCCAGTAGGCACGTGTTAACTAGCCAGCTGGCTCCTACCAGACTGAGCAGACATGGGCAGAAACAGCCAAGCTGTTCTCTCGGCAGAGGCACCAACAGATGCCTACTTCTCTTCTACTCAGCCACCAGTTCCCATGAAACACACAGGGACTTGATACATGTGCTTTCTGTTCTGTTACACTGGTTTCAAATTAATCTGTGGGTTCAAACGTTATTAGAGAAGGCCTGAAGGGTAACAGGATTCTCCAGACCTCATTTCTGAAGCAACCAGCCTAAAAACATATTTACGTTGGTCTGCGCATGTGCACACTTGCAGCGACAGTCATTTGGGAGTCAGTCATGGTGGCAGATGTACCTTGTCAGGATCCTAAAGGCTCAGCAAGAGCAGTTGCCGCAGTCAAGCTCTGTGCAAGACCAGGGACCAAAGTTTGAAATTGCATTGCGTAAACAACATATTTTAAAATAAGGTGAACGTTTGTTGAGGTGAGGCAGTATCAAAAGACCTTATTTGGGCTTCCCAGCCTAACAGTCCCTGGCAAGTCCAAAAGCAGCAAAGGGGACTTGGTCATGGTAACAAGAGAGGAAAAGAGAGAAAGGCTTGCACAGGGATTACTCACCATCACATACTTCCAGTGGCACCTTGGGCAACTACCTTAGCAGTCTCTGGTGTATTTTCCTATCTGTCAAACAGGAAAAAGAAACAGACTGTTTTGAGCAGGCATCAGGCTGCTCAGTGCATTAGCATTTATAGACTGCTTTGAGATATACTGATGGGGAAAAAACGCAAAACCTTGCAGGGGTGGGGGGCAAGGATCAAATTTTGAGGCATTGACTTTAAAGGTGTTCCTCAGGGTTCAATTCTAGGGCCAGTTCTGTTCTGAAATAGTCTAGTCTATTCTAAACAGCAGAGTGCACAGGCAACAAAAGCATGAAGCAAGCATTTCAAGTTTGCTGTGCCAGCTTAGAGCTCTGGGACAAGAAGTCTCCTCGGGACAAGTAGGCCTTGCTGGCTTACCTTCCCCAGATGATTCAGAAACTCTGACTGATGCACAATACCACCAGTGATATTTTCATTTTTCATACTTGACTTTCTTCTCCACCCACCTCTTCAGAAAGGACTGATTTGCTCCTACATTTCACTACAAGCTTATGCATCCCTTTTCTCTGCTGGTGCCAACCAAGTCCCTTCAACAAGGCTGTTGCATTTGGCCTTCAGAGTCCATGGGTCAAATAGTGTGGTGTGACCAACTCACAGTCTGCCATTCATGGGCGCATCAGTGATGAGGTTACCCAGACTGCCAGCCAACCATGCGACTGCAGCATCCTAAATAGCTTCCAAATCAAATCAAGGGTAATAATATATTGGTGGCTCGAGAGAGAAAAGCCTTTTGTCTCTGGACAAATTCATTTCTCTCTGAAATTAAGACCTTTTGATTTCAATTTCGCCTCCTCTGCTGCTGCTGAAATGAAGCTGCTAAAAGCACAGATGATGTGCAGCAATGTCCTCTTTGGGCTAAACAAAACTTCGTAATAAACAGATGGAAGGACTTGGCACAGCTCATTCTTTGGGCACCCTGAAATAGAAAAGCATTTTCCTCTGTCCATTTTCTCCCATCTCGGATAACACCTGGCTCGGTCAGGGAGATCTTACTGCAGAGACACATTTCCTTTCTGCAGGCCAAACAGGTCCTCAACAGGAACCACATGAATACGCACTTTTGTGCTATCAAACACCACCACAGTGAGTGTGCTTTTGTGGGCAACATGGAAGTCATATGGCCACATATGAACATCTGTGCAAGAGGGTGGAAATCAGATGGCCACACCATATAAACAATGAAGTTGTGAGCTGCTATATAGCTCTGCTATAAAGAAAAACATTTGCTAAGTTATATATTATATGCTAAGAATAGTTGGGAGGGAAAGCTTCTCTCATTTCCTCACACATGCCATTTCAGAGTGATGTTACTGTACCAGAAAGATTTTGCTTATACGATTCCTAGAGGTTTTTTAACATGCGTATACATGCACACACAAAACAGTTGACTCTGAAATACTTAAAAAGCAGGACTGGCATGGTACACACACCTGCTGAATTTATGCAGCTTACTATGGCTACAGTTTTACAGTAAGAAGCAATGAGGGGCCTTACAGAGGGGTGTCCGTGTAGACAGAAAGATGAGCTCACCCAGAAAAAGCATTGGGAACTGGATACCCTCCTGAAGAACCCAGGAATTAATTGATTTTTCAGGCCTAGATCAGTAAGTAGTTCTGTGCATAGAAGCAAATGACAGACATACAAACTGGAAAATATTCTTTGCAGTCTCACTTTGGCCTGCCGTGAAAAGGGAAAAACAAATTAAAAAAAAGATACATCATAACAAAAACTTGTTAGAAACCTCCTCAGGCAAGGAATATGGCAAGGACTAAAAGCTTTGATGGCATTTAGACTCCCAGATACACAAATCTCTTCTAAAATAAAGCAGTCTCTAGAATAGATAGTCAGATCAGACAATGACAGATCAGTAGTTATAAGTTCATGATCTTTCAGATGAGACATAAAACCGGGTCCTGACCTTGTGTGATCATTAAAGATCTCATAACGCTTTTTGCAAAAAGAGGGTTGTTAATCCCACTGGTCTGGAAACACTCCAATTTAGGTAACTACCTAAATCAATCTTACAGATTCATCTAAATAAGTACTGTCCTCTATTCTCCAGGCTAAAATAGCGTGTGGCATTTCTATGTGCTGTAATACATGACTAAAAAGAGTCCTCCCTATCTCAGCATTAAGTGAAGCAATCTTTGTGTATGCACTCACTGCCACTCCTAAAAGGGGGTTATGAACCTTAACGTTTGCTAAGGAACTTGGAGATGCATAGTGCAATGGATAAGAAATTTATTACAGTGTTCAAAACAGTTCAGTTTTCATGAAACCCTTTCCACACTAGACTAGTTAGAGCTTCCCAGATTTTGAGTGCTAACAGATAAACTACAAATACAGAAGAGTAGAACGCTTATGCTTTTGCCACTGAATAAGCCTATCGGACAATATCCAAAGAGAGACAGGGACAAGACCGGGACAGCTCGACACTGCCTGAATTATGGCTGCTGAACACATCGGTGGTCAGCAGGTGAAACTATAGGTGGTCCAAACCAGTACATTTTCAAAACATAAGGATAGTGCTCTCTGATGGGCATTAAAAGAAAAACACACAGGTTCATCCTAAGCACAACTTTCAGCTTCCACCCAGGATGACTCACAAGCATCTCATTTTCAAAACTTCTTTACAAATAACATCACCGGGGTCCCAAAACTCCTCATGGTTCATTCAATATGGAAAGCCATAGGAGTGGATGAGAGAGCAGACAAAACCAAATGACAGAAGCATCAACTGTGCTATTAAGTAAGGAGTTAGTCTCCCAATGTAGTCAATAATTATCTCTTAGAGGAATAAAGCAGCAATAAAAT
This sequence comes from Sagittarius serpentarius, assembly GCA_034782735.1. Taxonomy (NCBI): domain Eukaryota; kingdom Metazoa; phylum Chordata; class Aves; order Accipitriformes; family Sagittariidae; genus Sagittarius; species Sagittarius serpentarius. The sequence continues at coordinate 19,240,116 of JAVKLA010000031.1, read as the reverse complement.
CCTGAAGGCACACACAGCTTGAGCTACAGAAGACATGAAATATGGATGTAGTGAAATAGCATGGAATTTTTACTCTAATAAAAGTGTAAGAGGACAATCACATCTGCCACCAGAAAGATTAAGCTTTAAGAGACATAGTGCCTTAACATGAGCATGCCTGCACACACATAAAAGAACAGCCGGGTTAGGGTGTGCCTCCAGATACTAACAGCAAAGGCTGATTTTGAATTAAGCTCTCCATTCACAACTGTCAAGGTAAGTATGTTATTATTCTGCAGCTAGATGAAAAGGAGAGCTCATTATCAAAGCAGCACTCAGTTATGGTTACTTACAGCACTTAAATCTTGTGATCCTTTGGCATCACTAAAGAGAGGCCATGATTCCATTCCTATTAAAATCTAAGAACAGATTCCTTGGGGAAAAGATCAAGGCTAATCTGCAAGTGATTTCAGAGATGTTCTCACCTGCATCTTCCCAAAACAGAACATCGAAGTTTTCTTCACCAGGAAAGCCTACTAGGTTACCGTTTTCCTGGTCCTCACTATCCATTTACCCCAACAGTCTCACTACCTAAACAAAAGCCAAACACAACTTATGAGAAAGGATCCAAGAACAAGTTGTTTCTCATGGTGAAGCTTGCTTCTTTAACGAGCCTGCAGAATAAGAGCACCTGACAGCTTTTTTTAAAGCATGCAACTTTCTGGTAAAACATCATACACTGAAGTCAAGAGGGTACAACTCCCGTAGGACTCTCATGCTCACTCTTTCATGTTCCTCTCACACTGGGAACAAAGCTGGCAAGGCAAAAAGGCACCAGTGAAGTTTAGCTTACAGTATGCAGTAAGGAGACTATGGGAGCATTTTCCAGCTACTGATTTAGTACAATTTGTTGGAACAATATGCAGTTATCAAAAAAGAAGCCTGAACTAAACCACAAACTACATTTATCACACTCTGAGAACCTTTTTCCTATAACAATTAATTCTTCATAAATAGTCTGTTGAGGATGAACCAGAAAATAAGAATTCCATTTTAGGTACATTTTCACACTGTCACATTTAAGTTCACTGTAACATAAGAAGTGGAAACATCAGAAAACTGGGAAAACCTTTCACATTAGAACAGCTGCTAGCTCAATAATTGGGGTGTCCCGCATCATGAGATTTTACCCTAACGTCAGGCTATTGGTCTTTCTGGGGTGCATCATATTTTCTCTCTAGTTTAGACGAGAAACTGCATTCTGGAAAATGTGCCTGGCAAGGGTTTAGTATGACTATAAAATTGCATTTTTTGTTTAAATAAAGGCCAAGAATTCCATGCTAGCTGTAGGCTTATTACTTCTTTCTTCCATCTGCAGCAAGCTATAGGAATTACCAAAATAAATAGCTACAGAAAACAGTAAGCACAGATTGCTGGTTCAAAGGGAAAGTTAGGTTGCAAAATTGAGAATAGTTTCTTGATCTCAAGAGTATCTTGGTAGCAGAAGACACTCATACAAGATGACAATCTATTGTCCCTAAGACAATATCGGCAATTACATACTAATTGTAGAGGAGCTCTGCAAAACGGACATGGGCACACCTGCTAACTTTTCCAACAGTGCAATGCTTGGCCTTTGTGGCACCAGTACACACTGAGAATGAAACCATTTGACTCGTGATGCACAGGAGCAGTTATTCAGAGTCACTGCTGAATACAAATACCCAGAGTTCTGCAATGTATTTTTAACTTGCAAATTGAACTGTTACAAAAAAATATAAACCCCCACCCCAAAAAAAAACCACCTTAGCTTCAGAGATGTCTATAAAATAAAAAACTTGCTGATAAGAGCTCATTGCAAAGAAGCATGGTCAGCAAGCTCACGCTCTCCTCCATAAATGTTTTAAGTGTTCACAAAACAGTACCAGAGAGAAAGACACTAAAAAGTGTATTTTACATTCCCTTTCCTCCCACTGCTTTTAACAGTGGACAGATAGAAGAAGAGCAATGGCAGCTCCTGCCTAAATAATTTCACCAATCCAAACCTGATCAATCTTACAGCAGACACTACCAAGAGGAACAAAAATGAGCCACCATCTGTGGTGTCTTCTGGGTGGCAGCACAACTAACATTTTGTGAGTGAGCTGACGCTCATGTCAGAGACAAGAGACACAGGATGCTTTAGCAGAAACTTTTGTATCATTCTAAATTTATTTTTGATAATCTATATTGAACTGCCAGGAGTAGCAAGCTGCTTTTTTGTGAAGGATGCTAACAACATACCCCCACAGTTGCACAGCACACTTGTGTGGCTGTCATTGTATCATTGCGGTGTGACACAAACCAACTCCCCTCCAAAACTGCAATTCATTACTGGCAACACGATACCTGAAGTTAATTCAGAGCTCTTTGCGCTTCCTGCTGCTCTGAAGGGATCAAAGAGCCACCCTGAACATGCATTGTGGTGCAAGCTGCTAACAAAAGCCCGTGTGTACTGAGGAAGCCTGGAATATGCTTTTTGCAGACATGCTCATTCATTTTGTGAGGCAAAAACTTACCGTGGTGGAAGCAATAATGGTGAAGGAAAGTCACTCGATACACAAGCGCCAGTCTTCCTTTCAGCAGACAGATCCAATAGATTAATTGCTAAAGTGTCGTCAAATATCTGACGGATCAGACCCAAATGGCATGGTGTGCTTACACCACCTACGCAGCAGGCAATCTGAGCCTTAAAAGTGAAGTTACAGCCTTCTTTGCTGTAAGGTTTCCAAATGGGCATGTCGCGCATGTTATTTATGGACATCTGCCCAGACCTTCAGATGAACACCCCAAGAGACATGAGCTTCCACCTCAAACTCAGTGGCAGCATCTCAGTTCTCCAGTTTAACTATTGAATTACTGATTGCTTCTGCAAGCAGCCAAAAGAGAGAGAAAAGCCAACAGAGGAGAACCAGAAGTTACTATGACAGGGGAAAACTCAAAATAGAAAGGCAAATAGAGACAGGGAGGGAAGGAGAGCCTAGGGAAGGACAATGGGGACATGGAAGAAGACGCATGAGGGGAGTCCCACTGTGCAGAGAGAGGGGAAACCAGAAACCTCACCTCAAAATGAGAGACCCAGAAACAATGGCACCCGAAAGCTGAGCCTCCCTCCACGCTCACTGGCTTCATCCTTCCCTTTGTCCCTTCCTAAAGCCTCAGACTGGTCACTATGGTCAAGGGACAAGGTTTCGCTGTGGTGAAACCTCCAGCACCTGCTTTCCCGCTCCCCCGTCCCCTCAGTTACTGCCAGGATTGGGCTGCTTCTGCCTCCCACCTCCACACCAAGCGGCTGGAGGAGGCCCAGGGCCTGCCAGAGCCCGTCAGTGCACCCCAGGGCCCCACAAACCACCCCAAAGCGAGGCCTCACTGAGGACAGGATGAACACAAGGCTGAGGACTCAGGCAACCCCCCCTCCTTTCTTGGGGGAAACTTGAGGCAATTGTCAGCATAACCCCAAAACCACAGCAATCACCTCAGCTGGGCAAAAGCCTCAACCCACAGGGAACGCATCAGCCCTGGCCTCAGCACATGAAAAACATGGTTTACCGTTACCAACTTGGTCCACGGCCTCAACAGCCCATGCCAGCCACCCGGCACTCCAGAAAAGCAGATAAAATGGATGAAACACAGTATTTTCCTCCTGTTGATGCTGCTGCTGGCCCCTCCAGAAGCTCTGTGAGGGCTGGGCCCAGGTGTTCCCTATTACCCACCCAGCCCCACAGCTGCCTCCCCTTAGGACAAGCTCCCAGCACTCAGATTGTTCCGGAAAACTTCCTTCCAACCTTAGCAATCAACTAACACACCAACCTCAGATTTTTAGCGTACACTGTCACGCACGTAGCTGTGCTTTGACATTGGTAGTACTTCTAGATCACAGAAGCCCACTTTTTGTTGCGGCCAGGACAAGCTGCTGCTTCATAATGAGCATTAACATCAGTGATCTGGTTTGTCATCTGGGTTAGACGGGGTGGGGGGACACAGAGGGTAGATGTCCCTGGCCTTCCTCATATACTATAGACTGTTTGATGTCCATATACAGTACTTTCTGGAAATATCTGTCACCCTGACCAGACTTACGAGCTGGTTGCTTAACAGACAACAGAGCACTGCAAAAAAGTTGCCCAGGGACAGGATAAAGGATTTTGTTCTGGTGTCTGGAGCCACAGGTATCTGCCAGTATCTGCTAGTCATGCCCCAGCAGAAAATGAAGAACTGGACCCAAAGATGGGCTAGGTGCCATGGTCTAAAATGTCCTTTGTTTGTTAGTAATCTGCACACAGCTATTGCTTCGGGCTGGAGGCTTACCACAACACTGCTAATGCAGCATCTGGTCCTTTTGCACAATACGACCTCAGTCGGGCTGAACTGGAGCTCTTCATGCTCCTCTTCAGGCTGGGGCTGGCCAGGAATCCACATACAGCATTTTTGCAACAGCTGTTTTGAGACTCAAGATTACCACAAGAAAAGGGAGGGAGGTGAGCACACATAGCAGCCATTTTACCCCTGAGTACAAACACCACTCATGATGGAAAACAACAGCAGCTCTGAGAGCATGTCTTCACTGCATGTTCTCCATTCAAAGGGAGGGGCGGGGGGAAAGCCCGCTTTTAAAACCTGGGGCAAAGGCCAGTAAATTACCACAAAATTATTTATACAAGGTGTATCAGAGGGCCAGCTTTCTCATTTCATTGATATTTCCAAGGAGAATTTTGCAGAACTAGGAAAGAGCAAAAGCGAGGATTAACATGCCTTTCTGCTCTGCTTTCTGTCTGCCACCAAAAGAAATGCATTTGTCTGACCTGTAGTATATTTATACACCCACATCTTATGGCTTGTTCTATCTGTCCATGACTTCATCAGCAAAAGGTGTTTAGGGTTTGCCTGATACTAAGTGGCCAGACAGAATGCATTAGTCTAGAAATGGATTATTAAATTCCACTGTCAAACTGAAGTAGTCAATAAATACAGTGGAATGCAAGTGCTTTAATCATACAATGCTTCATGTGTATTTTGCTGTTACAAAGTTCCCATACAGTGGGGTTTCAGTCCTATTTTGATTTCTTCCTTGCCTAACTCTTTACTTTCTTCTGCCAGGCTTTGCCCTACCTCAGTGTGTAGCACTGAGGCAAGCTACTCAGTCGCCTACATCTTCTTTGGGAACTGCCTCTGCTCAGCAAAGTAGGCCAAGTCACCACAGTGGGATGCTAAACCCAGAGAATTCAAACCAATCACACAGTCGAAGGATCACAAATCAACTCCATTTCTCCTAGGCAGAAAAGGACAGGCTTCCAAGCTGACGGGAAGATTCTCTCTCCCCTTTCAAAATGCAAAGATAGATCCAGTAGAATGCAGAAAACTGCTGCCATTAAAGTTATGGGATGTAAAACCGTGACAGCCCCACCATCTTAACAGCCAACTCGAACAGCAATACTAGAAGGATTATCTTCAACCCATCTCCAGTCCAGTCAGCCACTTCTTTTTTAAAACCACATTGTTGCTGCCTTCCAGCACAGCGCCTACTGAATTTTTCCCAATACAGATTCCCACTGTTCCTACATAGGATAATGTCAGTAACTTGGATGAAATTAAGCATCTTCTAGCAGCAAAGGACCAGAAGCTTTTTTTTTTTCTTCCTAAGAATTAAAAGATGGCATCTCTGGGGATTTTTTTATTTGGTTGTTGTTTTTTTTGTCTTCTGATGAGAGTTATCACAGAACATGTGCTGTTGTGGGTTAGAACTACTTCAACCCCAGAAACCTATTTGTGGGTCTTATTTCAGCAGGATTATTTTCTCCTCAAAGAAATCTTAAGCTTTTGTTGAGGAGTTAAGAACTCATATCAATTTTGGGGATGGTTTTAATTTTCTTTATCTCCTCACTTACTCTGATCAGAATTAAGCCAGATTAACAGAACTGGCACACTTTGGTCCTGCTTCAGACTGCATTCAGTTTAAGTTTTAAGCTTCCATTCACTCTATCAGGATTTTTTTAAAATGCTCCTGCTGGCAAAGCACTGAACGATTTGTAGCAACCAATCACATCAAAAAGTACTTAATTTTCCACACTTTCTCCAAAAGTATATGCAAAAATTAAAAAAGCAGAAAATTCAAACCATGTTTAAGGTTGTTTTGGGCTTTTTTTTTTTTTTTTTTTTTGAGGAAACTAATATTCGGGGATAATAGTGTTACATATTTGAGTGTTAAAACATGCTATATAGTGACTGCAAACTTGGCCAACAGATTAAATCAGAAACCCAGAGCTAAAAGCAGGTATCTCGAAGCTTGGAGTAAAATGACAGTCAGAAATTT
>JAVKLA010000031.1:19177188-19233688 GCA_034782735.1 Sagittarius serpentarius | reverse complement strand
AATAATTTTCCACACTTTCTCCAAAATTATATGAAAAAATTAAAAAAGCACAAAATTCAAAACATTTTTAATGTTTTTTTTGGCTTTTTTTTTTTTTTTTTTTTTTTTGAGTCCCAATTGCACCAAATCCTAGAAAGTTTCCATTTAAACTAGATAAAGCAATGCCCTCTAGTGTTCTGCAGAGAAATCTGGCACAAGGCTGCCCAAAGCCTTAAAAAAAATTCAAGTTCAGGATTGCGGTACCATCTCAAGTGACAGCCAAAGTTTTGAAAGCTTACAGCTGACATGCAGCAACCTTAGAATGTTCTGCACACAGTTGTGGCCTGCAGAATGATCCTTTCCTTCCCTTCCCTCCATTGCTGATGCTTGCATCAGAATTTTGTGTCAAAAGATGTAGGTATTTTCTGGGCATATGCTGATGGCCTGAGGAACATCTGGGAAGAAGGGGGCTTTTGAGAATCAGACAAAAGCCTGATCCTTTCCTTCCCAGAGCTCACAAAATAAATTAAATCCACCTCCTCTCTCATCACCTACAAATACCATCCACGGACAGTTTTTTTTTACTGTCTTCCCACCTGTGACACGTTACAAATCACACAATACCTACCCTGCACCTTCCCCACATACACACAGCATTTGGTACCCTGTGTCACTGGACCACCACACAAGCAGAATGATGCCTTTGGCTTGAAGAGCTGTCTTACAGAGCTCCAAAGCTTAATGGATTTCCTCACAGCAGTACCATTCCCAAGATACTGATAAACTGCGAACAGAACTATCCAAACTCAAGAAAGATTTAAATAAAGGAGAGCATTCTCGTAGTTCAAAAAAACCTGCAAAGCTATTAAAATATTTATTTACATCCTGTACACATTATAAAACCCAACTTTGCATCGCAGAAAGGGCTAGAAGAGTTTTTATAACTGGAGGTCTGAAAAGCAAAAGGCAAAGTCCTTGATGAAGGCTGCTCTTAAACGGGCAGCTAGAAGTCCTTAAATTTTACCATCCATTGCTCTTGAAAGACAACTGCTGGGCTCTCACCATCTAGACAGAATAGAAACTTGAATGACTTTGATTAAACTTTCAGTCACATCAAGTACTTTTAAAATAATTAACAACAAAAAAACAAACATGTTGATCACTGTGCTTTGGTACTGTATGTGCCACTGATCTGCAGCAGAGAGAAACTACAGATCAAATGCTGCAATAAAAGGGAAAAAAAGAAAAAGAAAATAAAAAGAGATTAAAGTGAAACATCAGTTCCACCCATGTCCTTTCTGAAATAAGGGGGGAAAAGATGAAACGGTGTATTTTCTGGCAACCTAAGGGGGACTGGTACACTTAGAAAACTGCCAACGCAAAGACTGCTAGCTGGAATTTGTTTCTTGTCTGGAACAATTTCAACAATTACAAGCTGGCCTATCAACAGTGTTTCACACTCTTATTCGGACGTTCACTGGAGCAAGGTTAATACAGGCATGGTTTCTTTGGAGGGAAGCTAGCTTGGCCTGTTTGATAGGTAAAGAGAGAAGCTTTGGTCTTCAGGCTAGGCATCACCCTGCAACTTCCAGAGGAATTTATTGATAAGAACAAAACAAAAGAAATAACTTTAACAAGTTTCATTCATAGAAGTAAGTTCTCCAAACAAAAGCCTGCCAGAGTGACTGTAGTTCTGCAAAAATTATTGGATATAAACAAAACATCCAGTGAGAACACACCTAGGGTAAGTTCTGGACTTGACCTGGCACTTGTGATGAGTCTTTTAGGGTACTATACTTGGAGCCCTTGTGTCTGAGGCTGCAATACAGAATTTGCATGTAGAAGTGGGATTAAATTAGTTTTAGGCTTAGGCACTCCATTTTAAAATTTAAATTACATTCCCCTCTTCTCAGAGGGCAACCAATACACTCTCTAGCTAAACAAGCAGATACTTCCCCCCGACCCTAACGGGGAGTGGTTACTGCCAAGCATCCTGCCCTGCAAAGAAATTATTTTTGATCTTGTTATACATGTAACCAAATTAAGGGAATAAAAAAAAAAAAAAAGCAGTTTAGAGACTATCCAAAAGACAGCCAAGGGAGGACATCCAGTGTTTGTACCACTACACTAGGAACTATTATTTCTTAGAGGTCTGACAATATGTCTGTGTGACTGATGGTGTGCACAGAACACTGTCCTGGAGAAAATGCTTGTATATATATTTTTAAAAGAGAAGCTCTCAGGATCAGCTTCTTCCCTGTTGCATTATTTTATTTGCAGGAGATGGTGTGGGGAAAGGACCATTCAAAATTCAGAGTACAAAAAAAGCAAGGGAAAGACCTGGGGAAGACAGACATCATCTTGAGAACCCACAGGCTCCAGCCTGACTGAATGAAATAGCTTTTCCACTTCCTTCAGTTTATTCAACACTTCAGTGCCTTTCAGACAGTCTCACCTTCTCCAGGGAGAAGCAGAACAATCTGAAAGAGAACTGAGGAAAATGCTCCAGCATTCATCATGGAGAGGCCACACACATACTGTCATATCTTCAGAAGAGGTGGATCATTCTGCTGGGCTGGGAGTATTCTACTAGCACTTCACTTTGCAAAGATGCCAAGAGCGTCCAGGTAAGACACTGAAACTGTCTGAAGTGCACGTAGGTTCATCAGTGAAGCATAAACTGACCTCCTCCATTCTTCACCTTGGCCCTCTTCTTGCACAAGTGTTTTGCTATGAGACTAGCGCTGGTGCATTCTCCTTATTTTCTTTGTGCCACCATCTGCAGGTACTTCAGTCGCATGGGAGGGAGCTGCTTGTAAAGGTCAAATCCCAAAGGGCTCTCTGCATTCAGCAATCTGTAGTAGAGTAGGTGCTTTTTCAAGGTCTGAAGAAAGAAACAACAGACTTTAAGCACGTCTGAAAAGAATCTTTTCCACCCTGTCTCCAACACAACATAGCAACCTGCCAGATAGCACGATTCCATCACGCCCAACATATTTAACTGCATCACCTTCAATAGAAGGGCTATAAAGGGCGAGTTTCTTCCAAGAATATTCACTTCTGATTTGCATGAAATGTACACAACTCCACTGTCTCAACAACCCCTCACAATGACTTCTTGCCAGAAGCCCAAATGAGGTTTTGAGTGGGATCTAAGAATTTACCCTGGATGCTAAATATAAAGGGCCAAATGACCCAGCTCTGTCACACAAATGATAGACTTTGCCAAGCTCCCTGAGAAAAAGAAAAACCTTACATATGCTTTGTTCTTTCTGGAGCAAGCATCCAACTAAGAGTTAAGGGAGATCACTGCTGGCCATTTATTTGTAGTTGTGCTAGAATCATCCCTCTAGGAGCTCTCACTATCTAGATACAATGCTACTTGGGCAAGAGGCATGGAAATACAGTACAGGAGATTCATCTAAGTTCCAATGGGGTCAGTGTTTTGAGTTCAGTTACTACAAGAACTGGGTAACAATTTATAGCCATCACAGGTCAAAATCCTGCTGTTAGTCTCCTCTCATTCTCAAATTAGCAGGTAGTTAAACACAGATTTCAAAAGCCAAAGTTAGATCTGTAAGTGTACCGTGTCTGAAAAACTTAAGTCCCAGTGGCACAGACTGAACCTTGCAGATCCTACCTCATCCACCAACAGCCATGTCTTCCGCAGCATGCTTTTCCGAGCAGCATCAGTCTCCTGGGAAAAAAAAAAAAACATACTTTACTTAATATGGTGCAATGCTACTTTTGCCCATGGGAGTACAGCACTCCAGGAGGATGCTTTGCTCATTACAATGATACTCCAGAAAGCAGCTTGTTTCAGCAGAAAGGGCTTGAGATAGCTAACGCTTGGATCCTGCCGCTCTCCTCCTTCCCCTGACCTGAAACTCAGCCGACTTCTCAACTTTCAGGTAGAACTATAGATCAGAGGAGAAGTGTTAGCACAAGCAATCACTGTTAGAGGCCCCAAGGCCATGGGAGGCCTTCTGCTTGGTCAATCAAGCAAAGTGAAAGGAAAGAGTACTCTACACCTTAAGATTGCCCCAGGCAGAGACTAAATCTACTAACAAGCTCTCTCTGCCTGATCAGCTCTCTCCTCCTCTCTGCTTCATTCATCCCCTCGACCCCGTACCATAGCCAGCATAGTTGCTGACTTTGCAGGTTTAGGTAGGATTGGCTACCATTAATGTTTGTTATACCCTAAAGTACTTGCAAGAGCTGCTGTCCCATCTCATATGTGGATTCTCAAACAGCTGACCAGTCCTCAAAACATTTGCTTACAATCTTTGTTTTCAAGCTCAGGGTCAGTGATTCACCACAAGCCACACTGGACCCTTGGGAAGAAGAGATGCAAAACCCAAAGTTTCCAGCCCTGAGGCTCTGCTATCTGTCACCTACCTGTGTCGTGCTGTCTTGGGAGAAAATAAAGCTGTTCACATGAGCCACAGCCACCACATAAAGAACAGGGCACCAGGTGTGGCGCAGTGCACCAGTGACGAGTGTTCGGAAGTAGAGCCGCAGGAGGTTCAGGTTATCTTCAGGAGGGGATGTGTATCGCTCAAGAGGCACAGGAAACTGCAACAAACCCATCCAGAGGCAACATTAAAATTTTTGTCAGGGTCTAAGTAGTGAGGGGAAGTTCATGACTTTAGGGTGCCCTTCCCCAGCTGCTTGTGCATGCACTCCTATATAACATGATGTACCTCAGTGGCATGACACCGACTTGGAGCAGAGCTGCCAACACTGACTAATGTGACATGCCTTTGACAAAGCATCCTCAAGACCTCTTCAGCTTTATGGAGAGATGTTTTACTAGTTAAATCACTGCAGTTGCTTTTTGGCACAGGTAAGAAGAATGGTTTTAAAGTGAGGAGGCGGATTACTTTCAACAGCAGCACGTCCTGCTAATGTACCAGAGAGGCTTACACTGATCTACACATTTAGCCAGGAAAGGAAAGTAGATATATGTGCCAGAGTTAATGTTAAGTGAAGTTTCCAACATTTTCTGACTTCACTCCCTAGCTTTGAAAAATAGGTTAGAAAAGCTTTTACTAACAACTTGGTTTTGTTCACTTCTTCCTTCTCCAGAAGTGCAATTTTCATTCTTCTGAATTTTGAGATAAGTTCTCTAGGACTAAAATGATGTATTTCACTTTGGGACATCTTCTTCACACAATTAAAGACAATCATTGATTTTACTCAATTCAAAAAGCAGTCTGACAGCTAGAGCATTCCCACTGCCTGCTAGGGTATTTTTAACTCATCTTAAGACAAAAAGAGAAAAAACCCAAACAAACAACACCTTCTCAAGTGATCTTGCTCAAACTTTCCAACGCATAGTTTGTTTTCAAGCAACACAGCAATGAAAACATTGTTCAAAGTATTTGGCATTTAAAAAATTTCTAGGCACGTGAAAAACAGTCTGCTTTGAAATGTTCTCCATTGTAACATATGCCACAATTCTGATGGTACTCAGCGATCTGGTGTTGAGGGATCAAGACAAGATAAAGCACGTGATGTAGAATCAAGGCTTTCTTCTGGAATATGGTATTCAGCTTTGTTCCTACATATATTTGTGGAACTGGAATAGAGACAGGGAAGGATTACTGGTAACATCAAGAGAACAGAGAGCTTACCATAAGCAGGCCAGAATATCTTGGCTTACCTGGCTTAGGAAACAAAGGCTCATCTGGCCATAACGATATAGAAAAACTGGCCACAGGGCTACTACAACCAGAGCAAAAGCGCTGCAACCACACAATGGAAAGCACTGATCTCACATAAACTGCTGGTTCACAGTTGTTTGGAAAAAAAATTGTGGAAGGTATCTTTGTATTAGCGAACTTTAGGCTTGATCAGGCATTGTTTGTCTACTGACATAGAACTTACAGCCAGCTGAATTCCATCTCTTGTGCTCTGCTCATTCAAAAGAAATGAGTTCTGCACTTGACAGATCAAATTTTCTTGCCAAGTTACCCAGCAAAGCACACCACCACTATAACTAAATGTGCAAACACAGCTGAAGGGGCAAATGACTGTTTGTCCATGCATTGGGCAAGGAAAAGGTTCTCACCAAGGTGAGAAAAGACTTAAAGGGAAAGGTAATTGCTGACAGAAGAACATGGGATACAGACTAGCCCTTCATACATACAGGCTATAAATTAGAAGGAGGTACTCAACCATTAGATCAACCAGAGCGTGGGACAGTTTCCGCTGAAGATTGAACAATTTCACAGCTCCTGCCCTCTGCATATACATGCCATCTGCTCTCAAAACAAAGTTCAACAGGTTTCTGAAAATGATTATGTGACAAGGGCCTGCACATACAGGGACTGAACTCTGTTCTTCAGACTTACAATCAATCAAGCTGTTTAAAAAAAAAAGAAAGAAATAACAGCAACAAAAAAAAATGTATACACTGCTGTCATAGCCCTAAATCAAAAGAATATTGCTCTCCATTCCTATTCTATTTTACATTCCATGCATTGGACTTCTTTCAGAGAGAAAGAAAAGCTTTTAAGCAAAGAAAGCACGATTATTCTACTGGGCAAGGAGGGATGAGGAAGAGGGGCAAGTGCTGGGAGGATGCCCAAATCAAGGTTGGAGAAACACAGGCAAGAGCCCAGTAATCCAGAAATATGCAGTGACAGGCAACTACCATAAGCCAGGATTACCTGCTGGAGCGGCACTCCCAGTGCCTGCAAGATACTTGTGTGCTCCCCAAAAACAGACAGACGCAGGTGAACGCTGAAACGCTTCTGTAGAGGTAGAAGAACAAAGACTCCAAAGAGTGGATCTCCAAAGGAGACACCCTCAAACTGCTCAAGGAGACTTATATAGAGATCGTGGAAGGACGCCAAACCAGGGAGTGGAGCATCCAGGTTCAGAGAGTCCAATGCCTTGGGCTGGCAATACACAGAGAGAAGGGCAGCTGTGTAGCGGTGGATCGGTACTTCTAGAAAGAGGTCACTGCCTGTGAGGAAAACACACATAAGCCGTGCAAGTTTGGCAGCAGTAGGGATGCTCTGAAGGGTTTCAGCACGCCAGGTTTCTAGCAACAAGACCCACTGCAGGTTCCAAGTCACAGTGTTGACGAGATCAAGTGGGAGAGAGTTCAGTAGAGCCCCACGTGTCTCTGCATTAGTCACTTTGTTGTAGAGGCTAATAAGTGGAAAGAACGGCCAGTCTGAAGGCAGGATAGGCCCTTTGACCTCAGGAAGCAGCATTGACTGGATGAGGTAATTCCGTCCTTGGTAGGATGCTTGGGAACGCATAAAGGTAGGCTGCAAGTGGACAAAATGAGAAAGGTAGCAGGAGCGGATCACAGGCAGATTCTGGTACGATTCTCTCAGCAGGGCACCACGAGTAGCCTTTGAAAAAAATGCTGCTGCAGAGCCAGGCTGTGCCAGTTTGGCACTGGTACCCAGATGCAGGATATCAGAGAGGTCAGCTGCTTCTGGCCCTCCAGCTTTCCCTTCACTGTAAGATAAAGACAGACATCAGCTTAAGAAACCAACAAAAAAAAAAAAAACCAACACACCGAACAAACAATACACCACAGAAATTAATCTCTACAATCTTCCTGGATCAGGGAGAGTAGTATATGCACAGAACTCACAGCACTTTCTACAGCATTCAACTATGATAACACTGACTGCATGTAAAGCATCAGCTATCTTGGTATTTACAGGGAATTCACAGAACTACATTTGGAGTTAGCAACACTAAGGCCTTGCCATGACAAACCTCCACACAATGATCATGTAAGGTCTACGTGAATCACTAAGACAATTCTCAAAATAGTAGCTTTGCAGCTCGCAGTGGCAAGGTCAGGGGAACCATACAGACTGGTAGATAGAAATTGAGGCTTGGGTGGGGGGACAGGGAAGAAGGTGTTAGTCAAATCCACGTGCCACAGCCTCCGACCAGAGACTGACCATGGTCTCAGATTACTTGCTAAATTCTCACAAAATAGTAGCTCTATAGCATGTATTTGTAAAAACAACAACAACAACAAAAAAAAAACCACCACCCACAAGAAACAAAAAACCCACCACACCACAAAAAAACCCAAAACGCTCAAACAAAACAAACAAATCAACCCACTCACAAACTTCAAACTTTCCTTCTTTCTGGAAAACTATAGTATCTCCTTGCAGCACCTTGGTCCAACCTCCTACAGTGACGCACCATAGCAAATTTCAAAGAGATTGTGATGAACAAGATAAACTGCTACTATTTTCTTGGCCAGACATGGGAGGTTTCACATTTGAGATGCTCATCATTCCTTCCAGTGCAAGGTGGAAGACATCACAGTTGTCAAAGCAGCAAAAATTTGTGTAAGAACTTGTATAAGGGTTTGAGAAGATTTAATAAGCTTTTCAGGCTATGTCAAATTCCCATATATTTTCTAGACTCACTACTCTCAGGACAGCAGATGCTGGGTTTTAGTGAGAATTAGTTCTATCAGGAATCACAGGACTCTTGCCACAGACGAGATCAAAAGAAACTGGTCATATTTCTCAACACTGGTACACAGGAGAGAAATCTGCAACCACACTGCTGGTCTGATTAGAAGGCTCTGTGACTAGAGAATATACCGAGTAACTAAAATTTGAATACAGGCCCTATTAAAGGCCCAAAATTATGACAAAATTACAATGCCAACATGCGCTTTTTCAATTTTCCTAAGTTTTCCCATGTACCAGAGTACAGAAAGGAAAAAATGCAAAGCTTACGGAAGAAACTCTGGATTAAAGGCAAGATCCAGTAGGACCTCGTAAGCCAGATGCTCACTCCCTGGCAACAGACGGCTTAGCAATGCCATGGCAACACAGTGATGGAGTGAGGCATGCTGGGTATAATCCGGACACGTGCCTGCCTGTACAGGAAACAAAACAACAGATAAAAGCACGATATCATTTGTCAACAAGGCAATCAGCAAGGACAGGAGGGTCAACCAAGACACAGATCTCGCTGGAAAGTAAGAGACTGAGGCAGACTGCAAGAACTGTCAGCATTCATACTGAGATCTTTCCCCTTCCCTTGACTGTCTTAGACAGTCAGACATCTTTTTTAGCAGCACACTTGAAAATTTTGTTCTCACTCTAGCCCAAAAACAGGCAAAAATATAATTTTGCCACCCAAAGTATTTTGGATCTAAATCCCCACATCAGTAACTGTAAAGGTATCATTTGCTAAGCCAGATATGAGAAAGAACATGGACGCGAAGACCAGTTGCCAGTCTGACACACTGAGTTGGAAAGGCCAGGGTGAAGTCAATTCCTCAGGTGAAAAATGAAAGGACTAATAACGGTACCATTCTCCGAGCCAACGCTAACACAAAGTACTGCAGATGATATTCATGGCGCAGGATCCATGCAGATGAGGGAGTTACAGAGGGAGGTCCGATCTGCCAGCTTTGATGCAGATAATCCTTCAAGCCTCTGAAGCCCAGCACAGAGCTGTACTATAAAGAAATCGGAAGCAGAGATATGAGTACTACTAAGACAGTTCATGCTTGGAGGAAAGTAAAACATAGCCCTCTCCAAGGCCTAGCCCCTACCTTCTCACATGAGAATTCCTGTTGGCTACTCCAAAAGGGATATTCAAAAATAGCCTAATAAATATCTGCCTTTCTGCCTCAAGGCTCACCTGCATCCATCATGACCATCCCCACTGCAGGTAACCAATAGTCACTGCCCACATTTTCCACAGTGTTTTGTAAGGCAGAAGTCTGGCCAGTGGCTGAAGATGTTTCTCTCTCATCTGGCCAGATATTCCTATTAGTAACCAGTCAGCTAATTCAACATAAGGTGACAGAGAAAGGCTTTCAGAAAGCTTATGCTAGGTACTCCATCTCTCTGGGGCTCTGCCATTTCCTCTTCAGGGTTTTCAATCTTCTGTGACTCTCTCATTCTAAAAATTCAGGACAACCAGAAGTGGGAAGAAACCTCTTCAGTCACTGTAGCACTCATTCTCTTAATTTTATCCCATTTTTCTTTGTTATATATGCTTCAACCATCCTTCTCCTCCTCTGACACTCAGTTATTTATTTTGCTTAGCCAAATAACAGTTATTTAACCCTTCTCAACATTCTTTATAAACCCATCCTTTAAGCATCATCATTCATCACCTGCTCTATAATTCCAGCTTGCCAGCGTCAACTGGATGTTAGAATTCAAAGACAGAAGATATTTTTCAGATCCTCGTCCCACCTGTTCTGAAAATTGAGGTATTTCTCTATTGTACTTTGCTATTTTTAAAATAAAAATACACCACAATTCCTTTTTAATAGTTCTACTAACATCACTCTTAAGGCTGGGAAGATACAAATACTAACCTCCCAAGTATATCATCATTCACCTAGAACTTACAGTGAAAAAGTCTATTCTCACCTTGCTGGTCAGGCCCTTGTGAATGTGAGTGATGCTATTGATGAGAAACAGGAGAGCGGTGAGGAAGGGGAAAGGTGACTTGGAGCCAACGAGGCTCAAAGGAGGTTTGCCTCCAGTGCAACTCAGTGATGCAATGCTGAAGACAGATTCTGGTGCTGGGGAACAGGACAGAGGGTTGCACAAAGCAGAACACGGCCTGTGTGAACAGATAAAGAGAGAGGGGTCACGTCAAAAGCATTCATACTGCTGAAGAATTATTTTGTAGGAATGTTACTGTCTGGACTGTGCCACACATTGCAGTAAAATGGAAGCCCCAAAGTCTGTGCAAGAAAAAACTAATATCACAGTTGGTCAAGTAAGCGCTGTTGCCATACAAGTTAATGCCAATGAGCTGTCACGAATTCTAATCTTCAGCGCAATTGTTCATGATGTGCAGAAATACTGGTGCAGTGACAATGACGTCAAACATTTGAAAGCATTAGTCCTTTGATTAAAAAAAACAAAAACCAAAAAAAACCCAACCACATTTCTCCATGTACAAGCATAAAGCAAGCTAATAAAAGCTGACCACCCACTTGAGACTTTTCAATAATAAACTGGCAGGCAAAACCAAAAAAGCCAGCTTATATCCAAAACTCACATGGCAAAAATGCTGCCCCTTATGTACTCAGGAAATGTATATTTTTAAAGTCTATTCAGAAAGAACCTAGCTTTAATGTAAGCGAACATGACCATGCATACCGCTCTTGGTGTGCGTGCTCACTCTCCACAGGCAAAACTAGAACTTCTCATGCCAGCAATGCCTGCGGGGCCCACACTAGACATAAAATGCCTGTACAAGCAAGACCACTACAAGGAAGAGTGGCCATAAGCACGGTGCTCAACAGTAACGGGGCAATAGGGCAAATCCTGTCAAAGATCCATACCATTACTCTATTGCAGAGAACTAATTCTTTAAATGCATTGCTTTTCCTTCCACTGGTGTTACCATGTAGGAGATGCATGAACACATCTGGGGCTCACAAAGTATCCTGAACTCCTGGCCTTAATCTGCCCAGAACATTTACACAAGATTTTCAAAATATTAAGGCAGAGATTAGCTGAGTCTTCATTTTTACCAGCAAGTGTTAAGAACAGCCTAGGAGAATTCTTGCTGATAAGCTTTCAAAGCCTGACCAAATCCATTGTTTTCAGACCTCAGGGACAAGCAGGAAAGGGTCTAAGGAGTGCCCTTGTGTTGGAAGCTTTGGTGCTAAGAACTTCAGACCTCAGTTCTCAGTCATGAAAAAACGGGCCAAACTGTTTGACGACCGTTCAAGTACCACTTAAAACAAAGGATTCAAGTGCCCCTTATATCAAACAAATGTTCTCGGAAGCAGCCGGATGTCCCCTTGACTACAAGTTAGGTCTTTTAGGTTCCCTCTCTCCAGAGGATGGATCACAGGCTAATAGGGAGGCTCCCTCTACAGCAGAAAGACAGAATATCTGCAGTGCTTAACAGTTCCCAGAGCCAGAGACAAATCTTATGTTATCCAAATGCCTGAAAGAACAGTTTGGTATCTGCCCTTTCACTTTCCTGCAGGGGCTTTCAAAGCCTTAGTGAAGCTCTGCAGGAGTTTAAAGACAAGAGGCTAGTTTAAATTGTTTTAAATAAGCAGCATCACCCAGAGTACATGAATGGTACGTGCACACACACACTCACCTCCTCAATACGAGTGACTCAAACTGATGTTACTTTTTTTTTTTTAAGCCAGTGAAACCAAAGAAGAATCAAAGTCAAGAGTGACTAAAATAAATCTGAAATTGATATGAAAAACACAGCTACATAGAAGGGCAGAGATGCAGACCATGCAGCAGCACCAGTGGGAAAGGAGGAACTGGAGAACCTCTGTGGCCATCATGCTTTTTGCTGTGAGGGGAGAAAGGACAAAGCAGGGTGTAGACAGAGCCCTACTGCACTCTAATTCACACACAGGGGCACCTATGTACAGGGAAAAGAAATGGGAAGGGGAAACCCACCACACAGTACAGTATAGAAATGAGGCTTCCTTAGCTTCTGGCAACAGCATCTTAGCAGTGAAATGATTTTACCTGAGCAAGTCCCACATGCCATGTATGGCTGGCTGGCTGAGAAGGGGCTGCAGCACCTCAGATGTCAAACGTTCCAGTTCCTCTAAGTAGTCAATTGGACTGACTGATGGCTGCAGAAGACACGGAGACCAAGACAAGAAGAGATAGTGAATGAACACATTCCAGTGAGAGCAAAAAGACAGGTTGATTTAATTGCTTTCTCTGTGTTTATTATCTTTTTGCCAGACCACATCATCTACACAGTGGTACTGCTCTAAGTTTAGAGCTGGCCTCACGGCTGGTAGCGTGGAAGCTGACAGCTGGCACCTCAAGGTGTTCTTGCCCTCAAGTATTAAAATGCATCACAGAGATTTCTTAATTGGTTAGAAGTAAGGTATGGGATCCTTGGGATCAAGATTCCCTAAATGAAAACTTGTCCTAACTGGCTATATCCCCCTCCCTATACCATCTACTTGCTGATCTTCCCATTTAAATTGAAGATGACACAAAGATGGTCAGAACTACCTTGAGAAAGCAGAGTGGCACCATGAGGGTCTCAAAAAAAAAAAAATTATTAAAAAAAAAAAATCAACCATATAAAGTGCGATTGACCTACCCAAAGCGTGACTGTGGATGAACACTGCACAGAGGAGGATCTCTGGCTTTTAGAGAACAATCCAAATACTTCCGACCCTAGTAAGCAATATTCCAGGTTGAAGGAACATACTGGCAAATTTTAATGTTCTTTCCCTTCATTAGAATGCTGCTTTAGGATACAGAAATACTCACTTCCATAACATAAAATCTGCTTTTCCCCCAGGTGAAATCCCCCTCCAGAAATCAGTAAAATCTACATGAAGATGTTAACCTTAGTTCTTATTAGTCTAACAAAAATATTCCAAGAAGGTCCCAGTATGCGGTAATCTAGTTACTATACAAGTTGATTTTTTTTGTACTAGTGCATTCAAACATGCTACATGTAATTTTATTTTTATTTTTTAAAATCAGATTAGCTAACCACAAGTAGGTGATAGAACTTCTTTTTAAGTGGAAATAAAAAAAAAATCTTATGCCATAGTTCAAGGACTTAAATTGTCAGCCACTCTTCTGGGTTATCATGACGGTTAAAAAGGAATGTTAGCCTCTGTTATCCTGGTTCTCTAATGCTCAGGACCTAATGACAGCATGTGAAGGGTACTACCAACCTTTGAGGCACTGAAGACGTCTTTGAAAAATAACGGTAGTTTCCACCCCAGCCACAACTAACAAACTCAGTCCCTTTGGGCAAGTTTCAGAGGAGTTGCAGAAGTGTGAATAACTACAGCCATTAAATTATCCCCACACCTGGAAGACAGCTCTCCCAGGTCAGAACTCGGGCATGTCAGTTGGGCAGTAAAGAGGAAAATTGCATTTATCTTTAGAACATGAATCTTTAACGCAGCTAAGGTCTAAGACGTTATTCTTCAACAGCATCACATGGACATGTCACCTTCAGAAAACTCACTTTTAAAAGATGGTCACATACTACAACTCTAACTGGGTTACAGAATTTGACCTTGAATGTCAGTGGGACAGCAAATAAATTTATCTTTATTGTTTCCCATCCAAAGTTCATATGGCATGACCCTCAATGCTCAATCTTCCAACCAGATTACTGCAGTGTAGCTGTCCACATGTAAGCTCTCACACCACAGCAAATGCAAAAATGTGCAACTTGATTTAGCCCACAAGGAGAAAGGACTGCCAAACTAAATTAGGTCATACTTGCTTCATGCTTTGGATCTCTGCAGTGAATCAGAACAGTCACAGCACTACCATATACCTTGATTGAGACTCTGAGCCCAAAGGAAGACAGTGATATTTGGCACTGCTAATGTGAAGGATCAGCAGACTTATCTGACCCTAAATGCCATGCTGCCTAGATATGAGCCATGTTAAACAAAATCTAGTCCTCAGCTAGATGCCTCAACATCTGTCTTTTTCAGTATTGCCTGTAAGTTCAGGTTTTCAGAGGGAATACACAAGCTGATGCTGCTGAGATGAAAAGACAACCTGTATTTTCAGGCCTTACCTGTTGGCTGCAAGCACTGTAATAAACTCCCAAGTAGATCACGTAAGCTGTGGTCAGAGGCTGGAGAGTTTGCCAAGTTTCTGTCTGGGATATCTCCTGAAGGAATTTTTTCAGACTAGTCTCAAGGAAAGGCTGTAAGCCCGACACTTGATTCCACACTACTGGAGGAGGTGGAATCTGTTCACTATCTTCTGAGCTATTACTGAAACACAATGGAAGAATGACACAGGATAGCAAATATGTCTCGGAAACAAATGTCTCTCTAAAGCGTAATTTTTCTAGCAAGATCTCCAATTGCATATAGTCTGGAAGGTGATACCCAACAACAGCCACTAGGGGAAAACAGTCTTTGCACATTCCCACAGACCAGACCAAGTCAATTTAGGTAGAAAGGACAAATGCAAAATCTACTCATGAAAGTTGAAGTTTCTTCACCTGCACTACTCTGTCCTTGAGCTATGCTCTAATTTTACCAAACGTGCTACCTCAGTATCCAGCTTTAGTTAAAGAGTTTCTTGCTTTTCACCAGAAAAAGTACCTGTGTTTTCCATAAATCCTACTGCATTGATATCTATCAAAACCAACAACCTCTTAATCCTGGCCCATCCTGGTCTCTGCAGAGAGGTTCTTTCCTCCAGACCTCAGGAAGGTTACTTTCTTTTCCCCAAAAGGAAGGTCAAAGGAGCATCCTAGCTCCTTTTCAGCACGGCATTTGGCTAACACTGCTGAAGGCAGATTTTTACTCCTGCCTCTTAGCAGGCTAGCAGGCATACAGCTGTCAGACTAGATACCGCTTCTGACCTTGTGTCAGAGGGAATACACCCCACCATGCAGGGATTCACATGTGGGACAGCAAGCCATCCAAAATGAAGAAAGAAAAAAAAGGTGATAGCCAGGTCTCCAAACCAAACAGAAGGAAGACAGGATGCCAGCTACTCAGATACACAGAACTGGTCACAGAGAGGGCCTACCTGCTCAGCTTGGCCTGCAGCTCCGCTGTGTAGCCTGCTGTTTGTGTCACATGTATCAGCAGAGTAACTACTGCAGTAGCGCGCTGGACAGACAACTCAATCATAGGGCTCTTCCCATGGCAAGTGCTGAGCAACTCAGGCAGGGACTGCAATATCCTCACCAGCACAGGGTAGAGATCCCTACAGCATGAATCACAGAACAGATGAGGTTGGAAAGGGTCGCTGGAGATCATCTATAGTTCAACTCCCTGCTCAAGCCAGGTCAGCTAGAGCAAATTAGCCCAGGAACATGTCCAGTTGGATTCTGAGTATCTTCAAAGGATAGAGAGTCCACAGTCTCCCTGTGCAAACTGCTCCAGTGTTTGACTGCCTTCACAGTAAAAAAAACTTTCTTACACTTAAGTGAAATTTCCTGTATTTCCATTTGTGCCCATTGCTTCTTGTATTTTCAGTTCATAGCACTGGAAGAACCTGGCTCTATCTTCTTTACACTCTCCTATCACATATTTATGAAGATTGCTAAAATGAGATTATGAGAACCATCACCACCACCAAAATAATGAAAATAAACACACATGGAAAAAAGATGACAAAGGAAGAATAGTGTCATTCCAAATTCATCTGAATGGAACCTACCTAATACTCTGCCTCCAAGCATTCTGAAAATGTCTTGGAAAAACTACTTCTATTTTATTCTTGTTTCCCTAGTTCTCAAATTCTCAGCCAAAGTATCCAGTTATAATCACGGAAATTTAAGGAATCTTCTGCTGTTTCTCTTTCCTCAACATTATTTACAGCGCTAAGAAATTATACACTGTTTTTACTCTTTATTAAGTAATACACCTGATTGAGCTGGAGAACAACATGCTGCTGCAGAGAGAGAATCTCTCTTCTGAAACTTAATACTGGCCTCCCCTTTTACTCCTCTTCAGAGGAACTGCATAGCCATCTCTGTGCTTCCAAGTCAGTGCAAATACAGGAAGAAGATTCAATGCTTGAGGTAGGTCAGACCTTGACGGTCAAGCGCAAGAACTGAAAGTCGATTCAGCATGCAGTTTGTTTGCATCAGTCTGCCTCACTTAGCATGCATGCCGGCAACTGCTGCCCACAGACTGCCTTTAGATCATCAGATTCAATCCTAGGTGTATTGCAAACTATGTGTCTTGATGTCACACAAGCACAGATTATTCACGCCTTCAAGGGGAAAAAGATGCAACCCTAAAAAGTCAGGGTGATCTCCCACGGTACAGAGCAGAAACAACAAAATACCAGTGCTTGAACACAGGAGGTAAAGAGCAACCAGAAAAAGACAATACTCAACAAAAATAACTTCAGAAACTGTGAGTTTTACTGCAGGAGGCCAGAAAGAGGGAGGTAAGACTCCCTGAAGGGAGTAGAGTGAGCCTGGAGATCCCTATATTTGCCCCTCTGGAAGAGGATGTCCATCTTCTCTATTGTGCCCGCCACCGCTACTTCTCCAGCTTTGGGATGTACCTGTAGAGATCACAGGCCTGACCATAGCCAGCAGCCACAGCCCACAACCGGAAGGCTTCGGTGCTCAGCCTGATGGCCTCTTCCCTTGGCAGGAGCAGATCCAGTGGGTCTTCAGCTATAAATCGACTTAACCGACTTTTCATTTCAAATTTGTTAAGCTGTAAAAATAAACAAAAAAAGAAAAGAACAAACAACAAAATAGACAAAGGGATAAGAGACATCACTTGCATGCATCATTATCTCATTACTCTGACACACCAGAAGAGCTGCAGATTTCAATGCAGCTCATTCTGAACTCCTCTTGCACGGTTCAAATCTGTATTTTTCTTGTGTAATCTTAAGGACCATACTACAAAGTATCAATAAACGGTCAATGGCTATTAAGAGAGAACTATTCCTGGAAGGGATGCCTAGGTGTTACCTAATCCATTCCTAACGCAAGTCAACTACACCTAAATCGTTCCTGACAGATTTGTCTAGCCCACACACACTCCTTTTTTGGATGCTCTCTGTCGCATTTAACTGATTTATAAAAAATACATAATTATCTTCCTTTAAGTAGTCATAAATAGAACTCTTAGTCGAGATTACATGTAAAGATACATCTTATGAAAAACACTGTATACAGAAGTACCGAATTGATGCCAATATTCTTTTGGGGCAGTCACACTGAATGGCTTTCTGAGGTCCTACAACCTAATTCTTTCTATGATTCTGTGTTTATTTTATAAAAAGGGTACCTCCTGCCTATTACTTTTATATGATCGTAGAATTTTGATGTCTTGGAAATGTTCTGAGGTTATTTTAGTAGTGAATTAAGCATTACCTGACTCACTTGCAGTTCTCTAGAAATAATTTTTATCCTCCCCAACAACTGGGTATTTTTGCTTAACTATAAAAAGGAGCTTCTCTTTCCCTTTCCCACACATACAAAAGCTTGTGTGCGCTCTGTCTAAACAAACGAGATAACAATGTCTTTTTCACAACACAAGGACATATTATATATAATTTAAAATTCAAATGCTTTGGAGACATCTTGTAGGGAAATCAATCCACACTAGCAAGAAAGCAAAGGAGCTGATGAATCAGACTATGAATTCTGACACCCCTCCTACAGAACAGAGGGCAAAGTCAAATTTACTTCCAAAGGAGGAGGATGGAAGAATTTTGTTGTTAGCTAAAATAAATTCCTACATTGATGATTTTGATTTAGTTTTTTATCTTCGATTCCCATGTTTAAGTGCCCATAACAAGCTGTATGAGAGTGCAGCAGAACCAAAACCAGAGTGGCAGGAACCTTGTAAGCAATTTTTGCATGCCTTGAAACACCTGGAGTACACAAAGCCTGAAAAAGAGTAAAATTCAGACATTTTCTGTTATGTTCCTGGTACCACTTATAGCCTTTAAAGATCCCACTATCCATTATCAGCACATTATTCTATGCATTTTATAGCACAGACTGCTGCTGTTCTGCTGATGTTAGCAATTTCCTGGACAGCAATTTATTAGATGCCATTAACAATACTGAACCAAAAACCCAAAGAGGTACTCATTGCACTGTAATGGGTGCTGCTCTTGGTAGATGTTATGCATTTATAGCACCAGTGTGATGACCTATATGAGCGAATGCAATTATCTCTGAAGTGGAAAACCTGTCCAGAAGTAGGTAAGGGGAGCTGGAAATACTGATAAATTACCTCAGAGTTATTAAGAAAAATTAATGGCATGGAAGTTCAACCAGGGTTGTAAAACACACGAATAGCGATTAAATATCTGGTTTATACAGTCCTAAGCTGCCTATCACTGGGATCACGGGCGAGTACAGAGCATCACACACCAATGTGTGCACTAAACATCTGCTATTGGTCAGTATCAGTGAGCTGTGCTATGTGATTTTGCATAACTGCACCATGTAAAATAAAAAAAAAGCAGAGAAAAGCTTGAGACAGCTCTTCTACTGGTGCGGAGCAGACAGCATTATTATGATGCTGTCAACAATTCCTTCAAAACACACATACGCACCTTCTTGACAATCATTTTTTCAGCTTTAGCTCAGAGTCACCTCCAATCAATCCTCTATCTTTACTTAGAAAGTAAGGCACAGAGAACAAAGGCCTTTGCAAGCAGAAAAGCTCCTCCAAGAATCACTCACCAGCCTGGCTGTTGCATTTCGGCCTCCAGATGCCAACACTCTGATAAACTTCATAGCAGTGGCGCAAGCAACTCCATGGAGGCTGGTGAGTAAACACCCTGGTTCAGCCACTTGGGGATCCCACTGAGTAGGGAGAAATTCCCTGACAATGGTCTCAATCAACCGAGGACAGTCAAGCAGCTGCAGAGAAACAGCAGGCAGCACAAATAACTTGACGTATGTGATTATGCAGACATGCAGAAGACATGCAAAACACACGTTTGTCTGATCTCCTTGCCATAACTTTACCTGCTTCTCTCTTCCCTTTTTCAAACCTTTCTCTACCATTCCCAAGCTCCTGTACAATGGGAGATTTACCTGGTTACATGCTTCAGAGGAGTGCCTTGCTATGTGGGTGAGGATGTGTAGTATATCCAGGACTACTGTTGGAACAGGTCGTACCACCTCCAGGATGTACCTCAGCCGGTGCTGGATCCGTGTCTTCAAAAGTCCCTAAAAGGGAAAAAAAAAAAAAATCTTAACGATTGTTCTCTGAACAATTGCTCTCTGAACTGCAGTTGCTGGAAGACAAAAGCAGATTCAATTACAGCTTCTGCAGAGAGACGGTTTTTACATTACCAGTGGGGAAGCAAAGAAGTAAGTTTCTGCAGGTTTGCCAGCACGTTAGCAAATGAGCAAGAGTTAGCTCAAGAGAGCAGGAACAACTGATCTTCTGTCGTGAATCAGACCACTGGTGGGGGTTTGGATGCTCGTGTTTTCCAGTGTATGAAACTGTAAGTAACAGGGAATAGGAAAATAACCTTCCCTATAAAGGACTACTAAAACCTACTGTGGCTATAAAGGGTTCTCATGCTCCTTGAATCATTTTGGCTAGACACCACCTCCAGCTAATGCAGCACTCTGTCTGATATTACCTGTTACATCAGAAAAAGCTGACAGAAGCAGAGAACAGACATGAATTCCTATTTTGCAGCAGGAAAAGAGAGATGCAGAGAGATGATGTGATTTTTATTTTACGGTTCACAGAGCAGAAGACTGTGCAGTCAGTGGCAGTGCCAGGAAACAACTCTTCAGTTTAAGTGACAGCATTATGCATTCCTAGCTCTGCGAAAAAGCAGGTCCATAACACTCGAGTTTGTAGTACCAATACTTCTAAAAAGTTGTAGCCAAGCAAGGTTGTAGTGTAGTTCTAGGCCTGACAAAGTTCAGCTGCTAATTCAAATACTCCTTTTCCAACTGTGTGGAGTAATTGGGTTGTAACAGCCAATAAGTAGGTATGAAATGGAATTTCACAACTGGAACAGTGGAGAACTTTATCCCAAGTATCTTCTGATTTCAGGCCACTTGGAACAAGTTAAAATCCATTATGCTGAACCACACAACTGTTTCCAGAATCACAAACTGATCTCATGTCTTCTATCTACAACTCTTTTGTTAAGTTTTTTAAACAGTGTCACCTAGTAGAATACACCTGAAATCATGAAGCCTTTAAACAAAAACAGATGCCCAAGTACAGTAATTCATTTGCCCAGTGAAGATTTTAACCAAGGGCCATTCGAACACACGCTCAAGCGCATAGGCCAAGTGATGTGATCACAGGTTTTAATGATTGCAGCAGGCAAGAGAGTTGCGCCAGCTCCACCAAGGCTGAGTTTGAGATAACAGATTGCTATTTTTAGATCTCACATCAGGAACGTGGGATTAAATATGTGAGGAATTCCTTCCAAATGCTGTAACTCTCAGAAATGCAAATATGAAGAATGAAATTGGGGAAATGCTAAGTAGCCACCTTACATCAAATACAAAAATCATATCATTGTACAAATCTAACTAGTTCTGAACTATCTAGCTGTAATGCTCATGTTTAATTTACAAAATTAAAGTGTCTGCATACAGACACTTTAATAATTGCTGGAACCTCTTCACTTTTAGCTCAAGGAAGTGAGCTTGAAAATCATGTCTGTATGTAGTCGTTCAGCAAGTCCTACAAGGTCATCAGTGTGCTTGTTGCCAGTTTCCCTAGAGGAAGTTAGAGATACTTAATGATACTGAAATCACACAGGTCAAGTCTCAACATTTTGAGAGATCAATAAAATCACCCTCCTGGTAATATACGACAGAAACATAACATCCAACAGCCAGGGAAGAGTTCTAATTCTTGTTCAGAATGTTCTTAATAGCATAACAAAGGAGGGCAGATATTTCAACAGCACACACAGCCACTCTGCAGAGCCTATTCTCCTAAAAAGATTTCAGGTCTAGCTCTGTGCTTACCTTTACAACATCATATCGGGCCACATCTGGATCTGGCTTGTTTTCGTCCTTTAGTTTTTTATCTTGAGACTTCTCTGTTCCATTTAATTCTTCCTCTTCCTCCTCTTCTTCCTCCTCATTGTTGGGGACAAAGGGGAATGCAGCTATTCCTTGGTACCATGAGAAAGTCCAGTCAAGATATTTCTGTAAGGAGAGTAAAAGCACATAAAACTCTCACAAAGAAATCATGGAAGACAAAAAATTTTCAAGGATGCTTTTGATTACAGAATGCTTTATCGATTCCCACCTAACTGCGGGAAAACAGGAACACAATAAAGGGTATTCTAAATATGTACAAGTAGAATGCAATGCTTTTCCAGGGCATTGATTTCAACCTATGACCCACACACACTTGGGAAACCAAGAAAAGCAGTTACTGTGAGGTGAACTAAATTCACTACACAGATTAACAGAAATGCAGCTTAACTGGAAAATGTTTAAAATAAAAATAAATAAATAAACCACCAAGGCTCTAGAAGTTAAACTGGAATTTGGCATTTATTGGCTCTATGCCCATTTCTGGACCCGTGTGGAACGTGGGTCACAAATAATACAGAATGGTCATGTACAAATTGATGTCAAAATAAAAACTGCCTGGTGTATTTCTTCATGTTTGTTTGAACACCCCTCAGCTTCAGCAAATAAAACACATCTTTTTTGTTCACAGCTAACAACAGTGTCAGATACTCTCAAGTTCTAGGGCAATACTGCAATAAGTGAGCGTTCAACTCTTCAGAGAAGGGATTGCTCCCATAGCAGACCTACTCCCCCCACAACGTTTTAGAATATAAAAGACAGTCAAATAGAATGCTTGCACTAAACTGCTTTAAATTTCCATTTCCTGAACTGCCAATCAGAAATAACTACAACATGGGTCAGAAAAGAAGTGGTAGACTTCAACCAAATCCTGAGCTGTTTTGAAAAGTTTCAAATGCAAGTGCCAAGGAAGCACAAGTTACTATCAGACATTAATTAAAAAAAAGCAGTATTCAACAAAGTTGGTAAGTGCATGACATGGTCAGAAGAGGCCTGGCTTTAAGGGCTGAAGCTATGAGTCCATCTGGAATACAGAGTTTGGGACTATAGCCTTCCTTCCACCAAGAGAAGGAAAAGCACAAGATAGAGTATCTGAGTCTTCAAAGCAAACAAAGAGAAAGGTGCTTCCTTTCCATAGCCATCAATCAATGAACAAAACCTTCAGACAGCATGATTTTATGTGTGTTGATCTTCTGTGTTTACAGTGGGAGCAAATCCTGTTTGTCTTACAAACCCTGGAGCAAAAAGCCAGACTTCCAGCCCTGTCCCTTCCTCAGAGACCTTTGAAACTCAGCAGCATGAGACTCTAGGAAGGACTCTCCAAATGAGCATATACTGACACAGAACTCACAGGGCTGCTTTTGGCATCAAGAGAGCCAGCAATCCCCGCTCATACAAGATACCACACTACAAGCTTTGGTTTGAGAATCAGAGCACTGCAGACAGTTATAAACCAGAATAAAACCAGAAGAAAAGCACATTAAGAAGGTGATTCATAGCATTAATTACCTACCATGGGTGGGCAGGACTCATCTAGCAGAACACCACTAGGCTTATAGCTTAGAAAAGGAGCAAGATGTGGAGAAAGCTACCTAGTGCTTCATTTCTCTTGCCTCCCTACTAGGGATAGCTCTAAAGGCCTGGGAGAAGTTGCAGGGGGCTTCTTGAAATCTACCTACTCTTCTCTATCATGAGCCCCTTTACAGTCTGACACAGGAGCAGCTCTCATGGAAAGAACCTGAAACACAGCCCACAGCGTGCTCTGCCTATAACGGACTGCTTCTGTCCAAACAGTAAGACATCTTAATCTTGCTGCTGGGGACTTTCTAGTATCTCTCAACACCCAAAAGAAGTTTCAACCTTCTAACAGGAGAAAAAGCATCAAGAGGAAAACAAGACACATGAGAAGGCAAAATTAGGTGTTTATCAGTGTAAGAAAAGCACATGAGAACAGCACAAAATGGACAATGAGAGAAAAAGAAAGCAGCATCATTATGAGGCATGGGAAAGCAGGGAGAATGTCTAATCTGTTCAGAGCAGGAAAACTACAAAACAAGAAGCCAACAACATAAGAGGCCATATTAAAAAAACCTAAATTGTACACATACATTAGTAGTGGCTTGATCTAGACAGTAAAGATGTCAAAAGGAAGAGAACCTCAGCATCCTGCACTGAATTTAATCATGGGGCAGAGTTAATTCAAACAGGAGAAAAGATGTCTGAATCTCAAACTGGGATAACACACTCCCTTGCCTGTCCCAAAGCACAGCTATGGCATTCTATTGACCATTAAGCTAACCCATCCAGCAAGCCTCTGTTCCAGCTACTTACCACATCTTCTCATTTTGATTCCTGTAAACAGCTCAACATGAAATCAAACCCAGGCACTTAATGATTGTCTCACCTCATCATCGAGCGACACCAGCAGAGCCCGAAGAGCACCAACAGATGCTGCCATGACATTATCCACTGCATCATCCAGTGAGAAGCGCAGCAAGAAGAGAAACCCAGCATCAAGCAGCAGACGCAGAATGCTGCCCTTCAAAGAGGAAGCAAACTCTCCAGCCCTGGCCTGAAATGTATGCCACACAGAGCCAGTGTTAAAGCTGCCTCATCTCAACTGGGTACATCTCAACATTCTGCTTGTTTGCCTCTTCTCATTTCTACTGTAAAGCAGCTAAACTGTGTGCAGGTTTTTTTTCTTTATTTTCTCCTCCTTTCATTCTACAGAGGCACGCAACTCCAGTTCCCTAATGCAGGAAGCCTTTCTTTCTAAAGTCTGGACCCCTCTTCTGACTTCACCCTGTTCTGCCCCATCATTCTTCTCAAAACCACACTGTTTCTTCTCTGCCTCCACTGCCACTGAACGGAAGGTTAGCACTTCCCCCAAGATTTAGGTGGAAACATGCACAGAAGTAAATATTCATTTTGCTTTATGCTATTTGCACATCACTCTGGGTAGGATGGTTCATTCTCACCTCCTACAGAAAAAGCACATCATGAAGCTGACTCAGACAACAGGAGCAAAAGGGTCATTGCCAAGGATAGGTTTGTCACAAAAGTAACACCAAAAAAATAACTTGCATCCACAGCAACAACAGAACTGAAGTTGCAGCACTGCTGCTGAATAACACTTGGAAGCATCTTCCTCCAGAGAAACCTGAAACTCAGCTTGTTATGTCCCAACACTGAACTCTTCTAATAGCAAGGAGATCCTCAGTGAAAAAGAATGCCCTGCTTGTGATTTTGCTCACCTTCATCGAATAGTAGAAAGCAAACAACTAGTACCAGAGAATCTGGGCCCTAATCCACCAGGAACTTGAATTATGGGAAGGAATTCCATGGAAAGTGACTTACCTTTTGAACAATATGACCCAAGACCTGTAGAGCCAGTGTCCTCTGTTGAGTAACTTGGCTGCGAGACAAATGAAAGAGCTCTTGGAGAGAATAACCAGCCCTCTAAATGGGGGGAAAGAAAAAAAGAAAAGCCAAAAAACCAAACCAAACCAAAAAAAACCCCACCCTCAGCTATAGGTAAAAACAGGCCCCTTAAAATAAGATTAACTGTAAAATACTGCATAACAGGAGATAAATGGTACTGCAATGTTGTTTGCTGCTTTATGGCAATTGCAAAAGAGATTCTAATCATCAATGCGACAGAAGACGACTGAATTTCTTAAGAAAAGGATGTATGTGCACCTTTTTCCAACAGCACAGATCCTTAATAGCATTAAAGGGAAAAAGCATTAATGGAGTTTTCCGAAAGTAAAGCAGTTCATGCATGCAGACCCAGCTTCTCTTCAGGAGCTTGTTTCAAAGCGAAAATCACCTGTCCACACTTTCCTAAGTTTTTTGTCACCAAAGAGCCTTAACACAAAAGGAATCTGCCAAATCAAACATAGAAAACTGAAATGGGTGTGCCCTTTCTACTATATTACACCTACCTCTGCCTCTTCTCCATGGTGATGCAGGCCTAAATGTGTTGGTAAATCAGCATCTGCAGGAATCAATTCTCCTTTTAAACTGAATCGAGCTTGCATTCCCTACAACAAAAGGGTGGAGGGAGAAAAAGATGATTTCTATTGCCTTCCACTCCATTCATCATTTTAAAAAAAAAAAAAATTTACTCCCCTCTTTTTTTCTTAGCATTCAGACCTTTTTTCATCCCAGATCACAGTTGATAGACTCTCACTTCCTAGCTCGCTTGAGCACAGACTGAATTGACCACATTATCATCCCACCCAGTGGAAGAAACTGGGGAATCTCTCAGCCTGATGAAATCTTACACACTGAGTAACCAGAGGACTGGTTTTTGAAGTCTTCAAAACTGTTACTGCTGAGAAGCATGATCCAGACACAAACATGAAAAATACCAGTTTCTGCTTGCAAACCTTTTTGGTTTTCTTCTGCCGGGGTGAGGGCAAATCTTTCATCCATTCCAGCTTCTCGAACTCCACATTGTCCATGTGAATCCATTCCTTCCTGGGCTTCACAGGCAGGTCATCACCTTTGGGGGGGGTGGGGGAGAAAAATGGCCGTCTTACCTTCCAAGCCAGGGATGAAGTAAATACTATTCCCTCTTTGCCAACCTACTTGGCTTAAAGATTGCATCAAATACAGGATTCATGTAAAATAAGACAAAAACAATTTTCAAACTGACTGTTGGCTGATGCATAAACATCAAAGGTTTAAAGCTGTTTTCATCTTTCGTGAGAGCTAGAAGAGGAAGTAAACAGCACTGTAATGAAATTCAGACAAGGCTAATTTGGGAGAAGTTGAACAGAAGTCAGGACACAAATAAGGCAAAGTGCTCAGAACCAGGGCAGAAAAATAGTATCAACCCTACTTTTGAGAAAGCAAACTAATATCATCCAAGGAGGAGGGTGTTAGGGGAGATGTGAAACAATTTAGAAGTATTAATGCAGAGAAGTCCAAGCAAATTATTGGAAGCCAGTATGATTTCAGCCTATATACACTGGAGAGAGCACAAACACTACTATTCATGCTTTCATCGCATTTGCAACACTGCTTTTCATTCTGTGTACCCCTCTAAACGCTTGAGATCAGCTTGGGAAGAAAAGATCAGAACAGCTGAAAATTTACACAGCTTGCCTGAGAAACAGCTCAGTGGTAAAACTGGACAGTTGAACAAGAATTTCAAACGTGCAAGTACTAAAGGAAGAAATTACTGATTTAACTTTATAAAAAGAGCTTTGACTAGAAGAATTTGAGAAATGACATTTATGCCTGACATCACAAGAGCTGCCCTAGGAAAGAGACAGATCAGCATGTGGAAGAATCTCACAAGTGAAGGGACTGAAGAGATGTAACTGGAAATGATCTGAACACCAGGAAAGGTAACTCTTTGCTACTAGGATACTATCCTATACTGGCATGAGAACACATGAGCTAAGAAGTCTTTGCTATCTCAAGAGAAATCATATGTAAGGACAAGAACAGGCAGTCTGAGGGCATGAAAAGCAGCAGCATCACTCCTGCTGGAGCAGCCCAGAACTCATTTGCATTGCAGCTATTAATCCTAGTGCTCTGGTCTTCTCTTGCAAGGAACAATGAGTTCCACCGAGATGCTCTTCTTTCATCAGATCTTTTCCTGTTGATAACTGGCCTGAAACCTAACCTTTTATTTTCCTCCAATTAGCAGATAAACTTTAAGGAAGGGCACTCATCCTTTCTCGGACAAGGCTTCACCCTTATGATCAGTGTGGTATTGAGTCAGGCAAGGAACCAAGCACAGAGTTATCTTCCTCAGCCAGAAAGCTGTTTCACAGAATTTCAGCCAAAGGCTCAGCACACATTTTAATTGAAGAGAAGGAAAAAGCATCTCAAATATAAGAAAGCGGAATGTTTGTGGGTGGTAGGTGCAAAATTAGAGGAAATAAAATCAGCAGAAAAATGGAATCTATTGACATTTGTAATTCAACAAATTTTCTCCATTAATCACTAAATTGATAGGGTTGCGTTAATCATTCTGTGAAAAGAATTACAGATATTACCACCAGCCCTTAGTATCATGATCTTGTCAACAAGATGGATATATATTCCAAGGCATCAGCAGATTGTTCAGTTACTGAGAAATCCCTTTACAGAAACACAAGCTGACAGTGTGAATGCAACATTTGCACTGAACTTTTCCAGACTTGGGTTACATTAAAGACTAGCACCCAACCTCTTCCCTTTCTGCTTTGCTTCTCCTTTTGTCTCTGTGCCAGAATTTCCATTTGATAAGATTACAAGTTGCTGGGTAAAGGCTTCACCATCCTGTTTATTAGAAACCGTAGCCTTTTATCTCATTAGAGAGGCAGGTTTGACTTTTGAGTAATCCCATTGCTTTGTGTCATCATCCTCTCCCTGGGAAAATTCAGAATGATCATTTCTGCTAGGTTATTCATGATGAGTTTACTTCTGAGTATGAACAGATGCAAGATCCCAACACTAACTGCTAATGTCAAATTAATATTTTTACATCTCCTGTTGGCCAAGCTGGGCTGCAGGCATAAACTCAGGTGCTGGGAAGGCTTCTCTTGGTTTTATATGTGTTCCAGCTCATCCTTTCTTTGTTATTTCAAATATCCTGGGAAAACTCCTCTTCTCCTTTCCTGTGCAGTCTTCCAAGGGAAGCAAAAGATGTTGTCAGCACACGACACCCTGAACACTGAGCTATTCCCAAAAGCACTACTACAATCTTGTTCAGCCTTTACAGGCTGAACAGCCCGCTACTATGGCTCCCAGGTGAGTAAAAGAATGTCACTTAACCTGGTGCTATTTGTGCACTCAATTGTTCTGGAACTAAAAAGAACTAAAAATAGTCCTTTTGATTAAGATGGATTCATGGAAAAGTAAAACTTGGGGAGAAACAGTAAAAAGACTGTTCAGTGAAGTGTTTTCCTCAGTAAGAGGCTAATCAGCATGTGTACACACACACACACTCTCACAGACTCATCCCTCTCATCAAGAAAATGGTAAACAGTTGTTATCTCTTGCAAACACCAAGCTGAAATCCAGCAGTGATTCAGAGACCTCTTTAATCAGTCTGCACATTGCACTGGGACACAAAGAATGCATCAGAAGAGAGGATCAAGAGATGGAGACAGCCAAAAATTGACAGGAAATTGGGGGAGAAGCATGCTAATGAGGGAAAGAGATGCTACGAGCAGAAGTGAGCGAAAGATGAGAATGGGAGCCTAAAATCACAACAGAGGAAAAGAAATGGCTAAAGAAAAAACTGCAGCGAGGAAAGAAACAATAAGAGCAGAAGCTTCAGGGGAAAACACTTCTTTTCTCTGCCATGAGAATATATGGGTTGCTGTAGCTGCTGGGGATAAAGCAGCTTTCTCCTCATACAGGCATACATTGAATATAGAAGAGTTGTGTCTTAAGAGGCAACACCTCTGTACAATTCTTCCAAAAAAGCGGGACACTCTACACCTTAATACATCCCTCCATCCACAGCACAAAGAAAAGCACTGTATCCTGTGGAAATCACAGCATGGGCTCTGAGATACAAGCCACAGAGTGGGGCCATCAGGAGCAGTGTCATGATAAGACATACATGCTCTATATGACCAATTTCCCTGAATTGAGATTGACGGTCATTTCCATGCTATCCTGTGAGCAAATCACTAACTGTTATCTACCCACCACCCTCCTTGTCCCCAGCTGGTCCCAGTTAAAAGAAATTATTCAAAGCAGCAGCTGAACCTCACTACCACACTCTTCTGTTTCCCTGTTCACAAGACTGAACAGAAGAGCAATGATGCCTAGTTTAAAACACATTTTCCCTTCAGAGACTTCAGAACAAATTTCAAAAACAACACAAGACGTCCCACTGAACAGCTCACCTCCATTACATAGTGTATCACCCTTCTAATCTATGGAACCCAGCCAGAAATAACAGATATTTTCTTGAACCCAAAATACATGTATTTTTAAAATATCATGATAAAATTCTGAGTTGGCTAACTAACAAAGTGCTACATCAGTCCAATCTGGATTGACACAAACACCATATAAACCTTACATTTATGTTAAGAACATTAAAACATGCACTTTGTCTCTTACCTGTGATTTCTACCTTCCTGTTTTCTTCCTTCCTTACAGATTCTTCAAAACCCGACTCCTGCATGGAAAGAGATGATCCTACACCATGCTGAGCCACAGGCAGAGATTCCACAAACT
Organism: Sagittarius serpentarius; assembly: GCA_034782735.1. Taxonomy (NCBI): domain Eukaryota; kingdom Metazoa; phylum Chordata; class Aves; order Accipitriformes; family Sagittariidae; genus Sagittarius; species Sagittarius serpentarius. Next base: position 19,204,009 of record JAVKLA010000031.1, on the reverse strand, counting down.
CCTCCGGTCTGTTCTGTTCCATTTTTAATTCCTTTTTCTGGCCTTCATTGCCACCACGTCGTGACTTTAAGAAAGCAACTAAACTGGAATCTGCAAGTATTGACAAACAGACAGACAGAGAAGTGACAGAAAGTCTCAAAATACTCAATATGCCTATAGCTCCTGCTATTTATGTTTTAGTCTTTTCATTCCCATTCCACATGCCCTCTTCTTCTGTAGCAACTGTCACTTCTTTTCAAACTGAGGCACTTAACTGCTTTATGACCTCTTGAGCACATAAGCTGGGTACAACTGACTGGTGAGGAGACACCAGAGAAAGAGCTGAAAAATGACTTTCAAGGTAAAGCAACCACAAAAATTCTAGTTATTCTCCTAGCTTACAAATAAAGAAATAATTGTTTCTTTCCCCCTCACTGGCACTGAAAAGGCACCTCCAAACAAGCCAGCCTACTCATTGTGGAGAGAAATCTGCTCTGTGATTTATGGGAGGAACCCAGGTCTGACAGTTTCCCTACCCTGTCTGTGGACCACTCAGTGGCATCAATCTGAATGCTACAAGAATACATGGAACGGACACCACAAAAAGAATTACCTGTTCTTTACTGAATTGCACTAGAGCTGCAGTGCATGGTCTAGATATTATGTTAGGAGGAGATCATCTTGTTTGTTCTGAACTGACTCCCCATCCTGAGAGTCAATTGTGGTCTGACAACATCCAGAAAACAGTTATGGCTGTTCTCTTCATGCTTTGAAGGAGAAAAGGAATTTTTGGGAGGTAGGGGCGTTTTGAAGGACAGATAATATTCCTATGGCTCTAAAATAGGAAAATGTCAGAAGATCGTCATTTTACTTTCAGATCTGCTACAGACATCCCACATGATTTCTGATGGAGTGCACTTTCTCCCTGAATACTCTTCATCTAGAAGATGGCGTAGGGATGCTTGTGGCAGAGGTGAACAGTAAGAGCCTGTGCACTGTGCCTCTAAAAGAGATACTCCAGTAAGCAGTGTCAGAGATGCATAAAGTAACAATATAACACCTATATTGGTTATTTATTCTTTGGAGGACAAAGGACAAGCAATTCAGAAATGCTCTGTACCTGAGAGAAGTCATCCCAAAAAGGAGACAACTCCCATGTCTCTGAACAGTTCAAAGAGGATGCAGGGATCTATCCCGCACTTGTGACTGCTGCACACTCTCCTCACGATGCAGTTTAAACCTCCCTTGGAAAAGGAGAGGCGTTCAGCCCAGTCTCATCAGAGCACACATCTTCTCCTGAATGCAAGCAGAGCTCTCACTTTCTCACACTTCACTGTACACAGCAAGGAAAAGACTATTCATTATTTCATCATTTCACACAAACGGTGATAAAAAAGTCAGTGATTATGTCAACCTGGGCACAGTATGTCAGAAAGTAAGCCTACTTCTGCCCAGAGTCTCCGTGGGCAAAACAAGAACAGTATCAACAATAAGATCCTGAAGACACTGCCCAGCATGGAATTGCCTACCCATCCTCATACTCCACACCATGGAGTCTCATCTGCTTCGTAACTAAAAGGTTTTTTAATTCAGAGACTGAGCAGCATTAAACACCCACAGATTACTCACATTCCTGAATATGGAGAAAAAGTCTCTTTAATCCACATCCCTGTGCCTGTCCAGTTCAAGTTCATCTGTAAGCCAGCAATTTAGTTTAGGAGTTGCTTCATCATGCATAATTCCCTAACCACAGATATTTTGGGAATGCCAAAATTACTCCGTTTCCTTAAGGCCTCAAAGACTGGAAGATCTACAATTTTAACCCACAGGGCATATAAACAAATACATTGTTTTAGAAAATAATGTATTGTTCAAAAATACTTAAAAAACATCCTACCCTTTCTAAACTCCCTAAATATTCACATCACTAATATCCCAAACAACGGAGTGGTGGGGACAAGGAGCAAAGATCACAAATCAGTCACAAGAAGAAAGTGCATAAACAAGGTATTTTTCATATACATGCCATTGTTATAAACAGTGAAGTTAAAAAAAAAATTTTTTTCACTTCGGGTAGTTTGGAGAGCTCAGCTCTCTGAATGAAGGATGTACCTAAACATTCTGTCTGCAGTTATTTTGCACAGTTCCTTTGCCACCTTTCCAGTTATACCCATGCTGCTTGCAATGAAGTCAAGATCATTAATATGTTCAAGCTAAACCCACAAGAGACTTATGCCTCTGAAATGCCATTCACACCTTAATTTGATACTAGAGAATCTGAAATTATGAGAATTTCAAAAACCATTGTCTATCACCTACATCTGTAGGTCTGCTCTTCTTGAGCATATGAAATTATTGAAACCAATGCCGAAAAGTTTTGCAGTGCTCTAGATCACACAGTGTTTTATCAAACATACCACAATCTGTGTTCTCTCCCCTATCTTGTCATCAGCTGTCAGTGACAGGCATTCCCAGAGCACCACTGTGGACAGGGCTCCAAACCACAGACCAGATCCCTGCCAGAACACTTGCACCCAACACCCAGATAATTACACACTTTCTCAAGAAATTCAAGACTAGTTGTAAGTTTCTCTCCTCTACCAAGTAGAGATTTGAACTGAAATCTCCCACATGCCCACATTTCCCCTGTCTGGCTACTTGCAGTTCTGGCCCAAGTCTTAGGTATTTTGGAGGGGAAGACCAAGGGTGCTCTCTCACCTCAGCATTGCTATGGCCATCCTAAGCATAGCTATGCTTTCTTATCTGCTTCAGAGAATTGCGTTTTAGGACCTCAATACACATATCTGTAACTAGGTATTTGGTGTGCAAAGTAACAGAGTGCATGGATCATCTTATCCCACAAAGGGGAGATGAGACAGACTTAAGCTAAGCCCCCTCTCACTGAGGAATAAGCACTCTTTAGCTCCTTCACACTTAATCCTTACTCATAAGCTACTGACATGAAATGGAAGCTATTACCCACATATACAATGAGTAGGAATCCCAAGTTCCCATCTTTGATCTGTGAATTTGGTAAGACTTCAGGGCACCTACACATTCAGTAGATTTCCACGTCTCTAGACTTCACCCTGGGAAGCACATACCCAGCTGAGCAAGAAGCCTTTCCTGCTCCTGCAGAATCTCTTCCTCAGACATGGACCGCAGCTTCTCCAAGTTCTCTTCGTGAATAGCTTGAACCTCCTGCTCACTCTTCTGGCTTCCAAGACCCTCTCCCGTTATGAGACAAGGCCGCTGAGAGGTCAAAAAGTCACCAGCTTTATCTATAAGATCCAGCAGAGAAAGCAGTTAGTGATTTAAGTGTGTACAGCATTATGAACGCATACCAATTTTGTCATTACCAGGCTTGCATCTTTTTTTTTTTAACCTTGGTAGCCAAGTTAAAATAGGAGTAAAGAAGTTTAATTTAGCTTCAAACGAAACTAAAATATTTGGGCTTCCAACCCATGTCACAAAACAACATCATTTCCACCTTATTTCTTTAGGAGTTTGGGGAGGGATGGGGGAAAGGAATTTCATTTCTTTAATGCAAAGTAACAGCAAGAAAAGGTAAACTGGAGCATAATTCACAACTGATGAGTCAGAGCATTCTTCCAAGTTAGTGAATACTAAATTCTTTCTCTGCCCAAGAACAGCTGAACCCACATTTGTATGTCAGCTGAACCACGACCTAGTAAGTATCTGTTGAGACAGAGAATTAAAATTATTAGGTAAACCAGTTTCCAGAGTGATACAGGATCCATTCTCAACACAGGTGTGTTTGCTTCTAACAATGTCCTGTATTCACCTTTAAGGGTTAAACATATTAGAAGTTCTAGCAGTGAGACATTTTTCCTACCCTGAATAAAATCAAGTCTCCTTTGTCACCTGATCCAAATCCTTTTTAAAGTCTCATTTAATTCCAGCAGCAGGGTAACATGCTCCTTTGGTCAGAGTGAGAGCCTCCAGCTGTCCTGTAGCCCACTATACAAGGACCTGACTTAGTGGCTTTATTCATTTTATTTTGTTCATATGCTCCATATAGTGACTTGGAACATCCTTATGACCCTAAACCAGCCAACCCTGAAAGCATCAAACCCCCGTTCAAACAGCAGTAATGGCACTTATCGTAACATCAGTAAGGTTTGATGTCACTTCCAGAGCAGGTTTTTTTGCATATTGAGCAGAAAGAGATGAGAAGACAGAGTGACCTGGTAAAAGATTCAGTAAGCTTCCCACCATCAGCAACTAAGCTGAGGGTGACCAGGCACAAACATTGTTACTACAAAAAATGGAGCTCCCCCTCTTCTCCTCTTGCCTCTAGTGATCCTGCTACAACAATCTTGCTGAGGAGGCCAAGCCGTTTTCTGATCCCTCTGTTGTGCTACTACATTTTAGAAGCGTTCTAATTCAAGAGGATCACAGCTATAGGGCTGCTGCATTTCCCTTTGAGATTTCTCAGACAGAAGTACACATGCACAACTGTAACAGGATATACAGTAAGCACAGTATATTGACCTGGATGGTGGATTTGTGCATGCACAGCACATATGGGGGTTCTCTTACCAATTCTGACAGGGGTCAGGGCAGACAGAAACCTTAGCCAAATGGTGATAACCCTCAGATGACATCTGGCCTATTTCAATGTGAAAAAGAGGGTGTCAGGGAAAAACCAAACACATGGTGGTCCTAAGAAAATAGGACTACTTAAGAAAAAAAAAAAAAAAAAAAAGCCTGGAGATGCTGGTACCAGTTGAATTGGTTTCATCTTTCCTTGTCATGTTGCTCAGACAAGTAACTGCTGAAGGTGGCACTGACTCATCAGCACTGCCTCACAGCATTCCTTACGGAGCAAAGCCACAGTCTCATGGCAGCATATCTGGTGATGGAAGACTGAGTTTTCAGCTTCGTGGCAGGAGTGAGAACCTGCATCACAGTGATCTCAAACACCTTCATCAGACACAAGAACCACTCTGTTCCTAAAATTACGGAAATCAATGATGAAACAAGAAAAACTCACATATAACAAACAGAGAGGAAAAAGGAGGACAAGAACCTTGAAAAATAAATCTATTTGGCCCTGTGTGAAGCAAAAAGGAAATCAGTGAGAAAGCTAACCCAATTTTTAGAATGTTAATTTGGGTCTCAGACCATTCCAAATCCTTGTCATGCCACAGACATTCCAAGTGACCTTGAGATTCCTAAACTGAGGACAACAGTGCTACCTTAATTTACAAATAAGGTGCACTGATGTTATGGTTACTAAGGCTATGTAATTACAGTAAGCTGGATAAGTGGAACCTTCTCTCTCCACTTACTGCCCCTGATGCTGGAGAGAGATGCCTGTCCTGCTGATCCCTCAGGACCCAGGGCACCCGGAGCAGCTGATTTTATTTGCAGGCACTCGGCAGCAGAGGGAGCTGTTGCTGCCTTTTCAGCAGCTCTTCTCGCTGCCATCTTCTGTGCAAAGATGCTTTTCCTTCCAGATCCCACCTTCACCTGCAAACAGGAAAGCCATGTGTCATCACTTTCCTCTCCAGACTCCCCCGCACACCTGCCACTAACAAATGGATAGATCTGATCCTAAAGACACCCTCAGATCAGACTTTGGGAGATGACACAGAGAAGCTGCTGGCAGCCACCTGCCCTTTTCTGTGCGTGTGCTATTCTTTTTTTTAACACACAGTTTAATGCTAGGACAGAGAAACACATGGATGTTTTTACTACCTAGAGAAGAAAGATGATTAATTATAAGTGAATTCAAGCCAGGCAAGTACACCCAAAATATCACCAAACACAATAGTTCCAGCTTTTCTGCTGTTTGGCAACATTGCATAGCTGAATACTTTGCATTTCTGAGGATAAATGGGGCTGTACTGCACTGTGCTCACCACATGCTTGGAACAGGCTTCTTATAAGGTGATTAGAGAGCAGCAGGGTGAAGAGATTTCCACAGTCATAAGTGGGCAAGTGGTGCTAAAATAATCCTGACTAAATTACTGTGCTGCTTGCCTAGGCAATGGAAGGGCATGGCTCTGGACAGCCTTGCACAGGATGCACAGGAAATCCAAAGCAGACTAAGAAAAGAACCTCTTGCATGTGCCCAGTCCAGAGAAGAAGCTTAAAAGGCAGTCTGAACATTCGGTGGCCACTTTGTGTCCTCCTGCATCAGGTAAACAGAATTGGTAGTTTAAAAAGTATTACTCTTTCCTTTCAAAAAAGCTGTCCTTCAAAATAAGCTACCTCTTCAAAGCAACCACAGCTATCAATCACACACCAATTCCCAGCATCTGACTCCCACTCAGTTAGCAGCTCTTGCTACTACAGCGATGACTGCTGATAGCAGCCATGGCTTCCAGTTTTACAGCCTCAGAAAAAAAATTACGTCAAAATCCAAAAAGCTGCAGAAGATAAATCTGTGCAACCATACTCAAATGCCATGCCAGGAAAAAACAGATACAACTTCAGCAAGTACAGATTTAATCAAACCTGGTGGACAAATTAACAGAGATTGTTCCTCAGAGAGCAACAAGCAGAACAGGATTAATTTTACTACAGCAGCGCAGAACTGGTTCACCTCACTAAAGATAGCTGAAGGGGATCACCTTTTTCCTAAACCAAAAGGATTCCAATGTTATTTAACTGCAGGGTATGAAGTGCCTACTTGATGGCAGCTTGGTAGGAAGAACTCTCTCCTACACTAACGTAGCAATGCTGGAGAGATGCTGAGCTAGCTCATAAACTCCAGCGTGCCCACTCATTTTGAGCCCTACCACCCACCAAGCATTAGGCTTTGATGTGGGGAAGTTTTACTCATTAATGAAGGTAGCATAAAACAGCTGCTCCCAATCTTACCTCACTTTTTATCTCAGAGCGGTGAAATGTCCTTGGAAATGGGTCTTCTGTGGGCACTGGCATGGTCACTGCTACTGCACTCGTGTCTCGTTCCTGCAGCAAAAAGTTCAAATCCTGTAGAAACCATCACAACAGCCAGACATGTTTAGATCATTTAGCTAAGTGACTCAATCTCTCAGCTCTGCAGCTCACAAGCTTTCTGCTACACCACTGTCAGGCTCAGAATACCTTGTTCTTATTTAGAGCCAAAGTGAGGCTATTTTCCAAAAGGCTGGGCTGCCAAACTCCACACACCACTCAAAGAATCAGATAAAGGAAAACCTGGGCCAGTGCAAAGCAATGAGAACATCCCCCTTAAGAGAGTCCAGAAATTCACCCAAATCGACAGTAGAGCACATGCCTGCATGCAAGCAGTGTGACCTGTAAGCAGTCTGGACTGGAGAGCAGATTCAAACCCATATTTAACTGACAGCAAAAATACAGCCAAAGAGCTTTTTCTTTCAAGGTGCTCCAGGACACTGGTCTACAGTGCTACAACTGCTTCATTACACCACAGAAACAAAAAGCAGCAACAGAACCCTTCATCCCTGTCCACTGCTTAGTTCACAGCATTCAAAAAAACACTAGACCATCACATAAAAAACAGACATACAATAATTTTGCTGAAGACTGCTGTAATGTGTTGATCATGACTCTCCAGTCTTTCCTCTGGGTCTTCATCCTCAAAGTGCACAGAGGCACTTTTGATCTTGGACTTTTTTGGAGGAGCTGGAGTTAGAGCTGGGAGAATATCAGGAAAATCTAGGGAGGGGAAATAATAAGAAAAAAAGCAGTCAAGTTACGTATAACTACTGTGCAACAGGTACCAGACCAAGGCTCCCTAATAGCACCTATTATTGCTCTGATGAGAAACAAAGACGATGAGGAAGCAGTAAGACAATTAAGAGTCCTCTGTCTCTGACTTGCACTGGGCAGTGGAGAGAAACACGCTCAAGAATTTTATTATTTATGTATTGGCACCAAAGTCTTTTCAAAGAGCTGCATAAGCAGGAAAGGGTACTGAGGCCTGACTGCAAGTATTAAGGGAAGAAGCAAGGCTGTACAGAAACAAACAGTGTCCTTGCAGATTGTGTTCAGGCACAGAAAAGCATAGTTCCACTGCCAGCTCTAACAGTGAGTGATTTGTATGATCATGAGCAAGTCAAGGCCTCCTATCCACTATCTATAAACTGGCATCGTATTTCCTTATCTGGAACCAAACGCTGCAAGATTTAAGTTGTTGCTTTTAAGAAAGCACCTTGAGCTTCTGAGACTATTAAGCACATGACAGAAGTGTTACAGTTACTACTGACGGAGGAAAATAAAACTGCAGGAAGGTGGCCTATCAAGCCAGATCTGCTGGCTGAAAGCTGGAGCTGTTAGCAGAGTTAAATGTCAAAGACACTGAGCACAGGGTCTGGAGAGATGGCAAAACAAGCAGTGACTGTCTGTCCACTGGGTACAAATCACAGAAAATACCTCTTGTATTGAGACTGGCAAGGTACCACAGACAGCTGATAAATGTAGACAAAGGCCACGTGTTGGAAAGGTGGTTCTACTGGATGCTAGTAACATTGGACAAGTGCATTTTCCAACAAGGCTAAGAACAAACAATACTGTAAGGAGGACACATATGCAGGCCAAAAGCAACACTGGGTTGAGAGGGAGGTGAAAAGGCAAGCACTGAGGAACACTGAAAGGGACAAAGAATCGTAGTCATTCAAAGAAGCCCACAAGGGAAGTTACCATCCAACATGACTACATCCTTGCTGTCCTGTAGTGGGGGTCTCTCAGCACCTGTGCTCCCTTCCTCCCCCTTCCTCTTGTCTGCTTTCTTCACAATCTTCACTGCAGGTGAAGCTCTGGCTGCCAGGAACTGGTTTTGAAAGCGCAGCAGGTCTGCCTCAGACTCCCCAGGCTTTGGTCTCGACAACATTCTGCCTTCTTGCTCTTGCAGCCTGGCCCTGTGTGCTGTTCACATGGAACCTACTGAAGACATGGAAAACTGGTTACAGAACTGGATTTCCTGGGGATAGGATGGGGACAGCAAAGGAAAACTACTCATTTTTGTCCCACTCCACTGGTTCCTGTACATACTGCAGACACCCCACTTCAGGATTACCCCAGGACACAACTAGTTGTAGCAGAGTCCCAGACAAACTGTTTACCTTGTTCTTCATTGCCGAACAACATGCTACTAGACAAGCCAACACCTGGTCTGCCAGCCAGCTGGGAGCAGAATGGCATCCATCCAGCAAAAAGCCAGCCAACAAGCACATCACTGCCAGAATGCCAACAACACGGCCTTGGATTTGCAAAGCCACAGAAGCACCTGGTCCAAGACAACAGATTTGACTTACTCCATTATCAACACCAACCAAGAACATCAGATGCACAGTATCATGCAAACTTACCCCCTCCAGCTACATGGTCTTCTCAGGATCCTAGCATTAGCATCCCTCTCAGAATGCAAGAGCCTGTCGACGTAGATTTGGAAAACGTGCTCACTCTCACTGACTCCATTTGCTCTCCTTCTCACTCAAATCTCCCAAGCAAAAGTAGTTTTTCTTCCTTACCTAGTCCTCCTGCTTTATATCTCTCTCACTCTTTCACTGCCCTCTTACTGGCAGAAATGCCATTTTCAAGCATTTTCATTCACTGCTCAGGCCAGTTTGGGGTTGAAAGCCAAGGGTGGTATTTATAAAGACTTTTACCTCTGTGCAAAGAGAACTTACTAGGAAGGCAACTATTCCACCTCCCATCTACTCAGCATGAAAATATTTGTGAGTATTACCCCCCACCTCTTATTCCTAGAGCCTGGGACCATCAAACCATTTCTTGCAGGCAGCAAGTAAAGTGTTTGCAAATACATTTCACACTAATTGAATCACTGATCAGCACTAATGCTACAGACTTGACACCCTCCCACGCTTGGCACATTGAAGTATTTTGTACATATTTGATCTCTTCCACTTTTAAAAGCCCATCAGGACTCAATGATGATTTATTGTGAAGTTGGAAAGAAAAGTGGATATGGATTTTTAGAACTACAATTATCTGCCATATGGATAGGCTGTACACATGAGAAAATGCGAAGACTGGAAGTGAATCTCTGTCTTAATCTCAGACCAAAACAAAGTTCAATCATTGTGCAGGCACGGCCACTGCCCTGAAGCCAATGTTTTGTCTTACGCTATTATCATACTTTACAGTAAAACATGTGGGGAGATGGCACCCTTCCCATGAAGTAACAGAAGAATTACTTCATGCAGTATTTATGACCTACACTTGGAATATTTATATGGTTTTCAGGGATCTCATTCTTGACCAAGGTTGTTTACATGGGATGCTGCTGGTTCCAAGAGCACAAAGAGGTCCAGGGAGTTTTACATTTGGGTGTTGTTTTTTTTAAACTCAAGGCCATAGTGTAAAACCACCAACCATGTACGACTTGCTGCAATTCTTTCTCCTACCCCTCATTTTTTGCAAAAGCTGGACTAAAACCATTCAGACTTAAAGAGTTTTGTGTACCAAAACAAAGTGGACTTTCAGAATTTTCAAGGTTTCCAGGGACTCCATTCACTTCAGCACTTCATGGCTGAGGAACCAGACCTCTTCATCCAATGCCAACATCACGAGTTAGTTGCTCGATTTCAGACATCTGAAAACACTGACCTTAATGAAAGCTGTCAGCTCAAGTGTCCCAGAACAACAACTTCCATTTACACCAAGCCTACATATGGCACAAGCAGCAGGGGGAATTTCCCTGTACCCTCTGAACAATAAAACCCTCCCCCAGCACATAGGAAAAATGCCCGACTTCTCTACCAACGCTGTCAAGGACACCTGTGGAACACAGCCATTAGCAAAGGCTACTTCAGGGCAGGAAGGGAAGGAAGCACCCTGCTATGGTGCCTTGCTGCTGTCGGAGAAGGACTTAACACAAAAACACCTGGGATGTCATTGCATTTCTGACTAATGCTGAGAATGCAGAAACATTCCCTTTCAGCCCAGTTCCCTTGCAACTGGCACAGCAAAAATTGCAACTTCTGCAGACAGTTCCTTTTTTTGTGGACTCCTAGCATAAGTGCACACCTACTTGCTGTTTATTTATGGACCTTTCTGCCACAACAGGGGCTCCAATAGTCATACTTCAGTTGATAAGTCCCTCTTTGATATGCATGAGTAGCACCACATGCATCAGAAGCCAAGTGTTTCATGACATATCATCACAGGCTTCAAAGCCCAAATGAGGATGATGCTAGGATTAACAGACACAAAACACCCAGTTACAAGCAAAGCGTGCTGCTCATCTTTCTGCAAAAAGCCTCTTCCACACAGGGATGTACATACACTTGTCCAAGTCTCTGCATATTAAAGAAGTTAATCAAAAAATATAGCAGGCCTTGAAACTGCCTTCATTTGTCTGGGGAATTGTCACGCAAAAGAAGCCAACTATGCAGTCACTGTCTAAAGACGTTAGATGTTGTTCCAGGAACCATTTCCTCAAAGTCACTCCTTCCTCTGTATGGATATAGAGGCCACCCAAATGTAAAGAGTTACAAGATGGTAACAGAGAGGTGGGCATTAGTTTGGTGCAAAAATAGGTAAAAGCCTTAAATGTGTTCCTTCCATGTTCTAACTGGGTCTAAAAATTTAATACAACCAAGGCCTTTGACTTGGTCCTTCTGCAGTCCAACGAGCTAGAAATTGCTTAAATACATGAGACTCACAGACAGAACATAGTGAAAATAGTTTGCTTTCTAATAGTACCTTTTTCCATGCCCCCTGGAATCCATCTAAGCACACTAGCACCACTCACCTGGCCATCATAAGGAGTAATTCTTACCCACCAGAGCTCAGAAAAAACATGCAAGAAAAATAATACACTTCTGATGATGAGCACTAACCCCAGCATCCTATGGTCTGCTTATCTCCAATCCTGCAGCTGGCTACTTAAAAGCTAACTACACACAAACTGTTTGCCTAGAGGGACCACCATCTAGCCAACACACACAACCTGCTGAGGATATTGTCCCAGGAACACATGTAAGGGATCAGAAATATTGCCAAAAGACCACACCAGAACATAGCGATTATTAAGTGAATACACTATCATCTGCTATTGTATCCCCTGTCTGCATTAGAAGTCTCAATAGTTTTCTGTCATGCTCTGGACTTTTCATGGACACTGTTTGAAAAGCCCATCAGTGCGGCAAGAAGTTTTACAAATGCAGCTGGGACCTGTGGTCTAAGTCAGACTAAAAGAAGATGCAAAATCACAGAAGGCAATAAAGCCACTGCCTGCTTCAAGTACCAAGATACACTTTTGGATTAACCAACTTCAGCTCAAGTGTAAGCCTCAGAAGGAAGGCCAGTTAGGACAGTAATGAACCCTAATCACCAATTAATGCAGCACCAGCGTATCACAGAGAATGGCACTTACTTTACAGTCTATAATACTGAGGTCTATAATACTCTTCCAATGCTTTCCAGAAGCAGCATTTAAGCTTCTGAGGCATATATTACTGACCTCTGCCACTATCTCAGCAGACATAAAACAACATAAGAATCAGGCACGGCATTTGTTTGAGCAAGGTACCACTGCTGTCCAAGGTTTTTACAGGTGCCATCAAGCTACAAAAAACTGTACTTACTTGATATAATCCAATACTGTTACAATTTTTATTTTATTCTATCTCATTTGCATTTACAATGCATTTTTCTTCTGCAGCAGCAGCAGTGTCCTACAGCCCAAGGGAGACACATCACAACAACAGCTACTAGACAGTTAAAAGAGAAAAGGTAGCAAGCACATGTAAAAGCAAAGAATCATCTCTGACTCCTACCGATTTCTGAACGCTGTCATTTTTTTCCCCATCCTCAAGTCTACAACTTCACATTCTTTATTGCTAAAGTTATCATATTTGGATCAAAGAAGAATACAAGGTCCTGGTGTCACAATCAGTGCCTCAAATTAATGTATTTCTTCAGACCTTGCTGGCTGAGGCAAGGAATTAAAAGGAAAAGCAGAGAGTTACATCTCAGCCTCTCCAAGGCAGGTCAGCAGTCAGTAGAAAGGTACAGTTTCTTCACTCTAGATGAGCAGTCAATGAAAGCCTCACTCAGGATTCTTGGCTACTTTGCAAAACGGTGCTCTGCTCTCTCACAAATACGCTTTCGGCACACAACACTGTAATGACGAACAGTCTAAAACATCTAGGCTTGACAAGACAGGCAGCAACTTTTACCTGCTACAAAGGAGGCAGGTACCTGTAAAGACCCTCCACCCAGAAGAAAAACCCCAGTCAAAAGCTGCAAGAACATCTCCTCAACGGGGCTGCACGTCTCATGCTGGTCACGTAAGACTCAGTGACTGTTACTGTGCCTGTCAGACACATACCGTGTCCACTTTGCCTCCAGAAAGGCTGCTGTCCTCAGCTTGCCTGAAGAGTCTCTGCAATAAAGAGGCACCAGCACGGCACGAAATAAAAGCAACATGCTGCTGTTAACAAACTAAAGAGCTAGTGCGTCCCGACGCTCCCACCGTGTTCAAAGCCCTCACGGGCTTTCCCTAAACGAGTGTGAATCGAAGTTTTAAACACGCAGACGGAAGCTAGGCCCGGAGGCCTGGCGAGGCCTCTACCTGTCGGGGAACTGCTCGGGGGAGGGACCCAGCGGAACAGGGCCCCGCAGCACAGAGCGCCCGGGGGGGCGGGGGGGATGGGGCACGGGGGCCACGGCCGCTGCCCCGGAGGCCGCACAGCGCCGGTAAGCCGCGCTCCTCTCTACGTTATAGTAATGGCGAAGCCGCAAGGCCCCGCTGACTGCCGAGGGCGAGGCCCAGGCCCGGGCCCAGGCCCGGGCCCCGCACCCCCGCAGCGGAGAAAGGCCCCACCGCCCCCGCAGCTCGAGCCGCGCCTCACCCACGCTCGGGTCCGCGCCGTTCACCGCCACCATTTCCGATCTACCCCGCGGCGGTTACTTCCGCCCGGCCAGGCGTCACTTCCGTCCAGGGCTTGCCACCACCTCTCCGCCGGCGGGGGCGGAGCGGCGCCATTTTCCCTCCCCTCAGAGGGTACTTCCAGTGTTTTGCGGGCGGTTTCCTGGTGGGGTGGGTGCTGTGGAACGGTAGAGGAGGCGCGGTCTTTCTGAGGCAGATCCCATGCCGGCTTCCCTGCTGGCCGGGGAGAAGGTGTGGGGCGGCTGCTCGCTGGTACTGGCGGCTTGGTGCTTGTGAAAGGATGTCCTGCCGCTGAACTACCTCTCCAAGTTGGCTCTTGGCTTGTGCAGTCCAAGTGCGTTTTCGTTGAATCTAAATATAGGGCACCTGCCTCCAATAGAGTGTGTCTGCTCATATAAAAATATGTTTATGTAAATGCAGGATCTGTGCCTTTTCATTATTAAAGGGCATTGATGTGCCTGAGACTGGAGGTATTTCAGGAGAGCAAATACATAAAGCTTTATAAACATGGCTGTAATTTATTATTCATGTTTGATTATTCATTTATTATATATGTCAAGCTTTATTAAAAACTGCCAGGAAGCTGTCAGAAATTGCAGAAGCGTTGATTTTAATACTGGTCATTAGTTTTAGTGCTTGGTTGCCTTTCAGCCTATTTTTTACCTGGGAGATTAGGGCCTGTAGCAATAGGACTAGAGGACATAGCATTAAACTAAAAGAGGGCAGATTTAGACTAGATATAAATAAGAAATTTTTTTACAATGAGGGTGGTGAAACACTGGAACAGGTTGCCCAGAGAGGTGGTAGAAGCCCCATCCCTGGAAACATTCAAGGCCAGGCTGGATGGGGCTCTGAGCAACCTGATCGAGTTGAAGGTGTCCCTGCTCACTGCAGGGGGGCTGGACTAGATGGCCTTTGGGGGTCCCTTCCAGCCCAAGCCATTTTGTGATTCTATGAGTCTATGATTAATTCTGTGAGCATGAGAACAGGCACGTGTACTCATCTGGGCTTGGACTGGACGCGGTGGGCCCACTGTTTGGGAAGGACTCACTGCAAGTGTCCTAATGCTGTAAGAAATGCAGCACTTTCTAGTCTACTGGATCTCACTGTGGTTTTTTATCCCTTCAGAAAGCTGTGATACTACAGCAAAATTACAGCCAGAAACAAGTTGTATCTGTTATGAGCGTTGAAAGCACTTAAATCTATAGAAATGAAGATAAACCTTCATCCTGTCAACAGCCAGTCTTAACCACAGTGTCAAGGAACTAGGGCTGTGATTAACTCATACAAAACAAATTCTCAGTGAAAATGCTGGGCGGAAAACTTCTCCCTCAGCTGTGTGCCTTCTGACAAGCAACCATGTACCTGACATGGTGAAGTTGATGACTGCACTATTTTAGGTCATTGAGCACTTCTTGAAGGAGGAACCACTAAAATCACTCAAAGATGCCCTGTTAGACCAACTGCCTAAGTAGCCAAGAGTAACATGGATTCTAACCTTCTGAGCAGACATTTTTCTACCACCTGATTCTGGCACAGGTGTTTGAGCAGTTACTACTGTTGCATCTGGTGCTTATAGGTGACCCTAGCAGGAGGAATAAATAGAGCTGCTCTTAATTACATTTGGAGATTCTCAGAAGGGAGCCTCATGAGTGTTTGGAGCGCTTCTCTGATGCTGCCCTGCCAGACTGCAGTTCATCAGCCAGTGGAGCTCTGCTTTGCACTCCCTAAAGGAACTGGAATAAAATTAAACTCAAACTTAGTTCAGGAGTAGCAGTGACTGCTGAGAAATGTGATGTCCAGTTCTCCATTTCACTAAAATCAACTGTTACCCTACAACCACCATCTGCCACTTAATTTTGTCATTCCTAGTTTCTGCTGGTTTAGGATGCAAGAAACACTTTGAAATAATTGTTCAAGTTTCTTGCAGTTAAACGTCAAGAGCAGCAGTTTCTACTCCTTTCTCTGTGGAACCACCCGGCACCGCTGGTGGCTCCGGGACTCTGTTGCTACCACAGGCCTGGCTGATCGAAGTGGGAAGTTTCATGTTCCCTTTGGTGCCTTGTTGGCTTTTGTGTATCATTGCTTGTGGGTCAGTGAAGGTCGTGTAGGGCTGCTCCAAAATCTATTGAAATCAATGGTTTGTGCCTCTGCTTGAGGCAAAAGGTGGAACTAGGATTTTAGGTTTTTGCACCGTTCAGACCGTACAAGAGAGCACCACTGATTTTACAGAAGGGTTTAGCAGATGCACTAGTGCATGTAGAAGACCTCTTGCATCGAGGCTTTGCTGGTGCTGAACTTAGGAACGGTTTTCTGTGGACCCTGGTGAAGGTATCTGCGTTCTCTTACCTGGACAATAAGGCAGGGAGGCCTTGGCAGTGGTTGCACTGGAAGACGTTTGGGTTAAGTGTTGGGACTGTTTAGACCGTCTGACAGCCACTTATGAGGTTCAGCTGTTCTGACTCCAGGGAATTTAATAACTGGTTGCAAGGTCACTTTGACCTTACTGATGTTGTTAGTATGGAAATGATGTAAATGAATTACTATTCATCCAGTGAAAGAAGATACCCTAAAGATGTTACAGGATATTTGACCCTATGTGTCTTTCACTGAGTCAGTTCAGTAAACTAGATGGCCTGAGTCACAAAAGGGCCTGTTTGAGTTATGGTTCTTCAGAGTGGTCCGCCTGTCGTCTTTTCCTCTTAAACCCAGGAGAGGTGCCTATGGAGACGTAACCAATTGCTAGCTGAATTTTGCTTTGCCTGAGTAGTCCTCTGATTCTAATCATAAAAAACGTTAACTTTGTCTCTTGCTTTCTGCTGAAGTAAGCCTGTACCTTTCTGTAATATTTCTCATGTGAGTGGTTAGCATTGAACTTTGCAAAATTAACACGTGTTATTTGAGTTATAGCTAACCTGAAACTAATCTGGGGGTCAACCAGGCAGAACTGGTCAATACCCACAGACGGTAATCCTATCCTGAGCGTGGGGTGGCATTCAAGCCTGACAGCCATAAGCATTTTTCCTCCCTGATTTCTCTCATGCTGGCTACACAGGTTCTGTGGCAACACGCAGCGTCCCTTAGCATGCATGTGAAGTGGGCAAATAATCTTTTTTGTCAGAAAGATATAAAAATATACTCGGAATAGATTCAGTTTTAATTACTGCAAGATAGGAATGCTTCGCATCAAAACTGCCAGAGTTTTATGTATCCTTTCTTCATTCTATTAATTATTTACCTTCAGTTTTAATAATACAGTTAAGGACACTATATATAGCTTATGCTCTATCAATAAATCATGCTTGTGCGTCTTCATATTTATCCTATAAATTATAAGTACCAACACACTTGCGTGGATCTGCTAAGCTATTCTAGCAAAGAAATTCCCACCAGAGCATCTCTAAGAGCCTTTGGAGGTGAACTCAAACATTCCTCACTTAAGGAGAGCTACTTTATGAGATTTTAAAAGGTCGTCAGTCTTCTCACAAACCCTGACAATCTCCCTCATCCCCTTTTTTTGAGCTCGCCACAAGCAAATAATTTCACGTGACTTTCTGGAGGATGGCTTTGGTCTTCCAAAGCAGAGAGAATCATGAGGGTCCACAGCCAGGTGCTTTCTCACTAGATTATAACAGAGAAGGGATCAGAATGATGAAGACAATATGGCAGTGGCCTTGGTGGAATTAGAAAGGATAAATCTGTAAACGCAACAGTATTATCTGTGTTGCAGAGATGATAAATACTAGGATGACTTGCCTAAGAAGCAGGTGACCAAGGAGACAGATAATCCTAGTGGTTTGTTGCCGGAAAACAGAAACTGAAGTCGAGAACCAAGTAGCTGGAGAGCAGGGTGGTGGGCAGCACACAGGTCTGCTTGGGAATGGAGAATAAATGATAATAAGGGATTAGTCCAAGAAGCAAGTCCTTACTTGTGTTCCCTCGAAGAAAAGAGTTGAGTCTGGTAGGACAAAATGTTCAGTAGTAAGTTGTCACCTGTGCTAGAGGCTCACCTCTGCAAGGGACTAAGCATTGAACTCAGAAGGAATGGTGATGTATCATGCTTCAGAGGAGCGGTTGCACTGCACACGAACACCAACGTCTGCGGGAATCCGTCTGGAAGAGTGAGAGCCCTGAGCCAGCAGAGCAGGGACTAACACACAGCGGTGTCGTGCGCCGCACATTGGGACTCTTGTGGTAGTAAAAAAACTACATGTGTTCTTAAGGAAATGTGTGTGTATGAGAGAGAAACTGGATTGTGACCAATCAATGGCGGCTTTCTTCCTGGTAGGAGATGTTAGGTGAGCAGAGGCCGTGTGTGTGTCCAAATATCCTCAGATTCACCCACAGAGCCTTGAGGAGCTTTTTCTGCAGCTCTGGTCTACTTTTGGGGTGGAACCTTGGGACTCCGTGGCAGTAACACCTCACCGAGCAAAGGCTGCTGGGCATCCCTGGGACTAGCTGAAGCAGGGATATTTTAAATCAAACCTCTACTTCCTCACCAATAAAAGCACGCATCCATGCCCGATGTGAATTGATTTAACCATATAAGTGAGGGGGAAGGGCTGTGTATTTTAAAAGCCCAAAGCAGCAGAGTATTTACTCATGTCTAGCAATTCATCTGCCAAACTTTATGTTGGCTTTTGACAGTTAGCATAGGATTTCCTCTTTGTTGTTTGTTTTATCAATTGTTTCTATAGAAATGCCATTTTTATCAGACTATATGAAAATATCCCGAACTAATACACATCTTTGGCAAATAAAGATATTTCTCACTCAGTCTATATAACGTATCCGTATCACACTGGGTTTTCCTCCCCTCGTTACAACATTGAAATAAAACCCAGCTAAAAGCAAACTGCTGTACAGCTGAGACTCCAGAGAACAGACTGCTGTGGAAATTAGAAGGGGCAGTCAAGCAAATGTGTCTCTCAAGTCAGGTCATTCAAACACTGCCTCTGAAGAGTATTGCAGGTGAAAATCAGTGTTTGCACAGATGGTGAATGCGTCATCATTGACAGTCACTGCTTCACAGAAGGCTTAAATGAAAACGGTCTCTGAGCTGACCCTGCCTGACAATGCCCTCTGCCCCTGCTGTCACCGAGGAAAGCAACATTTCTGAAATTCAGCTTCTCTGGGCTGAGGAGAGCATCTCTCATGGCTGCTGCTGCAGGATCTGTCAGCCAAAATCTGAGTGATGTAGTGGATGCATTCAAGTCTACTGTCATAGATCTTAAAGGAAGCCTGTCAAAGTGCCTAAGCCAATTTAAGACAGTTTAAAGCACTGGCTATGCTCAGATGATTATCTTCTGTGGCAAATCTCCTGGAGAACGGGCTGTTTTGTTGGCAATTGAGGATTTGTTTCTTTCTTCTCTTCAGATTATTTACTGTTGGAGAAAACCTTGCACTTCTGCACCTGAACAGGATGAGTGATGCATACGTGCTTTATCCAAATCCCATCTGTACTAGCCAGAATATATATTGAAAGGAGCGCCAAGGAAAGCTCACCTCTCCCAGGCTCCAACCCTCGCACCCTGGGAACAGAAAGCGCGGCCTCTGCAATGCACTTGCTTTAGGGAGCTCAGTATTCAGTGTAGGTGCATGCACAGCAGCTAGCTGGTACTGCCAGCGGCCCCAAGCCTGAAGTGCTTAACGCTAAAGAGCTGTGCTAATGCTGCTAGATCTGCCAAGAGTTTTTAACAGTGATGATCATGATGTCCTGATGATTTAAGTGGTCTGGCAGAACTAACTGCAGTCACACGGAGTTGGGTTTTTGCCTTCATCTTGGGAAACGTAAAGGGCTGTGGTGGGCAGCTGTGCCTCATCTTCGTGAGTGCTTGCCCATGGAGTCTTATGAGGCCAGAGCTGGTTTCCCATCCTCTGGGGAGTGACATGAAAAGCATGGGTTCCCGGAGGACCATGCTGGCGGTGTGCATTTCTGCTTTTTAAGTAGCAACACACACTGCTTCACTCAGCTTTCTGGGTGGGGAGAGACAAGCAGCCTAACGAGAAACAACTGTCTAAAAGGACAGTCCAGCAAGGTGGAAGAGACGCCTGGAAGAGAAGTGTTCTGAGGAAACTACTAGAATTGTATTGTTATCAGATGGGATATCCAATACCTAGATGTGGCACCGGTACATAGTGCTGAGTCACTTTTGAACTCTGTTGCCACCTCATACACTGAAGAAATGGCTTTGCCAGTCTTCCGCAGGATAGGAACTTGCACCCTGTTTTTTCCAGAGGCTCAGTGCTTGTGAAGTTTGGTGTACGCCTGGCACCAAGACAGGACTGTTCGCTCACTGGTGGTACTTGGTGATGGAAGTGAACTCATCAGAAAGCTTCAGCTGTGCACACTTCTCTACCAGGCTGACGTGAAAGCATCTTTCTAGAGGACTCCCTTATGCTCATTATTTGCCCGACAACAAGTTCTCTTCAGTGTTGGGGATTTTTATTTATTTTCAGAGGTATTACAGCTATTGTGATCTCTCATGACAGTTGCCTATGTCAGGAGTGAAGAAATTGATGGTGGCCAGAGGAAAGCTCACAGGCAGAGAGCTCCCCTCCTGTTAGTGGCAAGCGGTACCACTAGCAACACCAACATTTAAAAGCCCTTTTCCTCAGTAGGACAGTTACAGGAGAAATAGCAGAGACCACTCCAGTACTTGCTCAGTGTCGCTGTGTGGGAGCATTGATTGCTCAGATGCATGTGTGCAGCTTTTCATTTTGGTTTGTCACTGAGGCCCATGCATTTTAAAATTCTATTTGGCTCTGGACAACAGCCCTGAGCGCTGGCAGGCTGCCTTCTAGAGACATACAGCAGCAGCAACTGCCCAGCTTTCTTCCCATGGGAAAATGTTGGGAACTCTCCAAATTATTGACTTGGCTCTGGAATGGCACTGCCCAGATGGCTGTTCTGCATCAGAAGTTGTGAGCCGTGGAAGTCAATGGGTAGATTTGGGCTTCTGAGTTTAACTTGGGAAAGAAGTTGGCCGAGCCCCATGATAGTTAGGCGTTTCCTGCTAAGGACCAGAGGCATTTGTTCTTCTTCCAGCCATACACACCATATTTTGGTGCTTGGAGCCACTGGTGATTTGCCTAGCCTAGGATTGCTCTTCTGGTCAGCCACTGTGTCTAAGGACCTGTCTTTCCTATTTAAGATAACAAAGTGTTGCGAACAGGTTCTTCCATTGCTACTCCCTTTGATTTACAAAGTCCTTCAGTGCTGAGGGGAGAGAATCTGGGGGCTCAAATTCCTTGTCGTTGTTGGTAGCACCCCATTAAAATTGGGATGCCTTTACAATATTTGTAAAAAGACTTTTGTCCTCATTTGCTCCAAAGCAGTTTGTGGACAGAACCTGGCTAGCGTTAAGCTGAGCTACCAAGTCCCACTGAAAAGCAGGGTATGTCAGCTCAGGCTTGGAACAACATGAGCAGCAGCAGCCTCAGAGGATGCTGGTGGACTATTGTAGGCATGACCTTTTGTTGCTGCCTGTCTCTCAGAGCATCTGTCCAGTTTTATGCAGGTATGTTCAGCGTACATGGAACAGGAAATGTCAGCACCTGCAGAAAACAAAACCCCTGTGCACAGAGAAGGGCAGAGGTGGCTCTAGGTCCCTCATCCTGCCCGTGGCCCTTCATGCGCTACCTAGGGCTGAGAGGACAGTATCTCTTCTGTCTCTATCAGTGAACGTTGGGCATGTCCTCCCTCACCAGCGTCCTCAAAAAGGAAGAGCTACAGTTTGAAGGAGCAGAAAAAAGAGAGGTTAGGTTATGCTTCGATGCAGTTAGCAGAGGAGTAGCCTTTGCTTATTCGTACGTGCATCTTGGGAATGACTCGAGAGCGCTGTAAGAGGAGATGAAGCTCTTGGTGACAGTGATAGGGACAGAACTAGGAAAGGTTTCTCAGGACTTAAAGATTGAAAAAGCTGGGAAATAAGAAGTCGGGGATGGTGATTGTTCAGATATTGAAAACAGCACATCAGAAGGAGCAAGATAAGGGAAAGATAGAAATAGGAGACAGGTGCTGAATTTGAAAGGCACAAGCCAGAGGAATAGATGAGAAGGGAGAACATTTCATTCTGAAAGGAAAGAGCAAGTGTCAGTGCAAATTCTGGCATATCTGCACAACGTGGCAGTAGCATTACTAAGCCTAGAGCTTGAGAATAGACATCACTGCCACCAGGAAAGAGATTGTAGGAGGCAGGGCAGGGACATCTAAGAGAATGGGACAGAGACAGTATGGAAGCAAAAAGCCTAGAGTGTAGAGATGGGTTGAGAAATAAAGAGAAGACAATGAGCAGTGCCAGGAGATGGGAATGGCAGAAGATGACAAGGAATGAGGAGCACTTCACCCCTCTAGAGATGGCCCTTGTCTTGGGCTTCACATCTGTGTGGGTGTCACCCATGCTTTCCAGACGCGTCGGGTCCCCAGAGGTTTTGTACGTTGGCTGTTAAAGCCCAGGCCTCTCAGGGCACCAAGCCTGCTGTTTGCACCAGGGGTGCCTATATGCCAGGGTGGTACCAATACCACCCAGCTCATTTCATGCTCTTAATTGGAAAGGCGTCACATGACAACAGGCTGGTGGTTCATCCCACTGCGGTCCCTGGAGCTGTGACTCATGCTGAGAGTCAAAATGCCCCTCAAAATGAGGCATCCTTTGTCAGCACCAACATATTAGAGTATGCAAAGACTTTACAACCTAAGAGACAATATTGCCTTTGTCCTCTTTTCCTCCAAGGCGGCAGCAAACTACAAGCACTGGAGGATGTAATCCAAGTGCTAATAAATTATTGATGTCTCCCTTCAGCTTTTTACTTACTAAAAGGATATCAAAGCTCATTTTGTGAATGGTCCAGACAGATTCTCTTTTGCTATATCCACAATTTAATTCACAAATATTGCACTAAGCGTTAATATTGAACCAGTGCAGTGTTCTCTCTTTACAGGCTTTGCAAAAGATAATAGACATGTTTTGGATTACACAGAGTCACAAACAGCTACAGTGAAGGAAATGCCACTTGTGACTCCAATAGACATTTGAATTTGTAATTTTAAAAAGGCAGAGCTTATTATTAACTAGGAATACACTTCTTTTTTTATATTAAAAGCCTGATTGAAAGCCTGTTGAAATCACTGGACTTGCTCCTTACGGATAGTCTGCGTAGTTCTTTGGCAGCTCACACAAGTCATAGGACAGTATGACTTACCTTATATTTAGCAATAGCTCCTCTCTTCCAATATGCCTGTTTGCATAAGTCAACTAAAAAACCATCTGTACTGGAAATACCCTTTCCATTACTGTCAGCTTTGGGGCAGAGTGTGGCAGTTCCTTAACAGCATATATTAATTTATGCTGGTTTTTAGAGCAGCAGAGAAGTAATTTGAAGTCATCATACTGCAATTTCCCTGGTAGGAGTCTCCCCTGGACAGAAGGCTTAATGTTTCTCTTTCGGTAAAGTGCTCTGCAAGTTCTGATGGCCAGAAATGCTCAGGATCTTGATAGCTGTCTCATCTGAAAGACAGACACCAGGCTCCCAGGTATATCTTAAAACAGTACCAGATCTTTGCAAATTTAGCCGAAATGCCATGTCTCACTAAAGAGCAGAACAAAATTCTGCCTGTTGAACCAGTGCGATGGCCCAGCCAAGCTCAGAGAAAGGATTATCCACGTTTTAACAGAGGCACCCACTGAGTGACAGGGGGCTGATCTTCAGCTAACACAAACTGCAGTTCCTGACTGCACCAGTTTCTTCTTGCTGTGAATAGAGGCAGCAGCACTACAAATGCATGTTGTCTCTGTTCTTTGCTAGCTATTTAGAAAGAGTGAGTGACCAGGCACAAAGCCCAGAAAAGAGAGCTAATTTTTGCAATATGGTATACATATTTTGCAAGCCAGCCTGCAAACTGCTTATCACATTTTTGGTGCTATATACATAAATATTCATAATTAATCTGTGCTAGAATAGAGGGAAAAGCTTCTAAAGAACAAAAATAGCCCCTTCAGGCAGCTCATGCCAGTGACACTGATCCTCTGCATTTCCGAAATTAAAAAATAAGCTTCTTCGCATAGATTTTGCAGTACTCCCTGGGACTCAGGCTTCCTTTTTTCCCCTGTTCCTTCAGGTTGTGAAGGCGACCTTGATAACAGAGATTGGTACCTTGAATCTGGAGCTAGAGAGGTGGAAATAAAGGCACCAAGTGAGAGATGACAGTTCCAAGCTTAAATCTCAGGGATAGCAACCTTCCTTTTCCCTTCTCCAGGTCTCTCTCATCTCTGGGGTTTTTCCTATGTCTTGGTTTCAGGTCCCAGCAGAACACTGACAGCATGGCAGGTAGGAAGGTGTACACGCCTGTGCCTTTCAGATCGAAATTCAGCCTGAATTCAACTGGGGGCTACATATCCTCAGAGACAACTTCATCTCTTAAAGGTGGAAGGGCCAATTAGCTATCCTTTGGGACTGCTTGCAGCCATAAGCCAAGCAACAGTCAAGATTGGTTTAGATTAACTAAATCACAGTTTATTCAACATCAAAAGCGGAGTGTCTGTGGAAATGAAAATAAATTTAAGACCTTCATGAAGCTGCTCAGGCTGCCCCAAAGCCCAGTGGGTATTAGACATATTTATTAAATAAAGGCAGCTATTCGGACTGGGATGGCAGACAAATCTGACAGGCTGAGCTCTGCCAGGTCTTTGTTTTCTGTCCTTGTCTGACTCAGCTTTTCAATTTGATGCTCTTACTCTTGGGCTGCTTGGCTTGCCTGGCTGACACCTTCCTGGTGCACAGCCTCTCCCTGCTGTCTGTACAAATGGGGCCCCCGACTTCAGAAAACTGTCACCCCTTTTGCCTTACTGAGTGGGGGTGCTTACTCCCAGCTGCCTTGCGATACATCGAAGCCCACTTTTTCTACCTCCCTTTATGGTGCCTTTAACTGTTGCTTTTTAACAGTCCCTACAAGTAGAAATTTGGCACAAATGGAACATTCAGCCCAGATTTCTCAGTGCACAGTTCTCTGGCTTGGCACATTTCCCCTCTAACCACAGCACTCCATCATGCCCCAGCATGGCCACAGACACCCGTTTCATAGTGTATATAAGGTCACTGAAATCATCTAGACAAACATACACAGGCTGACCAAGCAGAACAGGGTTTTAGTTTCTCTCTTCCCCTACAGATCTTGGCGGGTTAGTCCCAGGCACTCCTTATGCATTCGTTACGGCTCCTTCCCGTGTCCTAGTTGTGACCCACTCCCTGCCCATCTGCTGTCTATCTTATCCCCAAAAGGTCATTTCCCATTGTGCCACTTAGGAAAGGAAACAGGGTATTCTAAATGTCCATTTTCACGTAGTTTATTAGCCTGCATTGTACTGCCTTCCACTATGTGCATCCGGCAGCTCCTCTCCAGGGCTGAGAGGAGCGACAGCCAAACTACTTTGCACATATATATTGGATGCAGCCAAACAAATGCCATTCCTGCCAAAAGGAGGTGTCATCAGGGGAGGACAAGGCACATGCAGCTGTAGCTACAGTGACAGTAGATGCACTGCAGTGTGATCCGGAGCCACGGGAGGCAAAGGGAGTTTGTCAGTTGTCTCTCATGGACATCCCGCACCTCCAAAAATGGGTGGGTTTCTCTACCTGGCCAGGGACATCCCGCACCTCCAAAAATGGGTGGGTTTCTCTACCTGGCATCAGCCAAGACTTGTCCAATGCAATGAATATCCTGAAATTCAGATTTAGCAGACCCGCAACACTTCTAGACAATCCCAGCTTTTTTCTCTATGCGTTCACACACCAAGCACTGTTCCCTGCTTGACAGCCCTTCTAACCAACCTCTTAGGCAGCCTGAGTGCCTTGAAACTGGAGCGGAGGTTTCCAGAGCAGCATGCCTGAAAAGCAGCAAGCATGTTGTGGCAGGAGCTGAGGTGCAAATATTAAAGTGAAGGTTGATGCTTCAAGTGTGCTCACTTCCCTGTTTGCAAGATGTTTTGAAAGCATTTAAAATATATACTGCTCTAGGGCACAGAGAGAGAAACAGATCAAATGAGACAAACCACACAAGGCAAAGAGTGTAATGAAACATGAAGCAAACATGCAGAGATAAGATGGTGCAGTACACCAGTCCTGGTCAGCAGGAGAGCAGATCATGACTGGATGCGCTGAGCGCAAGATGCAGGCGGGAGGAAGAAATATTGACAGAGCAGGGAGTTTGCAGGAGGCGGCAGTTGTGGAGCGGGGGAGACCCGTGCTGGAGGCAGACGAAACCGTAGGAAAGGCTCCGGCAGCGGGGGGGGGGGGAGGAGCAGCAGGGTGCCTCCCTTTCCTCTGCCAGCTGCTCCTCCCGGGGGAAAGGAGGTGAAGGTGGGCAGCAGGGCCGGGGTGCTGGGGCAGCTCCGCACCAACCCTCCTGTCGCACCGGAGGCAGCAGAAATCCCACTGCGGGGGATGGGGGCGGGGGCGCGGGGATGGGGCGGGGGGGCGGCTGCTGCTCTCCGGCTGCGCCTGGAGGGGCCGGGACAGCCCCAGGGCTCGGTCCCGGCAGCGTCGCCCCTCTGCCCCGCGGTGCGAGCGTCCAGCGAACGGGGCAGGGGAGCGGGGCATCGCCGGGAGGCGCCGGCCGAGTTCGTCTGGCTGCTGCGTGCGGGGCAGCCTTCCTCCACCTCCTCCTCCTCCTCCTTCTCCTGCTGCTGCTGCTGCCGGGCCGCGTCCCGAGGGGTGCCGCCGCCAGCCCGGGCGAGGTGCGGGCTCTGGGGAAAGGCGGGAGCGGCGGCCGGCGCTGGGCTGCGGGCGGCGAGGGCGGGAAGATGCGGTGAGAGGGGGTGGCCGGCGGCGGGGGAGCACCCCGGGGGGGGGGGTGGGGGGTGTCGAGGCTCACCCCGCGAAGGAGCCGGGAGGGGGCACCCCGGGGAGGGGGTCAGGAGGGGGCACCCCGGGGACGGGAGGGGTTGGGAGGGCGTCCCCCTGGCGGGGCGCGCGCACCCCGCAGCTCCC
>JAVKLA010000031.1:19165602-19176462 GCA_034782735.1 Sagittarius serpentarius | reverse complement strand
GCCCGCGGCCAGGCGCGCCCCGAGGCCGCCCGGAGGCAGAGGGGGCTCTCCGAGCCCCGGCGGGAGCGCGGCCGGTATGAGCCAGGTGCCGAGGAAGCTGCTGGAGGAGGAGGAGGGGGACGAGGAGGAGGAAGAGGAGGAGGAGATCGTGGGCTTGGCGGGCTACGCCGACGGGGCCGAGTCCTTCTCGGACGGGGACGCGGAGCGCGGCGGCGCGGCGGGGGGGGAGTGCCGCGCGCGGCGGCGGCTCGGGCAGCGGCTCTGCACCGAAAGGATGCAGTGGGGGGAAAGGGGGCCTGGCCAGTGGAAGTTTGGCTAAATAAGCCCCCTGGGGTTTGGCCTAGGAGAGCCCACCGCTTCCCTGGGACTTCTGAAGCGGTCGAGAAAATTGCAGCTCTGCGAGGCGCCGGCGTAACGGGCAGGAGGGACACGGTGAGCGGGAGAAGGGGTTTGCAGCCTGGGGCTCCGTGGCTTTCAGGTGTTTTGGGCCAAAGGAGGAGGTCATCCCTCTCCTTTTCCCACGGGGCCTAGGCACTCCTGTTGCCTAGTCTGCAGTAGAGAACACCGTAGAAAATACAGCTTAATGTGTTTCTTCAGACCGGCTGTGAAGCGCTCACTGTGGCCTTGCCCATCACAGGGAGGGAATGACGGGTGTGTCTGAGTGTTGACACAAAATCCTGAGCCACAAGGCATTGGCCAGACAGAACTGCAGGGCTCTGTGGCAGTAGGTGACAATGCGTGTACAATCCTGCACGCTCGGGACAACAAGCTGTCCTGTTGTAGGAATGCCTGATCTTTTCTTCTACGCCTAACGTGGCCTTTGCTCCCAACTGTTTTGGCAGGTCTGCCATTTACATTGTGTAATCCATGTGCAGATCATGGAAGTGACTGAACTTTCTTCATAATACGGAGTTAAAAACAAATGTACGTGCTCCCAGGGATGCAGAGAGCAGCCTCAGAGCAGGCAGAGAAAACTGAAAACAGAAGTGAAAGCGGCCCTGGAACATTGCTGCGTGCAGTTAGTCTGCTTAAAGCTTTCGTTAGCGGGTCCCGTGGATCATCAACAGTCTCGTAGTCCTGTAGTCAAAATTTGGTAGCCTCCACAAAGCCTATGTGAAGCAGCAGTATGCTTAGGCCAAAACCAAACAGCACTTTTTAAAGCACCTGTAATAGAAAATTGACTTTGCAGCTCAGGTTGAAAAAACTGTCCTCCACGGGTGAAAATTAGGATTGCTTTTTAAACACCTGCGACACAGTTCACCACGAAGAGCTGTGGCTGGATCCAGGATACAGCTGCTGTTCCAGTGGTAGAGCTCCCCAATGTAATTACAGCCCCGCAGAAGATCAATAGATGGTTAATGCTGGAAGGGATTTTTTGATTGATTTGGTCTATGACCAGGAGCTACAGAAGGCTTTCCAATATATTAAGTCCACCATAAAAACATCCAAGCCATTTCTAGACATGAGAGCACTTGATCTCTCTGCTAAGCACATTATATCTTGCTTCACTCATCCTGTTCTCAGTTGTTCTTCTGGTCCAACACAAACATTTGCACATTTGAGTCTATATCTCAAATGCCTGTAACAGTGATATCTTAACACTGCAGTCCTACAATATTGGTCTTCTCCTCATGTTTTCTCCATCTCCACATAAAAAGTCTTTTTGCACCTGGACCTGCCGTTGCATTTGAATGTCCAGTATTAAATGGGCACTTCATGGGCTTCTCTATTAGTCTTGTCATTTATCGATTTCACTTAGATCAAATGCATGGGCTTAAATCTTAACAGTGACTGAAAATTGCCTTTATTGGGTAATAAATCAACGTGAGATTAAAACCTGAGCTTGTAACAGAGAATGTGTCTGAAGTCTTAAGTTTTTATTCCTGAAAGCAGGACAAGCAAAGGTGCAGCTGCGGAGCAGGAAGGAGAGAGGCAGTTCGGTTACCTGCCACGGTCCTCATCCTCTTCTGCCAAGGGCCACTTAGGTTTACAGCTGACTGTCAGAGCAAGCCCTCAGATTACCTGCCAGTAGTCTGGTTTGGGTCTTTTTTCTGTTGAGATATCAATTGCCTCAGCTGGATGACCTGGAACAGCCATGCTTTTGGTGGTGGTGGTGTAGGATTTTGCCATCCCATCAACTCCTGCAAAAAAGAATCAAGATCTTTGAGGGAAGGGAATGTAAAGGATGTGATTTTCCAAATGTTTCAGCAGTTATTGCTGTAGATTGATTCTCTGGACATATTTTCCTTTACTTTTCTCCCTGAGGTAGCAGAACCTGCTGCTCGGTACTGCTCCGGTTAAGCTGTGGGCTGGTGGTTTTTCTTGTCTTACTTATTACTGTGACAGCCTACACCTACACTGAAGAGCTGGTAGGGACTTTTCTGCATTTCTGCCAGTTTACACCTCAATTGGGAAATCATCTTAAATATTTAAACCTTTAAAACCTGGCTGGAAATTGTTTTTCTTTTTCAGGAAAGTGAAGCTGGTGAGTACAAACATCATTTATTTGCTACCATAGCCAAGTAATCACCGAAGAAAGCTGAAAGCAGCAGCCACTTGACATTTTGAAATACGTATTTGTCTTGTCTGTACTGACAGAGTCAAACAGCAGTTGTCCAGGCCTGGTTTTATCTTCTCTTCCATATTTAAGAACTTTAATTGGGCATGACATAATGTAATCAGTTAAGCTATATAAATGAAAGGAGGGAAAAACCTCATGGGCTGATGTTCCTGAAACCCATGGTCATCAGCTCACTGATGGAGATGTTACAGGAGAGGCCACTTAAAACTGTCTCATCTGCCTCTTACTGCCATTGCAAAATGCAACAGGAAGTCATTTCAAAAGTGCTATTTGTGGTCACAGCAGCACCAAGGGGTGTTACAAGTTAAGAAAATACACATACTGCTTGTTTGCAGGCTACAGCTTTACAGACTGTCAGGTCAAAAGGTAGCTGGGTGCCTTCCTCTTAAGCACGCCACTGGAGAGACATCCTCTACCTGAGGAATTAACTCCATTTAGTTCTCCAGCTTTATCCCTTTCCCCCAGTATGAATGTCAAACACATATTTTATTTGTCAAGGCTTATTTTATGGCGTTGAAAACAGCAGGCATAAAGCCCTTCATAACTTAAACGGAGTGGCTTTAAATTGTCCCCACCTGTGGGTTGAGTCCTACTCATGTGGCTGAGCGGTGGTGGAGGAAGCAAGACAGGCGACCCTCTCAGGTTTATCAGGCCTGCTGCAGGTGCACCTTACTCACCAGCAGATCCTCATGGTCCGATGAAACCCCCTCTCTCACAGATCCACAGGAGCCCGTTTGCTCCCTGCTGCCTTTCTAGCAACCTCCTCTTCCTCTAGAGGCTTGTTGTCACCCCCAAGACTTCTCAAGGGAAACGAACCCAGGAGCAGGGGGTGGAGAGGAGAGAGGGCACAGGGCCTGTGATGGAGGTTAATGTTCTTCCTTGCCGCTGCAGAGGGACTGCTGGGTACCAGCCTCCAGAGAGGGGCTATTTCCCTTGTAAACCTCCCGTCCAAGAGCCGCGCAGGGCACTGACCCGACGGCCTCTGCCCAGAGGAGGCAGGAAACATGACACGTGGCTCCTGGGGAAGCTCTACTTTTCCTTCTCCTCAGCTCTTCCAAACCTCCTGCAAAAGACCTGCTCCACTAACACCCTGAATGATAGCTGCTGGTTAGCCTGGTGGAAGACCGTCACTGTCCCAAGCGAGTATGACTGACCAAACAGTTATTTTGTATGCAGTGCATGATATTCCCCCTTCCTGAGTGAGGGTCAAACAGGACAAGCCCCTTTCTACCCCTCCTGCCCCTGGTTTATTCAGCAGACATAAACCAAGGAGTGTATCTCATTCCTTAATCCAAGTGGTCTCCCTCACGGAGACAAAGGAAAAGGGCCAGTAGTAGTGGCATCGGAGGAACTGGAAAGCTTTTTGTCATGATCTTGTAGTTCCAGGCAATATTTGCATTGCAGATCCTCTTGTTAGAAAATCCATGCTGAGGCATCATGTTTTTGTTTTTTTCATTGTCCCACTTTATCTTCCGATCACGTGTCTGTTCTTGGTGCCCTGAAGTTGTCTGTCTTCTCTGCACTTCACATAAGAAGCTGTCAAGAGTTTAAAAAAATAGATACGAAACATCAAATGGATGTGTCTGAGCTCTGAAGGGCAGCCCGGGCTCCAGCTGTGTGGGCTTCTACGGTCAAAGTCTTCTGTCCTCTCCAACAGAGAGTGCTCCCCTGCCACCATGGCTGAGAATGAAGTGAGTTGCTCCTTCCGGCTGACTTTCCCAGTTCCCTCCAGCAAGGGAATTTTCTTAATGGAGCACTGGGCTAGAGAAACTGGGGAGCTTGAGGAGCTCCACTATTGAAGGGCTGTAAGGACAATTTTGGCAAACAGCTGTTAAGTACGTAGATGTTGCCTCCTGGGAGGAGGAGAGACCAGGTGACTTGGTGGTAGGTCCCCTCCAGGCCTGGTTTCTAATGCTGTTCTCTCAAGTGGACAGTCAGCTGACACCAGTGGAAAAGCAATAGGTCGGCACATTGTTTTCAAGCCCCAAATACTCTCCTTGTTCTCCGTTTCTTACTTCAGAGACCCCAGGGGATGATCTGCCGCCAGAAGGGAAGAGTGGATACCAAGGATGCTTTTCAGTCAGTGCAAGCCATTGCAAGGGTGAGGTAGGGGGTATCTTCTCCCTGGGAACAGAGCATGGGGCTTCGTCTCCCCTGTTTCTATGCCTTGGAAGAAAATAGCTCAAATCATTGCCAGTGACCAGGGACATTGCGGAAACAGAGATTAAAAAGAGTGAAATGTCCCCAAGTAGTCCGCAGCGAGTGGGGCTTGTTTCTAGGTGTGTCCTAAGACGTGGTAGTGAGTTAACGTCAAAAGTAGTGGCTGCCGAGCTATCGCCGGCACCATAAAGCCCTTTCAGTCATTACAGTGACGCTGTCGTGACACTATAGATAAGGCTGTATTTGATTTTTCACTTACAGCAGGAGTTCTACTTTTTGGAAAAGCATGGTTAAGTAGTTAATTAGTTTCTAAGTTCTAATCACGGAAAATATAGTTCACCCAAAGGTTCACTTTCAGCCTCTAATCATTCATTGGGCTCCTTTGAGCTTAAGAACTGCAAAGTTAAAAGTAGCGCATCATGAAACTTTGTTGAGGTCACAGTTGTTATAACGGCTTTGTTAACTACCCAAAACTATAACAGGGCAACTTCGTTTAAGCAGCAGCACTCAGAATAGGAGAGGAGGTACTATAGCGGGGATGCCGCCTGCAGCGGAGCCGGCAGGGTCTCTGCCAACAAGGAGCCCACAGTGCAGGTCAGGGGTAGAGGCTGCCTCCGAGAGCCGCCCATGCCGGCTCCTCCCTGAGCACCGGCCGCTCTGCCCGCAGCACATCTCGTCTGTAGCCGCAGAAGCAAGGAGAAAAAAGTGCCTGAAACGGGCAGGACAGATGGCGAGTGGGAAGGCTGGAGGAGCCTGGCTGCGTGCGGCGCCGATAGCTTGGCAGCACCAGGAGGCTGGCAGCCTTCCCGGAGCGGAGTTAAGGTTGTGAAGCGGTGTCTGGTGTACCTGGCAGCCGCTCTCATGGTGCCACGCGTGGCACTGGGAGAGGACGGAGGGGCTTACACCTCATGAAATGCTTGAGCTTTTGACTTCCGTGGCTTTACATCAGGTGAATAATCCCAACTTGCACACAGCACCGTTTCTATATGGCTGAGGTATTGCACATCCCACTTAAGCATCCAGCCAGCGGAGGCCTTGTTAAGGAAAGACCGGTGATACTGGGCCTCAGGGAAGACAGGGGCTGGTGAGAGCGGGGACCGGTGGGAGCTGACAGCAAAGGGCAGAGAGCAGGTCACAAAGGGTCACGCTCCTGGCAAGGAAGCTAACAGTAGATAAGCGGGGTGACTTGCAAATGTGGAGTCTGCATAACCTGACCTTACCAGGGAAGAGGATGGGCTCCGTCAGAGACTTCTGCAGGTCACAGCATATTTGGCCGTGGGAAAGGAGCGATTTGTGGCTACTCATTTGTGGCCGGAGGCCTTCTTCATACCCATGCAATTGATTGCTGTTAGGAGCTGGACTGGGAATTGCGGAGTACAGCGCTCGATTAGTGTGGTGACAAAAGTGATTCAGCACGAGGCATTGGCATCTTACATTGAGTAGCTCTCGCAAACCAGCACAGTGTGTCCTGGAGGACAAGAGCTGGAAGAGCGTGAGCGCCCGCAGGCACAAGCGGTGCCATCTCCCTGACCCTGCGATGGGCAGCACGACGGAGGCCAGCAGGGTCCAGCCAGTATGAAGGTCCCTCTGAGGACCACAAAGATGGAGAACAACCCCCTCCTGGCTGCCTGGAGGTGAGGTGGCCAGCCAGAAGTGCCAGTACCTGGTGGAGGAAGGGGGTAGTGAGGGCATGTGCTGAAAGGGTGGGAATGACGGTCTGTCTGCATGCCTGAGGTGTGCCGTGGTCCTTTGCAGGGGACTGTCTGTCAGCTGGCCGGGGCAGGAGCTAAATCCCCTGGTTCCCACCAGTTGGTACTCGGAGTGGCAGGATGCGACAGCTCACATGCAGATGAGATGCCTTCCCTGAGAGTGCTGCTGCAGTGCTCGTGTGAAAGCAGTTTATAAATGCTATTTTTTCAGTGTCTTTGGGAGGTATAAAAAGGTGTAATGAAGCCGTGCCAGGGGTCAAAGTCAAGTCAAGAAATAAAACCCAGGTGTCCTGGCTCCCAAGATCCCTTTTAACCATTAGGTGTTTAAATGAATTTCCAGTGAAGTTCTTACCTGCTGTGCTGTCACATGTTATTGCAGAATGTGTCACAGACAGAGAAGAGAGAAGCAAGAGGGAGAGAGAAGGGATATTTATGATGAAACCTCGTTGCTCACAGGGAAGCATTAGCTGCTGGGATACTACCTCATCTTAACAGGAGCACCATTATAAAAAAAATTGACAGCGCTGAGGTCCCAGCTGTGTTCAAAAAGATGCAGAGACGGGGAAATACACTCCCCGAATCTGACAGAGCAGCCGAAGCCCGAGCGGTGGCTGGGTGTTATTACGAGGGATGCTCAGCTCGGCAGCTGGAGGGACCTGGCACGGCCAGTCTCTGAGCTGTGGCAGCCCAGCGCTGCGGGGCTGGCAGGTCCTCTGCTGAAGTGTGGCCAGCAGGCTTCGACTGGGAGGTCACACGTGGGAAGTGGGAAGGCTGGAGGTTGAGAGGTCACATCACAGAGCCCCATTGTTCTGGTTTTACTAGGTGAAAGGATGGCATTGCAAACAAGTGAGAATAAAAATAAAACCTCATGGTTCTGGGCACAGTTGCCTTTGAAAGACTTCTCCAGACTTCACTGGAGCTTGGATCGGTCCTGGATCATATTTCTTCTGAGGACTTGAGAGAGGTTTCTATCCCCATTTAAATCTCAAGGTGTTCCTTTAGAGTAAGCAAAGATTAAATGGTATTCATAATAATGAAGTATTTTTCTCATTTGCAAAGTCTCTAAACAGAGGCATTCAACAACTAGCCTGCAAATAGCTGGTGAGGAACTAATACTCCTTGGGCTTCCTCCTCACAAGGCTGTCTCCTCCTGGCTCCCCACTTTCGCCCCAAGGGAAACTGGTCCGTGGCTGTTGTCCAGCCTGGCTCCAGGACAGTCCCTCACTTCCCCATGTTGAGACTGAGGGAAGGTCGGGCAGCACGCACAGGACCTGCGGCAGTGCTGAGGACACTAAGGCACAGGACATGCACTCTTCAAGGATGGGGAGAGCACCTGTGACCCTAGGGACCCAGGAGTGGGAAGGGACAAGCTTTAGTACACCACTGAACTATGGCTCTAACATCCACTGCTGCAGGCTGCTCGTTTGCACAGCAGAGGAGAAAACACACCTGCTCGAGCGCCGCCAGCCTCCCCTCGCTGCTCACTCCTCTCCCGCCCCTGGAGAGCTGCATCCTGTGAGCAAAGGTGGGTGCGAAATAGGTATTACAGGATTCCTGTTGAACCCAGCAGGGACAAGCACATAGAGGCTGGCAGGTAGCTACTCTCCCCTTCTCCCCTCCTCGCTGTCCCCATCCCTCCCGGACTGAAGCAGTGGGAGCTGGTCTCACCAGCCCTCCTGTTTTCCCTTGGCTGGTGTCAGTTTTCCCTTCACGTCAGTGAAACCACCGGTAACAACAGTGCCATCAGCACGTTGCGCTTAGCTGACCTGCCGGGGCTGCGGTACCTCTGTGTCACCTGCGGCTTGCCCAAGGGTGCAGGGAGCTGGGTCTGGCTTTCACAGGCTGGAGCACGCTGGAGGCTTCTCCTGCCAAGGTGAGGATCGTTCCATGCTGCAGCCACAGGACGGATGGATGGACGGACGGATGGATGGATGGACGGATGCATGCTACCCTCAGCCCTTCCAGGAGCTCCCTGCAGTGTGGGAGCAGGGGCAAGGGCACCTGCATAGAAACCTCGGTGCGGCGGGGCTGGGCGCTGGCTGCGGTGGGGGGCAAGCGGCCAGCTAGGTGTGAGGCAAGTTGCAAAACGCTGAGCGGCGCAGCTATGGCTCGTGCCAATCACTCGGTCTCTCTAATCTGGCAGTGGCTGGGAACTGCATCCCAGGAGCTTTCCTGAGGATATGTGATGCTTTTATTGGCTGACTGATAAGCATTGAGGTAAGCCACGTTGTTATATCTAATTTACCCTGTGTCTACTAGGAAGCTCTGATATTCGAGGCAGGGGAGTGGGTAATATGTGCTAAGTATGATGGGTGCTTAAAGTGTAGAAAAAAGAACTGTTCTTGGAGCTACTGTCTTGCTCTGAGGCAGCTCTAATCCCAGCTTTTCTTTGCTGATGAACTCATTCCCAGCATTGACATTACTGGGAAAAATCCTCTGTCCCCAGAATATGCTCTTTGTGTTGCTGCCGAGTCAAAAGCCAGTGGCAGCAACATCAGCAATTTGGGGGGAAAAGGGATAATTTTGTTAGTGTAGCATTTTTGTGAGCTTGTAAGAAGCTGCCACTAAACCGGCCCTGATTTCTATTTTGCAAACGGTGACCACTTTGTTGCTAGGATTCCTTGGCACTGAAAATGTAACTGCACAGCTTTCCTTGGAGCAGTGTGCGGGAGCATCACCCGTGCATGTGTCTAGGACCAAATTCTTCACACCACTCGCATACGTACCCTTGTATTTTAGTGAGTGGCTTTCCCATCCTGCTGCGATGTGCAGCATGTATATTGGCTGGGATCCAAATGCCTTTCT
Source organism: Sagittarius serpentarius (assembly GCA_034782735.1). Classification (NCBI taxonomy): domain Eukaryota; kingdom Metazoa; phylum Chordata; class Aves; order Accipitriformes; family Sagittariidae; genus Sagittarius; species Sagittarius serpentarius. The sequence goes on along the minus strand of JAVKLA010000031.1, from coordinate 19,167,207 downwards.
TTTCTGGGATTTCCTTTATTTCTGCTTGATGAACTTAAAAGTATCCAGCAAGAGCTACTGCTGAATCCGACACTTTAGAGAACTGGAGACTCCTTCGGTCCTGACCTCTGCTTTCCTCATCTTCAGATGGCGGCTTGAATTCATGAAGGTGAATGGTGTGAAGTAACAGGCTGTCGTATGGTATTTCAGAGGCGTCCTAGCATCTGAAACTCAGGTGAATCAGCAAGATTTGTGCCTTTTCATGGTTTGTCTTGTCCTGCAATAGGCTCTGCTGGGGAAAGGATTTAATGCTACCATTTTGTGCACCTTCCCACCCCGAGATGTTAACCCTGACAGCTCCGTTGGTGGAAGGACGAGATTAAATCTCCGCAGGGATTTAAACAACGAGAAACCAAGCGATCCCTGCTCACCACAGGAGGCCAACTGCCGAAGCGAATGCCTGAGTCAGTGGTGCTTCAAACACGTGGAGTGCATGCAGGTTATTCTTTTTAAACCAAGTAACAGCATTTCTTCTGGGCATTGGTGTCATGGCCCCTGCCTGCAGGAAGTTTTCATTCTCACAGGAGTTTCATGGCAGAAGAGCAAATGGTGCATCCAAAACATACGTGCAGCAACCGATGTGCTGTGTGTTCTAGGACTGAAGGGAAATTCTCTTTAATGCAAAATGGCTTTTTCTATTGCCTTCTGTCCCTTATATTTCCCTTTCCCTCTGTGCTGGCAGCCACGCTGAGAGCACTTGCTACTGGCTCAGCGTGAGCTAGGGGTAATGGGCTTCTTGCCGTTCAAGATGGATGGCAGGAGGGATTTTGTTTCAGACTCCCCAGGAGGGGATTTATGAGATGACTGCTGTAATATCTCCCTTTTGCCTCACCAGGCCTTATTACTGATGCCCCATGTGGTGCCCAGATTGGGTCACATGGTGGAGGAGCACTTCTACCCATGATACACCAACATCTGGTTTAGCACAGCCCTGCAGGCTCCTTCCTCACTGTACTAATGAGTGTCTGACCTAGCAGTTCATTTGGCCCTGGAAAGCAGTAAGAGGTTGTACTCTGACTCTTCTCCCTGCGGTTGTCTTCTTCCTGGTCACCCTAGACTTCTTGGGCCAGTTTTTCACCAGGATCACCTCAGGAGCTGGAAGATGATATTTGCACCCACATCTGTTGTGACTGCTTGGGGACAGGGGTAGCGGTCTCCTTGCTCCTCTTGCATCGTCCCTGTCCACTGCACAAATGGTGAAGCCTTTTTCTGCACCAGAGGTTGGTCCTGGTGTCAGAGCTCACCTCAATTATGGTTAACAGCACAGCCTAGGGCTTGCCTAGTGTTCTGGTTTAACCCCAGCCAGCAACTCAGCACCACGCAGCCGCTCACTCGCTTCCCCCGCACCCAGTGGGATGGGGGAGAGAACTGGGAAAGGAAAAAAAAAAGTAAAACTCATGGGTTGAGTTAAGAACAGTTTAAGAGAACAGAAAGGAAGAAACTAACAATGACAATAATAACAACAACAAAATGACAATAATAACAAAAGGATTGGAATACACAAAACAAGTGATGCACAATACAATTGCTCACTACTTGCTGACTGATGGCTGAGCAGCACTCCTC
>JAVKLA010000031.1:19148824-19165502 GCA_034782735.1 Sagittarius serpentarius | reverse complement strand
CTAAACACGACTTAGCAACAACTGAAAACATCAGGGTGTTATCAACATTCTTCTCATACTAAACCCAAAACACAGCGTTGTACCAGCTACTAGGAAGAGAATTAACTTTATCCCAGCTGAAATCAGGACACCTAGCAAGAAGTCAGTGGTCCTCTCTGTGTTATGTCCTGCCATGTCCCTCAGGAGGTGGAACATTTCCCACTGCCCTGTCTCGACCAAGATGGAAGAGTGTGTCATAGTTAGAGACAAAAATCTGCTTTCATCCAGGCAGGTCACCACCTGCCAAAGTGTGTGACTTGTGGGTATTGATTATTCTTTCCCTTTCATGTATCTCATTGGGATATATTCATCACAAGCATAAACCCGCAGAGGCAGAGGCAAATGCAATTATGACTGGCATTAATTTATCCACCATATTTTCTTCGTTCTTCTCTACTTTTATTTCTTTTCTTCCAGTGCTCTGTCAGTGTTTCCCCCACTCTTTTTTCCCCAAGGACGGAAAGATTATTCTTGTGAAATAAAAGAGGAAAAAAGAGAAAGGTAAGATTGACTCTTTGCTCACATGAGTAATCCTGAGCTGTGGGGTCATTCTGTTGTCGAAGACAGTGATAAAGTCACGCTGCAGCCCCGAAGCCAGGTCTTGATGAAGAGCAGGAGCATGCTGTGAAGCTGCACATCTTGCTGAGACACAGCTGCAGCGTCAGCCCTGCAGCACACCGTCACCTCCGTGGGAGTCTCTGCCCCGATTTAGCGTAACCTTATCCCAGCCCCCAGGCTGTGGGAAGGAGATAGGGGCATAGATCTGTTTTTTGGAGAAGTTCCCAGTGGCAAGAAAGCAGCCGTTCAGCAGTAGCTGCTTTCCAGGTCATAGATGGGCCGGGAGGACTGCTGGCTCATATGATGCTTTGGTGCTGTCAGGCTCAGGGCTTCCCCTGTTGATCCTTGCCGGGGTCCGTCCTCTGGGCCCGATGCCCTCCTGCCCCTGCCCAGGCTGGCTGGTCTCTGTCCTCGCCTACCAGCGCCCTTCCCCTGCCTCGGTGGCACTGGCATTCGGAGCATGTCTAGGCTATCCTTTTCTGTCCTCCACCTCTTCCCACCCCCCGCGTTTCCCCCTCATTTCTCTGTTTCCATTCGGGCCACGTCTTCGCTACCCTCTGTTTTCTCTCATTCTTTCATTTTAGACATGATAGCGTTTTTCTTCAGCAAAATTGCAGCTCTTGAGGTCAGCCACCAAGGGCAAATGCATTTACATGTGGGGTTTAAAAGGACAGGAAACGCTTCTGGCTTGATTTCCCTGAAAGAGAATTTTAATGCTTTTCAAATTGGGGAACCCAGGTATCTGGCTGCGAACCAGACAGAGACAGTGAAACTTAGGCCCCAAACTGTCCACAAAACAAGCATTAGAATAAATTCATGCTGTGGCAGCACATTTTCTGCATATGCAGCTCATGCTGGAGTTTTCAAGGAGACTGAAGCATGAAGTCTGACAGAAGAGAAAAAAGCCATTTTGTCAATAAAGTGCTACGGAGAATTAGTAAGCATAAGGCAAAATTATATATCAAATTTTGAAAGACTATGACTCCAAAATAGTTTGGTCCGTTTCCTTTGGTCTTCACAGACTATTTCTCCCCCTCTGTTGGGGTCGGTTTGGCAACTTTCAGTTCAAATTTATTTTGCCAGTGAAAATCAGAAGTGAACAAAACAAGAGGTTTATCATTGTCACCGTAACCATTTGCGTGCCATAAGCAGTACTGAGGCAGCTAGAAAAAGAAGAGATGCTTCAAGCCCACACTGCCATACCGCTGCTTTTGGAGTAAAATACAGCTACTGATGAAGAGCGTACAGCTACAGCAAGCTAGGTGACAACATGCTCCACTGAAGCTTTGGGAGGGTTTCTCTTAGTAGAGTACAAGTTAATGGGGTATTAACCATTAGATTGGCAGAGTTCTGCAGGAATAATTACCAGATATGACACTATCCACTGGAATTCAGCATAAAATCCCTGCTGGTAACATTTACAGTTGGCACAAACATTAGCAGGCTGGTCTGTAATGATGAGACAAGCACAGTCCTACAGAGGGATCTGCTTCATTTGATAATTTCTTTATTCAGTCCAAAGCCAAATCTGAAGTTGCACATTTCAGGGTGGAGGGTGCAGCCAACCCTTCGGCTGTCCTCGGAAACGGTGACTCAAAAAATACCTGGGAGCAAAGTGGGTGAGTGGTTGAACATGAACTCCCGGGTTGGTGCTGGGCAAAAATCTACTAATCCAACCCTTGGAGACAGTAAAAAGGGGGAATGAGTGGGAATGGGAGGTGATTTTATGTCTTGGTGTGATGTCAGTGAAATTAAGTGCTGAAGTCCTGGATCCACTTGCAAGGTACACATTTAAGAAGAACCTCAAGGTGCTGGAGAGAGAGCAGAGCACCAAAAAGAGCTAGAGCAGTGCAGTGAAGGACTTCAAGACCTTGACCCATTTAAATTGTCAAAAAGAAGGCTGAGAGGTGTCATAATTAGAATGGAGAAGTATCTTCAGAGAGAGAAGGCAGTCATATGAAAGGAGTCTCATCGCCTGACCAACGGGCATCCCCACTGCCATGAATGGGGGCTGAAGTGAGACGAAATTAGAATGGCAGTAAAATTTCATCAGCACAACAAATTACAAACAGGATTGCAGGTTCTTAGTCCCTTTCAGTCTGTCGGTTAAAGCAGAGTGTCTTTATGGAAGATGAGCTTTTACCAGCCACTAGTTACTGGGCTGTACATAGGACTGCAGAGTGAAATTGCGTTGCCTATGAGGTATAAGAGCTACAGGGTGAAGGCATGGTGTCTCCCAGTCTTACATTGTAAATGTGATGTAGTTTGGGTTGTAATAGAAGCTGAACCTTCCTGACCCAGGATAGCTTCACAAAGTTGACAGGAGACATTTCTGCAACTACCTGTAATTGCTAAAGAACCGTCTGGGTGTTTATCGTACCATAAGGATCCCCGCCATTACCAAGGAACGGCCACGTGGCTAGTGGGTGAGTCCTGCTATCAGACATTTCCACAGGTCAGCAAAAGCAGCAAGCCATCACTGATAAAACAGAGGCCCAGAGTGTCAGGTGAGGCACCCAAAAACCTGGGCTGGTGGAATCAGTCTGGGCTTCTCTGAGCGTGGCCCTTCCTTCTCCTGCTAACAGGGGGGGGCTCGCTTGGAAGAACGGGGACACCCAGACCACTTCGATCTGCACCCTGGGAAATTCATTAGTTCTTACGTACCCGTCAAGAGGAAGGGACTTAGAGACACAAGCACCATTTGCTCACCCAGAAATATGTTGTTCTGGTTCTCTAGCACCAGTCTTACTTTTCAAATACGCCTTTTAAGGAGAAAGCAGAGTTTGAGGGGGGGTAATTTTTTTACATTCTTGGCCACCCCCAATGCAGTTGCTTGCAGGCTCACTTCGGATGGTTACCAGCTACCACTTACCTGCCTGTGTCTTAATGCTGGTCGCTCGCAAAGAGGCAAGGGGTGGGTCAGAGAGCCAAAACCCTGGCCACCAGCCCCTTGCTCTTGCCACCAGAGCACACTGGGCTCCAGCTGCTAAGTGGGGGACGTGCCAGGCTGTGCACTCCCACTCCGCTCACTCTCCGCCCCCTTGACACTATTAACAGCCCAAATCTGCACGCTGCTACAACACCGAGCACGTTTTAATGATTTTAATTATGGTTGCTGCAGCCAGAACCTGACCTGGCTGCTGCTGAGCCAGGACGAGCGCTGGGTGGGTGTGCCTGCGCGCGGGAGGCTCCACGCCAGTCCTTGCATACCTGCTTTTTATCTTGGGCATCTGCCATCGGAGAGTGTCTTTGAAGGCAACTGCCCTTTCAGCCACTGCTTGGATGTTTTATCATTTGCAAACTAAGTTTCGCACAGAACTTTCTTGAAGGAGAAATAATTGAAATGTTGCCAGCCTGGAAACTCCTGTCTGCTACAGGTGTCAGTTGAAATTCCAGTTCTCCGTCAGCAATTAGGGCCTTCCAGACTATTTTCCAGCAACTGCGGCAACAAATTAAATAGCATCTATCATTCCATGTCTCGAAAGGCTCCACACCACCAGACAGAAAACAGACCATGGGAGGACGTGGACCTGCCTGTTCATTTTGCGTGGTACACAGGTCCTTTGCCCTGCCTGAGCTTTCTGGGAATGATGGGCCAAAAAACCCCAACACAAATGCAGAGCAGCGCTGCGGGGCTTATTGCGTGGGACCAGGGACAGCTTGGGGCAGGGCTGTCCCTAAACCTTGTCCCTCTTCGCAGGGTTCCCAGCATGGGCACCCACAGCCCTCCCCACACGTGCCGCCTCTCGCCCGTGGCATTTTCCTCATTCATGCTGAGATCTACTAAAGAATCTGGGAAATACTTTGTTGTTGTTGTTTTTAAGTGCAGAAGAGTAAAGTGAATTTTGGCTTGTGATTATGGATAGTTTGGGTAAGAGTTAGCAGGAGTTTCCAATCCAGTCAGGTGCAATGAGAAGGGAGCTGTTCAGCAGCATGCCAGGGCGTAGCAAGGTATTATTTACAGTGTGCGGTTTTAACACAACTTGAAATTCATAAACAATAATGCTGACAGCTCGTCTGTGCTTCTTCACAGCATTCCATCCAAAACAGGAGATTTTTACCGTTTGTACTGTCATCAGAGCTGGTTGGGACCTTTTGGGTGAAACATTTAATTCGGCAAAGCCATCCCCCTTCACAGAAGTGGTTGCAGAATCACAGAATGGTTTGGTTTAGAAGGAACCTTCAAAGATCGTCTGGTCCAAGCCCCCTGCCATGGACAGGGACATCTTGGACTAGACTGGGTTGCTTAAAGCCCCATCCAACCTGACCCTGAACACTTCCAATGATGGGACATTCACAACTCTGGGCAACCTGTGTCTCGTTTAATCTTCTGTCAGGAGGTTTCTCATGTCAACGCTGGAAGCAAAGCCAAAAGCAAAGCCCCCAACAAGCAGGAGAGGAAGGACACCTCTCTTGAGTTGGGTTAGAGTCCCAAATCTGTGAGTCCTAGCTCGCAGGCAAAGTGCCTGGTGACTGGTCCTCTGTCTGTTCTGGGACAGTCTCTGTTTGGCTCTGGCTTTCTGTCAGGCTCTCTGTCTTTGCTTTCTTCAATTATGTTTCTCTACTTACATTTTCCAGGGATTATGCTTTTGTTCCGCATCAAAACAACACAGATCCTGCAGCTTTCCTCAAAGGACGCAACTCCTATTTGCTGGCTGGCCCAAGTTATCGTGGAAATTATTAGTTTCCTTAAGCATTTATTGTACTCAGCCAGAAATGCAAGCTTGCCCTGTTTCAATCTGAAACACTATCCATGGAAAGAAAATTCCACATAGTACCACAAACATCATGCTTGCAAGAAAGTGGTATGTTAATTAATAAAGTCTGGGAGCCGCTGGTTTAACATATTAATGAATTTGTTATGCAGAGAGAGAGAGAGGTGGAAAGATATATTTCCTTATTAGATTTTTGAATGTCTGATACTTTCATTGTAATTATGTTTTATTTCATGTCTTTCTTACAAACGCTGTAATAGTGTTTCTAATAGCATAATTGTGTTAGATAAATATTTCAGCAAAGGGAAAGAGAAATAAGGGGATATAGGCCAGATGAACGTATTCAGAACTTGAAATAAGAAGGAGAGCTGTGGGGGTAGACCCTGGAAGAGAGATCCTTTTATAACTGAGGACCTGCGGAGAGTGGGATCTGCTTAAGAACAAGGGAGGGTATGAGACAGTGGGTCAGAGGAGCCAGGCGAAAAGAATTGTGTTTTTCCCAAAGAGTTTTGAACACGAAGGCCCTGCTGAACTGGACTGGTAGGTGTGTGAATCAGAGAGACGTGGCAGTGGGCTCTATGGCTGCATGCCTTCACTAATGCAAGGAGGAGAGAAGCTGCCTTTTTTACAAGCTGCAGTGAGAATAGTGGAGGTAACCTGGCTCAGGCTGATCCGGCCCTTTCAGCGCAGTGAGTTGAAGACCATTTTTGAAGTGTCTCCAGAGGACGCATACAGAAATATCATCTTGGGCCTGCGAGCCTCTGAGCTGCTGCTAGCCCAGCCCGGTGCTGCTCCAGGACTGGTGAGACCATAGCCTTATCTTCCTCCAAAGGGGAGATGGCATTTCCTGGAGCTAAGCGCATTAGGAGGCATTTGCCTGCTGCGATACGGTCGCTGATAGCCCTAACCAGCAGGGCTGGTTGAACCACCCCTTGGGCAGAAGACAACCTGTGCATTGCAAGTTGGACCACAGAGCCGCAGAGAGTGGAGAAGTTGTTAGTCAAGGGAAGTGAGATAAAGGGAAGGTGGGGATTGCAGTGCCTTTGGCAAATAGTGCCTTAACTGATGTGGGACAGCCCTCTCGCATGGCTGTGCCTGGGGCCAGGCTGACAGTGCTTCGACCAAGTCATAGAAAAAAAATGGGGTTCCCAGAGCTGCATGGAGTACTTAAGCACTCACCTTACATTAAAACTGACTGTTGGGCATCTTTTGCTGGGCCCACTGGCATGCTTCGCAGCGATTTTACATGAGAAGTACCTGTGGAAACCTGAGCGTGAACTTAAATTCCTGTGTTAGAATACTGCCCAGCTGTTTTCTTTTGCACAGTCCCAGTGACTAGAGCATGGAGATGTTCATTTTTAGAGTTTTCTTCACCTCAGAAAACCTTCAGGGGAAAAAAAGGGTACAGGTTTGCAAATCTTTATTACAGTCTATATTTTTGCACCACTATAGCACTTTAAAACTCCAGTTCCATGTCAAGAAGAAGCAAAGAATAGAAGACAGTGATTCCCAGTGGAGTTCCCACAAGTTGGGAGAGCCTGAGACTCTGACCCGGGGTCCAGTGTATGGCTGGGGCAGAAGCCTACATTGGGGCAGTAACCACACTGGGACAGTGATGGGTATTTGACAAGAGTTTCAAGAGTTTAGACTCTCCATGACTGCACACAGACTCAGGGGTTCACCTCCAAAACTCCCATAGTTATTTTTCAGGTGATTTGGGAACTGCCTGAAGCCACTTTGTGGCTTTCCTCAAGGTCTCCTGCAAAAGGCTGAGGAAAACAGCCTTATTCTTACCCATACTAAGGTCTTTTCACTGCCCTACCTACAGAAAAGTTATGTACCGTGTCCTTTATAACCCACCTAGCTTCTCTACACCCATTTTAGCCACTGTAAAGAGAATACAGCCCAGAATAATTATTCTTTATTCAGACACATACAAAAGGTTTGGGATAAGAACAGAAATTCTTTTACAAATTCCTTCTGGGTGGATCAGGAAGAATCAGGGGTCAGATTCTGCCTTAAGTCCCTGCAGATGAATACTGGTGTAGCTCCCTAAAGTCAATAAAATTACTCTGCATTTACAGAGTGTCAGATTAGAAGCCACGAAATCAAAACTAAGCCCCATGAAGTCTCATTTGGCAGTGCACACAGCAAGACATAAAATCCTCTATAGTTACTTAGCAGTGGTTCTCTGTCCCAGAAAAAAAAAAGCAGTACTAAATCTGACTTTATAGCCCTGCAAGGTTAGATGCCAATGCTTCCATCTCATTGAGAAGACAATAAACTCTTCTTTCTAGTGGCACCGTGCTATTATTTCCTGAGTCATAAGATGCTGCTCCTTAAATTCCGTGCTGGTTCAAGATTACTTACCGAATCCTGACTGCTATGGGTCCGAGATAAGTTATACTAGGGGAGAACTTTACCCATGGGGAAAGAAAGGGAAGATGTTTCCCAAACCTAGCATCTGTTGGCAGCTATGGAGCAGTTTGATGCATTAAAGGTGGTCCCGTGGGAGGAATAACAGTGTGGTTCTATTTTTGCATGAAATCAGGCTCAGCAGAGGGCATGATGATGCATGCATATCCGCGTGTATCTGCTTTCTCACTGTCATTTCCTCAGAGTTAGGGGGGAGGCAGAGGATGGCAGTAACAAGAGGGATGCAGACAGCCCTCCGCATCACTTACCAGGGCAGTGGGGAGTTTTGCTTCACGCACTTTCTGCAGACGGGCGGCTGCCAGCCAGTAATGTAACTCACGCTGCTGCTGCTCTTTGCAGGGAGACAACTCTGTTTCCACTAGCTGCTTGGCTCGATTTGGCATTTTTTGTTATAGCCCAACATAGCATGAGAATGCAGCTGATTCACTGCACCATGGCTGGGGTAAGGACTCGCAATCATGCTGTCTCAGGGGACGCAGTGGGAATACGAGAGTGCGAACTCCGGCTCTACTCCCAGCCCGACTCTTGGGACTTGAAAGAGAGGGATGTGCTGCGTTTTAAATATTCACACACACACCCTTAGCTCCAACACTTAAGCTTTCAGGTATTTTAGGTCAGAGCTAGTCTTCTAACCAGCCTGAAGCTATGCTGCACCATGCTGTAATCCTGACAATTTTTTCAACTAAATATGCTTGAATCTAGTAATTTTCCCGATGGCTCACCTCCAAGAAAAATGGTGTCGATCATTTGGTAGGTTTCAGGGTTGGGTGTGAGTCAGCTCTGAGTCAGGCAGCAGCTCCAGCTCCACGAAGTGCTGGTCCCCCTGTGCTGGCACAACCTGTGGGGCCGTGGCCCTGTGACAGATGCTGCTCCCGAGCCTCCCCAGCAGCACCGTATGGGAACCCAGGTGCTGGGCACACGCAAAGCAAAGGGGCAAGTCCACAGCTCCGTGCTTTCAGCTCTTCAGGTGCTGCGCAGCCCTCTCGGCCTTGGAAGATGGCGGGGTGCATAGAGGATGCTGGCTCCAGGCAGGGAGAAGGAGGTGGGGACCCGTCTCGCCCCCTGCGGAGGGGCCTGTCCGACTGGGGTGCAGGCACAGCGAGTCACTGCCGCGTGAACAACTTCCCTCCTCAGAGCCAGGAGGAAGCAAGGAAGGAGTTTTGTCCAGAGACATCTGTCCCTGGCACCGTGTTTCTGTTTATATTCACATTTATATTAAGTAGGGTGGTGTCCCAGTCCTCAGGCAGTTGAGAGCAAAGCCAGACGCAGTCTTGAAGGCAACAATCACTGTATGCATTGTGCAAAGTGGCGTGACTGACAGGTTCCTCGCTTTCTCTTTGTCTTTCTCTCCCCCTCGCCGGTGGTGTGATTGAAGCAACGCCCCGTGAAGCAGTCCCTGAGCGCCTGCATGTGCCGAGAGTCCCACTGGAAATGCCTCCTCCTCTCCATCCTCATGTACGGCTGCCTGGGTGCGGTGGCCTGGTGCCAGCTGGCCCGGGTCACCAAGCTCAGCTTCGATAGCTCCTTCAAGGGCAAGTCCATGATCTATCACGACAGCCCGTGCTCAGACGGCTACGTCTATATCCCGCTGGCCTTCCTCTCTATGCTGTATGTGGTGTACCTGGTGGAGTGCTGGCACTGCCACGTCAAGAGAGAGCTGCAGTACAAGGCAGACGTGGACAGTGTCTATGAATGCATCAACCGCATGCAGCAAGCCACACCATGCATCTGGTGGAAGGCCATCAGCTACCACTTTGTGCGGCGAACCCGGCAAGTGACGCGGTACCGCAACGGCGATGCCTACACCACCACGCAAGTCTACCATGAAAGGGTCAACACCCATGTGGCTGAAGCTGAGTTTGACTACTCTCACTGTGGATACAAGGACATCTCCAAGGAGCTCCTGGGCCTGGAGAGCTACACAGCCACCAAGCTGAGGTTCACCAAGTGCTTCAGCTTTGCCAACATTGAGTCTGAGAACTCTTACCTGACTCAGAGGGCTCACTTCTTCACGGAGATCGAGGGGCTGGATGACTACATGGAGGTGAGGGAAGGCATGCAGCTCAAAAACGTGGACTTTAAAGAGCTTATGATGGCCTACGGGGACCCGGATCACCTCCCATGGTATGTGTCCCACTATGCTTTCTGGGTGGCAGCTATCCTGATGATCTCATGGCCGCTCAGGGTACTCATAGAGTATCGGACTGCTTACGTCCACTACCACGTGGAGAAGCTGCTGGGCCTGGAGTACACGGCGCCCACCGCGGCCGAGGAGCCCCTGTACCGGTACCGCATGCCCCGAGACGCCACGCAGGACAGCACTGAGCTGGAGTGGCACATCTGCACCAACCGGCAGCTGATCCCCAGCTACTCGGAGGCCATGCTCATGGACCTGGCCAGCTCCCCAGCCTACAACAGCTACGCGGTGTGCCGGTACAGCGAAACAGCCCATGGCTGCGAACGCTGCAACCGTGCCTCCAGCACCTCCTCCATCTTCTCACGCCACGCGTTCCACAGCTGCAGCGGCAACTCCCGCCTCTCCCTCAACACCAGCCGCTTCTCCCTCTGCCGCGTCCACGGCTCCCACAGGACAGGCCTCTGGAGGAGCCGCAGCAGCAGCATCGCGGACCGGGGCTGCCAGGACGAGCAGTGCTGCTCCTACTCCAGCCAGCTGGCTGTCAACGAAAACCCCCCAACCTACCACGACGCCCGCTTCTTCCCCGTCCTGATTGTGCACAGGCCAGAGGGGCACGACGGGCGGCATTTCTACGTCAGGCGCTCCTCCTGTCTAGAAACCTCTCTGTGACAGGCCTCCATGGTTTCTCAGCTCCTCTGCCCCAGGACAGGGCTTGCAGAGGGGCCGCTAGCGGGCAGCCTGCAAGCATCAGTCTCCACAGCGGGTCGGCAGGACGAGCTTCAGCTCTTCCCCCTGCCATTGCAAGAGGACATAGTCACTACTGACCAACAGCTAACCTCATTGCCAAGAGCTTCGTCCCTTCCTTCGGCTGGTCTCCCTAGTCTTTCGTTCTCTTCTTCCTTTCGCTCTTTCACTCCTGGTGGTTTCTCTGCTCCTCGGTTCCCTGCCTCTCCTCCCGTGACACCCTCAGTCTTTTTTTCATGTTCCAGTCACAGCATTTGACCGGTGCTGCTGCTGGAGGATTTATAAAGCCTGTGCTTTGCAGTATATTTGCCCTCTTGGATGCCCTGCAAGGTAAGAAACTCAGACTGAGCAAGGCAAAAGGCACACGGCCAGCCAGAGTCAACTCAGAAGGAGAAATCAGATCTGCAGGTGCTGAGTCACCTCCTGCAAACCCCAAACGAGGTGCTTTTTTAATTTAATTTATTTTCACCAGTCTTTTTTTCCTCTTCTTCTGCCATTTATTCTCTCCTTTCTTCATGTTCTCCTCATCTCGCTTTACCCTCATCTTCCTTTTTGTTCAGTTTTCTCCCTTCTGCTCCCCAGTTTTTTGGGGGTTTTGCCAGTGAGGATGTCTTTCAGGGTGTAATCGCCTTCCATTGGGCAAAAATAAGGTATTCGCAGCACAAATGTCACTGACTGCTGACGCAGCCACAGGCTATGCCCCTGAAAAGTGCTGAGGACTTTCTTTCCAGAGCAGTGACATACACCAATAAAGCAAAAAGCCCTTTGCTCACCTTGCCCTGCCTGGTCTGCAGCAGAGACACTGCTGCATTTCCAGCTGTAGTTAACCTTGTCCAGCTCCACCCCTGTTAGCAATCGTTGAGAGCAGTAACGTAGATCAGTGCCCTGTTAGTGCCACTATTTTTAGGACTACGGGTCTGGTTTGTGGTTGTTTCATTCCTACCACTTGCGCAGAGCAGCACGGGATGGACAAGGGGAGAGGGGCTGGAGAGGGAAAGGTACATATGGTATTAACCCTCCCACCGACAGTCTGGAGTTGTTAGGAAGCTCTTCCACCCACAGCGTCTATTAGAGCAGTTGCAGGACTGCTCTACGTTACCTTTCAGCTTTCTGTGTGCCCCAGGTTTTGGCCCGTAGCCCGCTCCCACCTTCCCAGGCGAGATGCGGTGCCACCCCAGCCCCGGGCAGGGAGCACAGCTGGGAGCCAGCCCCACCAGCCACTCCTGCTGGGGCTCCAGGCTCTTCCCACAAGGCTTCCCCCGGAGCAGGTGCAGCACCTTCCAGAATTGGTCCCAGCAGTGCCAAACCCAGAAGTTGTCTGGTCCTAGCGGAGCAGGCTGCTGCGTTCTGGGCTGCGGGCTGCCCTCCTGGCCCAGCCGGAGACCCCCCCGGGAGCCAGGGACTGACCCAAGAAGCTTATGGCCACACTGAGGACCCACCAGGGACCTCGCACCTGCCTGACCTCCATCACACAAGGGATGGTTGTATGCTGAGCAAGCTCCATACCACTTTGTCTTGCGGACGGTGGAGATTATTATCCACCGTGACTCACAGGAGAATGCAATACGATCGCAATACAATCACTTTCAAAAACAAAGTGTTGTCACACCCTACAGCAAGTAGGTAAGAAACTGAGCCCCCGGAGGTGCTGGCGACAAATGCGTCCTCCCGAGTCCATTCTGTGTGTATCTACAGGTAATATGAGATCTGTAAAGTCATATTAGTATGTGTAGATGATATATAACTCTGCATACTTATATGGTGATTTCTTATGGCATTGACTGTTGCACCATGTTAAATACATTTTGTTTTGGTTTGATGACTCCGTTTTGAAATGCTGTACTTATTCCAGCTCCAGAAATGGAAACATTCGCAATACCTGGCTAACCTGCTGCAAATGATGGCACCATCAGAAAGGTTGCTTAAATTCGTATGAGTCGATCTTTTTTAATGTAAATACTTTATGTATGATTTATGTGACATTTTCATTCTGACAGCTTGGCATTTATTGCAAAAGATAGATAACACATATGATGTGTTAGTTTATCACCTCTAAAAAAGAATAACCATCCCAGGCACGTGGAGGAACCAGGTTTGGGCTCAGGGTAATGATTATGGTTGGGCTGGGGCCAAACTGGATAACACTGAAGCTCAGAGAAAAATCCATACTTAGATCCACCCTACAGAGACCCAGTCCTAGTCCCCCATCTACACCGTGCCACCTGCCACCCCCAGGCAGAGCTGGGAGGGTTTGGGAACTAGGAGAGGATCAGGCCTGAACTCAAAGCTCAGACTCATCCCTGATGTACTTGTATTCTGAAGAGGAAGTAAATGCAAGTCTCTAATATGGTGCCCTGTCCTTATTTTCATTCACACAGAAAGTTAAAACTAGCACATATGGAAGATGTAAGAGCTGGAGGAGGCTGAAACTTCACGAAACAGAGAGGCTGGAATATTTCAACACAGTTTCTTACTGAAGGAGGCGGTAGGGAGGAAGACAAGAAAGGAGAAAGGAAAAGATGGTAGAATAATATAAACTGAAAGAGAACAGAGTTCAGCTGCAGCTAAGACATTTCCGAAGTAAGGAGCATAACTCGGTTATGGCAAGCTTAGCCCAGACACAGGCAGGGTGAGTTTCAGTCTTGTGAGCTGCTGCAGCCACCTGTGGCTTTAGATACCATGTCCAAGGTCTTGGCATGGCCAGTTTGGTCCCATATGTATTTCAAGATGGCGAGTTACATTTGGGTCCTCAGAAGTGGCCACGTTAAACAGTATTATTGTCCGACATGAACAAGCTCTGGCAATCCCATTATTATGATGGGCTGGGCAGAGAATGGAGAGAGTTTATGCCCAGTTTAACTTCTTCAGTGTCCTCAAAAGCCACTGTAATATCCAGCAGTTCTCTAGCTGTTCCCTTGGCAGGGTTTGGAAAGCCCAGAGGGTTTCTGCTTCCTCACTCCCTGTGTTCTGGCCCAAGTTTGGGGCACTTATTTGAGAAGCCATCCCTAAGCTGGAAAAGCCCTCACACACCTGAAGCTCCCACCTGTCGCTTGCTGTAGCCTCTGGTGGTGACTGAAAAGCTGTGAGCAGCTCCTGTTCTGGCCTGGGGCTGAAGATGCTGGTTTTGACAGGTCACCCACTCAGGAAGCATCTGAACAGCCATCCTGGGTCTCCTACGCCGCAGAGCAGAGGGAGCTACTCCTGCAACCCTTGAATGCCATTTCATCGTCGCTCTTGCCGTTGCCACAGCTTCCCGATGCAGGATGAGGGATCTGTCCCCTGGAAATGGAGGGGATAACGCTGCTTTTCACATCCCAAGTTAGAGGATGGAGCAGACAGGTTCTCGAATCCGAGTGCAAACCGGGCAGCTCTATGGAAGTCATCTTGTACAAAACACAGGGATTGTGTATCCAGTTGCAGACTGACTACTTCAACAATGGAGCAGTGGCATGGGCCAGCAGCTTTTGCTGAAACTTTAGGGCTATGGCTTCTCATGTGGAAATGGGTGTTTTGGGGGGCTTTCTCACTGGGATAACCTATCCTTGTCCTGTTGGGTCTCAATAATTAGAAGTGGCTGAACAGCAGAGGAAGGTAAAGAAGTCCAGCAAACACTTCTCTCCCTCCTGCCTTTTCTCTCCCCTCACTTCCTCCCTCCCTCCCTCCCTCTCTTCCTTTTTTCCTTTTTCCTTCTCCCTTATCTTCAGAAGTCTCACAGCACTGGGAATTCACCTCTTGATTATTGTGCAGCTCTTCAAGCGTTCTCTAGAACATGCCTACACTGCCCAGCAAGTCTGGTGAGATGTGACAACACACTATCGCAACAGAAGAAGTAAGGAAAGGACGTAAGCCAGGAAGGCACCAGCTTATTTATAAGCCACTGTGCTGTGTCGTGTGCGTGTGAGCAGCAAGCACTGCCGCTGGTGTTATGGCCTGTAGAACAAAGACACGTTGCTCAATTCAGTGGCACAAGAGGCCAAGAGAGTTTATTTGTCTTCAGTTCCTAAAAGCGTTTCAGATTCACCAGTTCCTTTGATTTCTGCATGGTAATATTGCACTCCTCCGTAAGTTTTCCCACAGCAGTTTGCACTCCAACTGGCAGTGCGTGCAGGATTTCAGTCCAATTTTCATGTGGCTCTTCCTGCCTATCACTGTTGACACAAAGCCCTTCTCAGGATAGCTGAAGCCCGATCCTCTGCTGGGGAAAATTCCCTTTGGTCTACTGCTTCCAGCAAAGCTTTGCTCTCTTACACCAGCCCAGAGTCTGGCCTGTGCCTTTCTACGACAACTTTCTGTCAGGTACTCCTCTTTGCAGATAAAAGCTCCCTTCCCCTTCTCCTTCCCCTTCCCAAAGCCTTTGGGAGCATCGCATATGACATTTGGATGAAGCACAGCACGCCTGTTAAGGTAGAGGCGTGCTCCGGGCACGCAGCATGGAGTCAAGCCTCTCTCGGCTGCTGCCTCCCCGGACAGGCTTTGGCCAAGTCACAGTGCTTGTCTGTGCCTCCTCTCTCCTGCTTGTACACCGCCGCGTTTCCTGAGCCCGCAGGGCCAGCGTAGTGGTGTAAGCCTCTGTAATTGTAAGGCTGGAAGAAATCCTTAGAAGGAAAACGCCGTGGAAACACGGCATTATTCTAACGGCCATTATTTTTTCTCATGAAACAACTAAAAATCTGCAAAAGTAGCTACTTTCTGGAAGGCGCTGTCGCCATGAATAAGTGCAGAAACACGCCACGCACCCAGATAGATGGGTATATATGGATACACGGGGGAGAGACAGCAGCGACAGCAAGTGCGCGTGAAGCTTTTAGCAAACACCGGCGCAGAACCTCTCAGCCCAAGAGCCGTCGTGATCCTGGCAAGAGGCGTGTCACGATTTCCTGTCCCCGAGAGCAGCCAGGCTTCCCGCAAGCTCTCGGGTGGATGGCTTGTCAGTGTCTCCTCCCGGCCACCTCATTGCGGCGAGAGGCACTGGGGAGGGAATGACATTTCCATTCCAGTTATGAAATCTTCTCGGCATTGCTCCAGTCCCCCAGGAATTCTTACCAGAAATGTGAATGGCTGGGGCGGGGGGGGAAGATCAGAGTTTGGGACAGAATTTAGTGAGCTGCTTGTGCCCAGGTTTCTCCATCCCCCTGACGGGGATAACGCAGCTGCCCTGCGCTCCTCTGTTTAGCCAGGTTTCCAGAGTACTGCAGGAGCCACTGGGTGTTTGCGCACCGATGGCTGTGGCAGAGCTGAAAGCTGCATCGTGTTGTAACGGCATCGCTCCTTACGGCGCCTTTCAACCCAGATTCTCACCGTAACTCCTACGAAAAGGCAGCGCCAGATTTCTTTTAAAATGTTTTGTCGGTGACTTTTTCCCCGCCGTGCTAGTAACTCTGTGGCAGCAGAGATCTTCCTCAGTTCTCCCCCTACTTTTCCGCCAGCAGAAAAGAGGGCAAGGCCGCGCCGATCCTGTTTGAAGGGCACGGGCGGATCTCCTCACGTTGCTGGTCCTCCTCCACATACGAGGCACCAGGATGGACACGGGGTGGCCAGCACCCCCGCAGCCGGGGTCCGGCTGGCCAGGGAAGCGCGGCCGAGGCAAGGAGCCGGAGAGGGCCAGCCACAGAAAACGGGGCTGGGGGTGCTGTGTGCATGAGGCAGGGTGCTGCCGCTCATCCCGGCAGAGCCTCGGTTTGTGGGGGCCGAGCCCCGGTGGTGGCCCCAAGCCCTCCCCCCCCCCGGGGGCCAGGAGGGTGCACGGGGGTTTCTGAGGGGGCCAGGCTGGCCTCCTGCTTCCATATGTAGGTACGGGAATAAGCGACCTGGGTTTCCCCCCCGCCCCCGCCCGGTGCCCCGGCAGCTCCCGCGGATGTGGGTCACCCGCTCCCGGCGCTCTGGAAACCAGGCGGCCCGGTGGAGCAGCCCCCGGGGGAGGCGCCGCCTCCAGAAGCCCCCTCGCCCGCCGCCCCCTGCCCCGGCCCGGCCCGGCCCTGCCCCTCCCGAGGTGTCCGACCCCCGGGAGGGGTGGGGGGGAGGCGGGGTCCGCTCCCCCCGTCCCGTCCCG
>JAVKLA010000031.1:19128878-19147855 GCA_034782735.1 Sagittarius serpentarius | reverse complement strand
CCGGCTTTGCCTCCCCCCTCGCGTCCCCTCCGCGGCGCCTGTGGGTCCAGCGGCTGGGCCGGCTACGTGGCGCTCGGGAGCCGGCGGTGGCCGGCGGGGAGCCCGGGCTGTGCGGGGTGCTGCGAGCCTCGCCCGCCTGGCGGCAAGTACGGAGTCGTTAAGCCGCAGCCCAGATAATCCTCCTCGTTGTTTGCGGAGGGAGGCATTGCTCTGGTATTTGCCTAGCGCGGATCGTCGCCGAGGAAAGCCGGGCGCTAACGCGTTCCTGAGGGGCTTTTGTTGGGTTTTTTTGGTTTGGTTTGGGTTGGTTTTTTTCTCCCCTCCGGAACTCGTTTTCCGAAGTTTCACCCCCGGGTCGGCGGGGCAAGGCCGGGTGCGAGAGCCTCTCGGTGCCCAGGCGAACCTGCTGCCGACTTCAGCGGGAGTTTGGGCTCGGAGCCGCGGGTGTGCGGGGACCGGGAGCTGGAGAGGCTGCGGTACGGGCTGGGTCGCTAGAGCAGGGTCCTAAGGCACCTGAGGAGCGAAAAGCCTTTTTCCCTTGGCGTGCAAGGGCAGACATCATCTTCTCTCTCTGCCCCTGAAATAACTTCACAAAAACCAATACTTCTGTTCCCAGGGATCAAAAGATGCTGAGGTGGGAGATTAAAAACAAACGGATATGTCAGCTATTTTGGCAACTAGTATGTACGCTTGCTGTCAGTTCTGTCAGACGACTGCTTGATAAGAAATTTAATACGGTTTTATTTCCTAGCTATACGTTTCAACTCCTGCAGCTCTTACAGGTAGGCTTGGAGGAACCTATTTGGATGAGATTATTTCTTGCGCTGGCAAGAACGTTATCAGATGAGAAATCGTGAGTGGGAGAGTAGAAGGAGGAGTAAGTGGAAATTAAAATCCGTATTGGCCTCCTATGTGCTTCTTCCTGATACCTGCAGGAAGAGGTGCTGCAGCTAAAACTGGATTTTTGTCAAAAGCCTGTAAATTTATTAAAAATCCCTGACCTGTATGTCTTCGTTTCAGTTGGTCTTGACAGAGGGATGATACTTGGGTGCTGTGGAAAAATTATAACTCGGGCTGAACACTTGTACTGTATATTAATTTCCTACATCATTAATTTGTATGGGAACTGAAGACCATAAAGGGTCTCTCACAACACTTCTTTGTTTAATTTGTGGCTAACTCTTTCAGCAGGGCAGTCTGAGGAAAGCTGAATAGTTTGCTTTTCCATGAAGACAACTGTAATGAAAGTGTCTGTCAATTCGTGCGTGCGTTCAGCAGACTGGCTGCATCAGTTTTCTGTAACACAGAGAGAGCTGCTATGAAGCTTTCATGTTTTATTCCTATATTGTGAGTGGTGAAAGGGAGGATGCTTTCTGGCATGCACTGGGACATGTCATTTGTGTTAGAGATGAGTTAAGTGATGCGAGGTTAGATCATCCTCACCCAAGGTGATTAAATCCTTAGCCCAGCAAACGAGCTGTAGCAACTAAACTAAAATGATCATCTTACCGGTTTTCCAGTGCTCTCTGTGAATTTTGCTAAATTAATAACAGCAGATAGAAAGGCAAAAGACTGAGTGTGGGAAACCAGCTGTTAACAGGCTGGGGGATCTCCTTAAGGAAAGGAATAAAGTCCTTCTGCCTGTGTTCTGGGATTGCTCCCAGACCACTGGTGCTCTTGTTGGGTACCGGCT
The DNA here is from genome assembly GCA_034782735.1 of Sagittarius serpentarius. NCBI lineage: Eukaryota > Metazoa > Chordata > Aves > Accipitriformes > Sagittariidae > Sagittarius > Sagittarius serpentarius. The sequence goes on along the minus strand of JAVKLA010000031.1, from coordinate 19,146,162 downwards.
GCCAGCGGCAGAGCGCCGGCTGGTCCCACAGTCCCGGCTCCCCCTTTTTCTAGCTGCTAGAGCCATGCTGCGCGTCCCTCTGCTGTTGCTCTGCCCTGTGAGGTGGTGCCCTCCTGGCTGTGGGAGGGTGGCGTTTGGGCAAGAAGGGAAGCGGCACGTGAGAAATCTCTGTATTTGATCACCGGTAAGGCTGTTTAACAGAGACTGAGAGCAACAGGGCTGCTTAATTAACAGCACTCTGGATTTCACAACTGGTGGTTTTCTGTCTGGCTCTGTAGGTTAGCGAGGCGTCCTGTGAGAAGCTGACCAGCCAGTGAACTGGGCGAAGTTGTAACGTACTGTGATATGTGGCCGGGCAAGACTGATGGAGTAATTTTTCTCTGAAGGATGTGGAGGCTGCTGCCAGGCCATAATGTTGAGCTAGGCTAGACCTGTTCTGGTCTGTCAGTCCTGTGTCACTGCATAGGAAGTGGCCACTCTCCCTAACAAAACTAGCTGTACATTTATTTTCCACCTTCCTGCTTTCCCACGGTCTCCTTTGATCCTCTGGTTCTTCCTTTATATGCCTTTCTCTCTTAAATGCGCTTCTATAGTTGGCTTCCGTGTTTTCTCATGGTAACACATTCCATATATTCGCTTCTGCTTGAGGGAAACACTCCCCATCCACCCACACGTGTAACAGTGCTCGGGGCCAAATTCTGATCACTTCTGTGTCAATGTAGACCTGAGCAGCTCCACCAACACTGGCCCTGCTGCTCTGGGGTCGCAACTATATAGCTCTGGGTACAGCGTGGTCCCTTAGCTGGACTGAAGGGTCAGGGAGGCTGGTCTGAGCACACGCCCACGTCACACAGCAGAAATATCTGTTCTGTAAACAGTTCCGCTCCTCGGCGAGGTATGCTGTGGAATAGGCTTTGCTTTCACCGGTCTTGCAAATTGCAGAGAAGCTTTCTGTAACGCAGAGGAACTGTACACTGAATAACGAGGCATAATTGATTCTTCCTTGTATCCCAGCTCTTTACAGTTGCATACAATGGAGCAAGCACGATGATTTCTGAGCATCACAGGAACACCGTAGCTAAAATTCAAGCCTGGGGAAAAGAGGGAGGTGTGGTACTGTGCTGAGCGAACGCACTTAGCACTGCTGGATCACTCACACGGCAAAGCTCCCAGTGTTTCTGGCTGGCTCTGCCTGGGCACTGCCCTGCAGAAGCTCACCCTGCTGTTACACAAGTTAAAAAAAAAAAAAAAAACAAACAAAAAAAACCCAAACCCCGTGTACACTCTGAGCCACCGCTTTTCTCCAGCAATTGCGCCTTCCGTGCTTGCCTTTGACTATTGCTTAGCAGACATAGTAGAGCAGTGCTGAGACTAACAGACCCCTCTGCAGCGTGTGCTGGTAGGGTATGTAATTCCAGACCACCAACCTAGAGTAATTTGCTGTACTCCAACCCCCCTTCTTCTGGGGGTGGGGCGGAGTAGTATTTTTTTTTTAGGTATGAAATTTACAGGATCTCCAATCAAATTAAAGGTGTCCCAGGGTCAACCCGTGAAACTAAATTGCAGCCTCGAGGGAATGGAAGATCCCGAGATGTTGTGGATCAAGGACGGAGCAGTGGTGCAAAGCGTAGACCAGGTGTACATTCCAGTAGATGAAGAACACTGGATCGGCTTCCTCAGGTACAACAGTTGCAGAGAAGGAAGAATATTGCGAAAACTAGTGCACAGTTTTCTGCTGTCAGCTATATCTATGCAACTGCAGTGCCCTCGACGGGCAGGGTCCTTAGGTCTGCAGTTCAGCGTGTGGCAAGGGCGTAACTGAGAGCAGAATTGAAGCCACTGAGGGCTGAGATTTTATGCACTAGAACCATATTGGTTTCCTGACTACTGTGGTGACAGGTGCTTTGCTAATGCTTGTGATGCTTGAGACGTGACTTCAAGGTGAAAGGATGTTCTTGCCTTGTTTGTTCATCTTGTTCTGCTGTGCAGGAACACTTAGGAAGATGAAGGTCTGACTTACATAAATAGGTTTTCTCTCTCATACTCATTCCGTTCTCTTACTCTCTCTCTCTCTCTCTCTCTCTCTCGAGTTGTCAGTCTACCTAAAGCGTGAGGATTGCTAATTGAAATGAGACTCCCAGGACTACATCCCCTTCCTTTCTTTGGGGAGGAGTATTTGTCACCTGAACCATCCCTGAGTCATTTCGCAGAGACTTTCCTAATACATTTACACTACACGGTATCAGTCCTGCCCTGCTCAGAGGCGCAAAAACTCTCTTTTGCAAAGCAGCTCTCTGTGCTTTTATTTCAGCAGAAGAGGGATGTCAGCTAGTTCTGGAAGTACTGAGTTAAACAAGACCCAAGGTTCTGCTCTGTGTGGGGTTTTTTGTTTTTGTTTTTTTTAAATGCACAGAGAGAACTTGTACAAGCAAACACGCCATCACTGGGGGGGGCTCAAAACTGTTGACTGAGAATCACTCTTCCATGAGCTCCAGCTTCATCTCCTGGTAGGTTTCTTGTACTGACATTGCACAGAGTCTCCAATTCCAGCAACTAAAAGTCTCTGCACTAAAGCTTGTCTGTAAGAAACGTTTTGATAGGAAAAAAAATCTGTGCCCAGTAAAACTATTGCATAACATTATGTTATGGAAACAGGTTGTCTTGAAAATATATTGTTTACTTCCCCCCCAGTTCCACTAGTTAACTCTCTTTGCCCCTCAGTCTCTCAGTCTGATCTCCTTTCTCACCTCATTTTCCTCCACTGAGAACTTTCTGCAGCACCAGGGCTAAGTTAGGGTGCTAAATCTAGATGTGTCCGTATCTTTTTCTCCTTTTTCCTTTCTTCTCCTAAAGTGATCATTTCTACCACCCACTGTGTGACTCTCTGCTGTGATCGCTGTGTTTCAGAACATGCGGCTGGATGGGCAGGACAGCTGATGCCAGTTGAAGGTACAGCTCTGAAAATCAGGCTGTAGTGGGTCCATTTTGTGCATTTCAGCAAACACTCTCCCTTTTCTGTCTTCCTTCCTGAGACGTTCTTCCCCTTCCCCAAGGCGGACTGCTAGCGTTAGAAAGGCGGGCATCAGATCTGCTGAGGATCCCTGCATGGCAGGAGACGCATGGCTGCACATCCCGCGGGGGGCAATCAACGTTTGTACATTGACAGGCACTCAGAGTCACACTGGTGCCTTTGGTAGCTGAGACCTTGCTGCTTTGGGACCAAATTCTGCCTTTACTCACCATGCTAGCCTCGTGTTGCTAACGGCAGCAAGGATACCGCAGATTTCCAGCCGTGGAGCAAGGGACAGAATTTCTCCCCTGAACTGGAGGGCTACGACTTGAATGCTGCTCAGTCCCCATGGCTGGCTTCCCTTGCTTGGATGCATCTTCTCAGAAGGGGAGCTGTTGCTGAGCAAGGGAGGACACAGAAGAGTTTGTAGGGTGAGGTCCTGTGCTGGAGTAGGCCAGCATAACCCCTTGAAATCACAAATCGAAAGGCCCAAGGAGTTTTGCAGTGTGAGGCGCTCTTGGGATAAGAATAACACTGAGTGCAGTTGAGGCGGGGGGGGGCCTTTTCTGAGCCATCTGCTCCTGTATGAGGCTGTCACCAGTCCTGTCACCTAACTGAGGCAAAACAGTCAGGCTCGTTGGAGGCTCGTGGTTTGGAGTTTCCTGCTAGCTCAGACATTGTAGGCCAAGCTGTCGCTCTTGAAGGCTAGCTAGAGCCACGATTCAGGATCGAAATGACCAACCCCTTCCTATCCTCAGAGGACACAGATGACGGGTTTTCTACGAGGACGTTTCAGAGGAAGGCTGTCTGCTCTGCTGAGGATTCCCTCCACCCACTTCAGAGAGGAGCCTCCTGTCTCTGCTGTTTTGCCGCGCGCTTTGTGCTGGCTGGCTGTTGCCCTCCTCCCCAGAGTTGGCTGCGTCTCAGTGGGTGTTGTCCATGCATCTGGTTTGCCAAACACTGGAGGGTCCTTTGGGGCAAAAACATGCTTTATCCACGTAAAATATCGATATGGCTTTTGACTTTTTTCAGCTTGAAATCCGTCGAGCGGACAGATTCTGGGAAGTACTGGTGCCAGGTTGAGAACGGGGGGAAGAAGGAAGAATCACAGCAAGTGTGGCTCATAGTGGAAGGTAAGGAGGAGTAGCAGTGCTGGTTTCCTTTCAGGGCTGACCCACCGATATGCTCTAGGTGGAAGTGGTGAGAGCAGATTGCTTCAGTGATGGGCTTCTTGGCCCTGAACCATTGCTGCTAACTGCAGTGAGATCGCTACAGAGCAGGAGTAAGAAATAGGAGAGTAGCTTCAAGGAGAGGACCTGTCAGTGCATTACCTTCTGGTTTTATTTTGGCATGTTGGGAAACAAGATCCTTTCATGCACACAGATTTCTTTCCAGCCCCTCAGTCCATTGTTGCTTTCATCTCCAAATAATTCGTAGAATGATGGGATAGTTCAGGTTGAAAGGGGTCCATGGCGGATCATCTGGTCCAACCCACTTCTCAAAGCAGGGTCACAGCCTGGTTCTGTGTATCAGCCAAACACATCTTTGAGGGTAAGGTACAGTTTTAGCCCAATTCTGAGTTTCGGGAGAAGTGCTGTACATCAGCACTTCATAGCTTTGGCTGTTCCATGTGGCACTGTTTTGTCCAGTCTTGTCTGATAAAGAATAACTTCTACGTGGTTGCCCAGAAGTCTCCCAGGGTGCTGTGGACTGATGTTTTCTTACTGTCTCTAGTCTCATCTGCCTTGAGCCATGACTGTTAGATCCTCAGAAGCTAGTAGTCACAGGATGGCTTAATATTTGGTGAGGTAGTTGGCAGGAACAGTGCATTTACAGCAAGAAGTGGCTTTTTGGATGTAATTGGTAACATATTGGGCCAGAGCTGAATCGACAGTCTTAAAGAGGGGGAGCAGGGAGGGTGTCATGGGAGGTGGTGTGGCCTGGGTGTTTTGCAGCAAAGGTCTCACTCAGAGCCGTGGAAACATTCATAGCAGTTCTCACAGGAAGAGGAACGCTTACCTGCTGCCTTCCATAAATCCCAGGCTTTTGTCCACCTAAGTTGTCAGGTACAGTTTAAACTGGAGAACATTTGTTTACAGCTTAAAACACTCTCTATTGTGCAGTTTCCATTTCTATTCCAATTGCCTTGGCCAACCCCAGAGGTGACTGCATCTGCGTGGTGGGTGTGTTTAGGAGTGATTGGGTAGCTCAGTGTACTAAGCCATCTGAAAAACAAAGGAGCCCTTCTGGATAGCACAGGCAGAAAATACCAAAGTCACAAAAAACAGCTGCAGCGACCTAAGGGGGCATGTTGAAGATGAAGGCCAAAGCTTACAGTGGAAGCGTAAGCTAAAAAAACACAACTAGTTGCCTTTATGAGAAAAGCAGGTACGGCAGAAGCTAGTTAAACTTGAACTGAGCATTTAATCATGTGAGATGGGAGTCAGTGGATGTGGTGGTTTAAGCCCCGCCAGCAACTAGGCACCACGCAGCCACTTGCTCACTCCCCACCCCTGCAGTGGGATGGGGAGGAGAATTGGGAAAAAAATAATAAAAAAAACCCCCAAAACCAGTAAAACTCCTAGGTTGAGATAAGAATGATTTAATAAGTAAGATAAAATAAAATGTAACACTAAAAATAATAACAACGTAATAGTTATAATAATTATAATTAAAAGGAAGATAATGAAAAAAAAAATCCCAAGAAAAGACAAGTGATGCACCATGCAATTGCTCACCATGTGCTGACCGATGCCCGAGCAAGTGATCCACCCCTCCTAGCCAACTCTCCCCAGTTTATACACTGAGCATGACATCCTATGGTATGGAATATCCCTTCGGCTAGTTCAGGTCAGCTGTCCTGGCCATGCTTCCTCCCAGCTTCTCGTGCACCTGCTTGCTGGCAGAGCATGGGAAACTGAAAAATCCTTAACTTAGGTTAAGTGCTACTTAGAAACAACTAAAACATCAGTGTGTTACCAACATTATTTTCGCACTAAATCCGAAACACACTGTACTAGCTACTAAGAAGAAAATTAACTCTATCCCAGCTGAAACCAGGACGGTGGAAAAAATTAAAAAATAACAAGTAGTGATAAGGTGTGGATTTTTAAAAATGTGTCAGCCGTTAGCATAAGAAAACACTGGGGAATGCAAAAGCCTATCAGTCCCACCTTCACTGTTATCTCTGTACGTATTTCTTCCCTGGGTGTACCAGCTTTGTCTAGGAGTGGTTGCTGTGACGTTAACAACTGTTGTCCTCTCTGACTGAGAGGGGATCTTTTACTCTGGTCATTTGCAGCCTTCGGTAGGTGCTGACATCCTTCAGTATACCACACAAAACAAGACTGGACTACTGGTGATCTGAATTAAAAGTGAGCTTGAATGGATTTCTGTGCTAATATCTGCCTTGAGATCCACTTAGGTAGTCTGTATCAGGCAGAATTTGTGGCGATGGTATTTGAACTGTCTTTGTAATACAGCTAAAATGTTTGATCTTATGAAACACTCCTCAGAATTTACAGAAACAAGATTATTTTGAAACTGTTTTCTGGTTTAGAAACTGGGCTCTGGCCTTGCCGAGAACATGATAGCATTCAATGCCTGGAGACGTAACCTAAGAGGCACGCTGCGGAGTGTGACCGTCTTAAAAATAAGGGTTATGTTTCTTACAGAACTTTCCCTCTGAAATTACACCTGACCATGCGGCTGTTCCCAGGGCTGCTAGCACCTGTTGTGGCTACAGTCAGAGCCCCAGCCACACCTGTATAGACACATCCCCCTGCATAACACTGTCTAAAAACTGAGCTGTAGAAAAAAAAAAAAAAATCTGCCCTGTAGGTTGGATGCCGGCTTGGAACGGGAATAGACAGGCTCATTTCCTTGCTTTGCCAGTGATTCCCTGCCTGTTGGCTGCTCAGTGCCTCCATGGTGTATCGGTGAAAGGTGGGTGCCGGCACTCACCGCTTGTACCAGGAACTGGGAGGCCGAATGTGTCACAGACAGTGAGGTATCCAGGTGACACACGTACGGAGGCAGTGCAAGTTCCTGAGCCAGATGAGTCAGCTGCACTCCCTAAAATATGAGCGTTTTTAATTGTGGTCTTGTCAGATCTGGTTAGCTGCTCGCAAAGTGAGAAAACCTGCCGAGCTGGGCAGGATCCTCCCGAAAGGTTACCTCGGGTGCCATGGCAAAGGGACAGGAGGCGGGGATCCTGCTCACAGGTAGAAGAAACAATGGTGTTTTCCCTTCTAATCTTCCTTGGAGGAGAGCAAAGCAGGCGGAGGTGTCACAGCTGGTATCTGGAAAGTTTATTCACATTTATTGTTTATGTATGACTGCAATAAAAAAAAATTAAAACATGTAAGCAAAACCCAGCAGTAAATCACGATGGTGGATGTACCTGTGCTGAGCATTAACCTTTGCACAGATAGGCACCATCATTCCTGAAGTGACCTGTTTTCAGACCTGCTTTAGCTTGTTCCTTTACTTGCCATGCCAAAGGGTGTGGCAAGGAGGCAAGGAAGGCACAGAGAAACTTGCCACCTGAAAGACACAAACAGCAACTGACGGTCGATGGAAGACTGAGGACACCAGTTTCAGCTGGAACGTAGGGGGAATGTCAAGCGTTAGGCTTCTGAATCTGTATTTAGGCACCCACAGTAATTGCCTGCTGTTGGAGGTGCTCAGCATCTGCCACACCAACTGGAGCCACTTGTCATCTTTGGCCAGGGACAGACAGTGTAATTTAAGCATGTGAATGCACAACGTTGTCGGTTCCTCTGTTTCTGTGAGGTGGCAGACCAGCGGTTTTCAGAACACACTTCTTCCGGCTGAGAATACCTCATTTTGGTGTCGACACAGTTGGTAGCAGCTGTGCTTAACACCCAAAGTTTTGACTGTAAGAGGGAACTCAGCTTTTCTCTGGGCCCTTCGGCTCCTCCACCAGAAGCACGCGCTGGCTGTCCTGCGGCATCGGCGCTCGTACTGACGGCTGGTGAATTTTGCGTTACTGGTTTGCAGCACTGAAACCACAAGAGTTTTGGCATCGCCTGTAAGACGAACCACATCTCTTGATGTGTTAAGTTACACTCGGCTATTGCCGCTTAGAGATGACCTGAGGTAGTTTTAGCATTGCAGCTGCATTTTGCTCCCTATGGGCCTGATCGAAGGCCTGTTGTAATAAGTAGGAGTCTTTCCACGGCAGGGAACAGATAGTTATCAAGAGAGCTGTGTCTGTGGATAGCCTTCAGCTCTGAAACAAATTACCCCTAACTCCAAGGCAGCCTGGTTCTCATGGTGTCGGAGTGTGCTGGAAGGTGGCTCCAGTCAATTAAGCTGTGGAGAGAGCATTGTAAATCAGTCTCTCACCGGGGGGATTCATGGGTTTGTAGCAGCCGCTAGTTCAACATGTTCACAAGCTTCAGTTTTTAATGCATGGCAAGAAATATCTGCAGCTGGATTAGGTACCTTTTAAAGTGGTGTCTGCCACCGCTAAAGTTATTGACTGTTGCCTCTTTAAACTCCAGTCTCTCCAGCTGAAAAATTGAGCAAATACAGCCACTAAAATCTGCTTCATAGGGGGGTCTTGAAGGAGACTCGGTGAAAGAGGTTTTTCAAAGGCATTTTGGGAAGCAAGCACTCCTCTTTCTGACTTCTTCTAGGGGGAGTATATAGACATTCATGCCCTGAGGCGATTCAGCATATCTGACCGTTGGTTTTTGTGAAGGACTTAGAGGGAGTCGGATTAGGCATAGGGGCAGGGCAGATGGGTGTCCAGTGTTGGGCACTGGTATTAGTGCAAATAAACAAGAGACAGAAGGAGTCTCTCCGGTTATTATCACTTGTCTGTTGCTTTTCTAGGTGTGCCCTACTTTACTGTGGAACCTGAGGATGTGTCCGTGTCCCCTAATGCCCCATTTCATATGGCCTGTGCTGCTGTTGGTCCCCCTGAACCAGTGACAATTGTCTGGTGGATGGGAGACTCTAGAGTGGGGCTTCCAGACATCTCCCCCTCCATCTTAAATGTGTCAGGTAAGGCTGCTGCCAACGCAGGGGATCGCTTTGACCATCAGAAGAGGAGGAGAGCTCTCTTCTGATCATGCCTAGCGACACGGGGTAGCCACATAGCGTGAGAATAGTCTTTGACTGTACATCGAGGGCTGAGAGATCATGTTCACATACAAAGCCAGATCATCTCGAGGGGTGATCGTTGCTCTGTGTATTTTCTGCTGGCCTGAGGCACACAGGCTCTTACAGAGCTTGGGTGGGGCTGGCACTGTGGTAAAGATGCTACTGGACAGATGATGCATTGGGTGCCTCTTTTGTTCCACCTCATGGAGGGTGTTTATGGTTCTATTAAGTGTCTCTGTTGGTGACATTTGGCTTGGAAATCTCCAGGCATTCACATGTAACAGATGCCGCCTCCTCCTTCTGTGCACAGCCATGTCACGTGCTCCTTTCCCCTCTCTTCCCCACCCTCTCTGTTCTTGCAGGCTTGCTGGATGCTCTTATCGTTAAAACCTGACCACCTCATGTAATTGTTTGACACTTTTAGAGTGGTTATATTGGTGCTGAAGTGGGCTGGTTGATATCCTCAGAGGTCAAGGTTTGCCCCAGAGCGAGCACTAGGTGCACGGTGGTAAGACTGCCTTCCCCAGCAGCGTCAGCTGAAGAGCTCAGGAGCACAGTAGGTTTTCAAGCCTCTCTTCAGCCCACTTTCAGGGAAGGGCGATGTATCTCTACCAGGACCTGACCGCAGCTCTTCTTGTAGTTACCTCCTAAAGGTAACTTCATTCTAGTTAGTTGTCCAACAGCTTTGTGTTACTTCTTCTCTTTGCTGCTGTTTTATTATTCTCAGCAGGCCTGAGCCAAAGTTGAACTGGCCATTTAGAAAGAAAAGATTTTACGACTAAGAGTCATCTCTGGGGCGTCTTCATCAGTGTTAATACAGTTACACGCAGGGGGAGTTTCTTTCTGTACATCCTTGGCCATCCTTTGAGCCATCCAATCCTATTAAGCCTTCCATTAGAGCCTAATTTATATGCAAATCAAAACTTGGTTTGTGATTTGCAATGGTTTTATCATCTGCTCCCTCTCTTACGTAGCCGCTCGATGATGGTCCAAGTTGGAAGTGAAAACTGCTCCCTTACAATATAATCTGCGTGTTGAAATGGAAACTGAAAAGATGGATAATTGAGAGGGGAAAGGCAATATAAAATGTCTCCCTTCCTCCACTAAACTCATCCCATGGTGCCTCACAAAACTTCTGTCATTGTGGGGCAGTGGCATGGAGGCCTGAAGAAGAGAATCTGCTCCTAGTTGTTCTCCAAAGGAATTGCTATTATATATATTCATCATCAGCGCCTTTCTTTGCCCCTTTCAGTGTTCTTTGGGATGTCCCTTGGGCATATCTTGTCTTTGCAACAGAAGAAATGTAGCAGGACACAAGCTGTGTGGTCAGATTGCTAAAGTATGTCAAAAAAGACGGTTGGTAAGAAAACAAGCAATGCTAGCCAAAGAAAGTACCACATTCTGAAATAATAAAGTACTGGCTAGAAAGCAAACATTTAGAAAGTTCAGCAAGCAGTTGGTTTGGTGAAAGGGTTGTTGTATTTGGAAATGAGTGCTGGCAATGGTGCTAGAGAGCAAGGAGATCTTGGTTTGCGGTGTGTTTTGTGTTTTCCTCAGGGCAGGGCTGTGTTTGGTTCCGTCTTTGGGACGTGCCTACCACATCAGGTGCTGCTCTGCTCTGCTGCCTGGCCTTCAGCCTGCTGGCAGCATTTTCCTCTGGTTCACTGGGGTGAGTGGAAGAAGCTAAAATACCTTCCTGTTTCATTTTGTAGCAGTCCTTCCTCTCTTCCACTACATCTTCTTCACAATGCCTTTAATCTCGGGCTTGGGAGATGAATCAAAGAGCGAAGATAGACACTGTGCAAGCTGCTCCGTGCAGCTCCTTTTTCTCTCGTAAACTGTATGTCCGTAGTGTGCCCATCCTTAACTTTCTCAGCTAGAGCCCTATAAGGCAACTGAGGGCCAAGTCAAGTGAAAACGTAAGCTGGACATACTTCTCCAGGCAGCTTTGCAAATCTGTCTCAGTTCTGAATAATTAGCAATACCGATACGCATCTTGGAGCAGCCAGACATCAGTATGATGCCATGTTCAGGCCTTGTGGGATGGATGGATGCTCACAGAAGAGAGGGAGTGTAATCCTCACTTCTATTGTACCACCCCTAGAAGGTGCCTCAGTGCTGATGCAGTAGCATTTTACTTCCACTTCCTTTGCGTGTCTTCAAAAGTCTGATGCCAGGTGAGGGACAGGTGGGCGTTCGCTTGAAACCTGCAGCGTCTGGTTGGAAGTTTGCCTGGGCTTACAGCCCAGTTAGAAGATGGTTGATGTTCAGGTGGCAGGCTGAGGTCCAGAGCATTGGGTGTTGTATAAGCACATGGTTCAACATGATCCGTGCTCCAAAGATGCTCACCAGAATGTGAGAAGTGGAGATTACTAACTGAGCAATGTGAGCTGCTATTCTGCCAGATTCATCCTTCTTTTTCAGTGCTCTCTGAAGCTCCCATGGAAGGTTTTCTACATTGTCACACTCTCTCCATTAAAAATGTGTTCACCACGTTAATTACACTGAAATCCACGTGCCTTTGGCACCTAGCTCAGCCCTCCAACTAGCCTCTACAGCCTGAGTTGGATGTCACACATAACTGAAATTCTGCTGAAGGTTGAAGCTGGATTACATAGCTGTTTGTGTTTCCTTTCCTTTTCTTGGCTGATCTCCAGGTATTAATCAAAGCACAGTTTTCTCCTGCGAAGCTCACAACATAAAGGGATTGTCTTCATCTCGGACAGCCACTGTTCAAATTAAAGGTGAGAGAGTGCAAGAGAATGGGCAAGGGACTCGGGTTTGCTCTCTGGGGAGGGAAAGTAGGGCTTCTTAATGCAAGGGGTTGTCTCAAAGCTGCCAGCAACCAGCACTGGTTGGAGCTCTCAGCAGTTGAAACAATGCTTTGTGCTCTTAACAGCAGTTCCCACTTGCTATGCGGGACCGTATTCCAGGCTGTTGAAAATAAACCACATCTGATTCAGGAGTGGAAATGTGGTGTCAAATAGCAGTTTTTCCTTGAAAAGGAGAGAGTCAGAGCAATCAAATTGTTTGTGAGAGATGAAGCTGGATATAAATCTGTAGCTGGGGAAATCTTTCCTTCTTGGAGATAGATGGGTCTCGTTAGAGCTAAAGAGGCCATTACTTCTGCTGGCTTCTATTGGCATCGCATTAGCTGCTGAAAAAAGACAAGGAAGGCGGTCACCAGTGGCCAGTAAAGTCTGCTCATCCGCACTGTTTTTATGGATATTTGTTTTTTTGATTCTTTGTTCTTTAAGAACTCATTCAAAACAATTAATTCCTAGCCTCTGCATGACCAGTTGCCATTTGGAAGTCCCTAAATTGATGTCACGTTTCCTCTGTTTCTCCAGGTGACTGAAACAGGGATAATCGGAGCAATCAGCTCTTCCCCTCCTCTTCACATTGAGATGCTTCTGCATTTGAATTTTTAGTCATGCTTTAATGCGCATTAAATGACATGATTATCAGTTCCAGGAGAGGCATGTCACAAGAATCGTTTGTTCCAAGTGGTAGCTTATTGCTCGGCACAAATAAGAGCAAGCATGTATGTCTGTATTGGAACTCACAGTTGTCTTAGCTAATATTCATTAAAGGATAGCTTAAAATCCAGCTGTAGATCTACGGCTCTTACAGTGTATTTTCTTCAGGACATTGTGGTTACTGCTGTGCCAAGAATGCAGTATGCTGGACTAGTAAGATTTATCACTTAATTTAAAAATGCTTGGAGTTGTTGCCTTAAAGGCTTGTCTACACAGGGGAATTAGTTATTGTGGAATATATCTTCTATGGGTATTTTTATCCTGGGATAGAATTTAGTTCACAAAGCTGTTATGCTTTAAAAAACCTCATCGAGCCATAATTTGAAATAACATTTAGCATAAACAAGCTTTTTGTCTTCTTTTTTAATGTTAACACAGATTTTTTCTTTTTTTAACCAGTAATAAGATGATGGGGTAAAGGCCTCAGAATTCTCGCATTGCCCAGCAATTACGTTTAGCCAGAAGTGCTTCATAGAGGTCAATCATCAGCTAATAAATCCACACAACCTATTTGGGAGGGACATAGCACCACCACACACTTGTGCGCGCACACACACTCTTTATAGAGCTGAGGAAGAGCAAGCTTAAGTGTTTTGGCAAATGTTGCATCAGTATGTGGCCTGTGCTAGCGATAAAAAACAGGCTCTAAATAGCAAGTCCAGTGCCGTAGTCGTAAAACTGCTAACTGTAATACCTCAAAGCTATGTCTAAAAGAGTAGTTATAAACTTAGAGAAGTGATGAGGCTCTTCTAAAGAGCAAAAGTTTTGAAGATCTAGTACGGCCTCTGTTAAAATTAAAGCAAAGCTCCTAACAAGGACATCAGCAGGAACAGTAGCAGGCCCAGATAATGTTTATTTAGTCCTTGATCCTATGAACATGCAGACTTCAATGAAGTTACTCCTGGGAGTAGTTGTCCAAACATGCATAATCAAGGCCTTCCTCTCTTACACAGATCCATCTGCTAATGAGGACTCCTAAGTCTTTGTACAATTTATTAAACAAATTGTTTCTTCTGTGTTTCCAGAGGCAAATATTTTTGCTAGGACATTTACAAACTGTTAACATTTCTTCCTATTTGCTGCTGTTGTTGTTCATTATCTATTCTCTGTAGTGCCCACAATGTGCTGGGTGTACTCCAAGCAGAAGATTACTGTTATTGTAGCCCACAGTCCCCAGCCGAGTACAAAGCTCCATTGTTCCAGCCACTCCACAAGCACAGAGGAAGTTAACTCTCATTACGTTAACACTCAAGGTCCTGTTTTCAGACTGGCTTTGTTCTCCATGTGTGTGGCTAAGACTTTCAGGGTTGTATCCCGTGTTTTGGAGCACAACAGGAAACAGCCACCCAGAGTTTTTTCCCAGCAGATGATGGGGAAGTGCATTTGTCCCTTCTACAAATTGCGGAGTTAGGGGAAGGTCCTACCAACCCAACCCTCTTCAGTGGCTGTCTCCATTACAGAGTGGGTGTGTTAGCAGTTGGTTATTTATTCTCGCTGGTGGTATAGCCCACACCTCCTTTGGGCTTGCCTTCCAGTGTTGAAAATTACATGTTGCTAAACCCGAAAGCTACGATTGTGTTTACAAAAGACCTGAGTTAAGGGCAATGTTTCAATGATACCTAAGTAAGCAGTGAAAGCAAGCTATTTTTCCCCCCCAAAGAGCTTACAAACCTGAATGCCCAACATCAAAAGGGAAAGAAACCAAGAGGCAGAGAAGTCTTGAGTTAACTCATGAAGACCTCTCACTGAAAGGCGAAGAACTCATTGCCCCTCTTCCATCCCAGACCTGTGCTCTGCTGCCCCACCCACGCACACTGTTCTTATCTAGGTGGCAACCCCCAGCCCTGGGTCCTGGTAACTAGTTAACCAGGCAACAAAGGCTTTATAGGGTTAATCTGTGGCACCATCTATTCCCTGCCCCATCCTCTACTCTAGGCCCTCTGTAGAGACCTGGGAGGGGGCTTTGGTCTATGCCTTTCTCCTGCAAGATGGCCCTGTGGAGATGCTGAAGGCGGTATTGTGGTTGTCCTTTGTGCAGTGAGAGACAAAGGTGCTCTCTGGCAGAGTAGGAGATGCAGCTGGAGGAATCCTGGTTTGCAATTACTCTTCCACTGCTGCTTTCCACTGTTTGCAGCTCGGGAGAGGTGGAAAAGCCGGTCTGTAGGCAGAGCCTTGTCCTGAGGACTGTTGGGTTTTTGGAAGAGGACTCCTGAGGGTACAATTTGCTGAGGTGCTGCAGGGAAAGTATTACTTATGGTAGCAGTGTAGGATTTTTTTAAAAAGACCAAAAGGTCAGGGGAGACGTTAGTATTCGTGAAGCTGGTAGTTTTTTCAGGAGCAAGGTGCCCAAGTAAAAGCAGAGACTGAGGCGTGAAAAAGAGATTGTGAGGGGTATAGCGGGAAGAATAGGAAGTAACTATGTAGAATTACAGCGAGAGGAAAAGAGAAGGCAAAGGGAAGCATTGAGGATCCTAAAAGGAAGCCAAAGAGCTCAGGTTAATGCGACAACGTACTAGAGGCCCCCGCAGTGATGGAGGTGCCTGGTCAGTGCAAGAGCAGAGGGGCAGCGCTCTGGGGCTGCTCTGCGGTGGTAGGAAGCACAAACATCTGATTAAATGGCTACTCTGGGAATTCTGATTTTTGCTCCTGGCTCTGCCCTTAATTTGTACTGTGGTATGAGCCACGTAACAGGCACTCCCTTTGCCTCAAGTTGCATCTCTATAAAACACAGCGCTTTCTGAGTTTATTCGTCCCAAGCCTGAAGGAGGCACAGTTCTGTCAGCCCAGGCTCTGTCCCAGGGCATTTGAGGAAGAGTGTGATGGACAGACACCTGGAGGCAGCGCTTTCACAGCATGAAGCAGTCTGCTGCAAATCCAGCTGCCAGGGTATTTGGGTCCCTACAGCAAACCACTCTTCAACTGATGCTGGCAGAGCTGGTTTCAGGGGCTGGACTGAGAACCAGGGGAAGGATTTGAAAGCCCTGATTTGGTTCGCAGTGTAGGTCCACAGGCAGTTGTGAGCGCAGGGCTGGGTCATGCGTTGCAATGGAGGGGGCAGGGAAGAGGGCTGAGTAGGGAAGGTGTAAACATCACGCCCTGGCATTGCTATCAAAGAGATCAACTGCTGCCTGTATGCATCAATCAAGTATGCTGGACTGTTAAAGAATGGATGCCAATAGCGTGTTAAATGTTAAAATAATCGTTTCATTCACAACAGTCAGGGACACTCTCTAAAGATGTGATATTGTACTATTTCTGTTAGTGATTTCATTGCATAATTTCTAGCCTCAAGCCTCTGCCATTTCCATGTGAATACCTGCTCAGTTCTGTGTATACTGAAAGGTCTCTTTGTTTCCTTTATAGCCATGCCTCTCCCGCCTCTCAATGTAACTGTAAGCCAAGTCACCAGCAGCAATGCCAGCGTGGTCTGGGTGCCAGGATTTGATGGCCGCGCACCCCTCCATTCTTGCACTGTTCAGGTATGGCCCCTCTGGATTGTCCCCTGCCCTGCATGAAGAATGGGACTCCCCTGAGCCACGACATTACTTGGGCCATCTTTTGCTCTCCTGACTGCTTTGTAGCAGTGTTTGAGTTCTTATTCCACAGTTTTAAAACACAGAAATGTAACAGGATGCAACTCAGGGCATATAGAGGTGCCAAAGAGCAGGGCACAAAGTTTTGAGCATGAAGTGTCCAGTTGAGAATTTGAGACTGGCCCCAGTCTCCCGGCAGGTTATCACATCAGTTGCTCCGTGGCAGCTACTGCATGCAGACTATTACACTGCAGCCCATATGAAGCACGTATCACTCTATGGGAAGTGCCCTCGAGTAGCTGCAGGGTGCTCGCACGTCCCGCTAGCGTGGAGCAGCTGGCCCGTGGTAACTTGCTCCAGTGCAGCGCAGTGGCCTGTGACTCCCATGCCAGGCCAGCCCTGGGCTTTGCGGTGCCAGAGGAAATGCTGGGATCCCAACATACCCATACCGTTAAGCCCAAGGGATGAGGAGCTTGCGAAGTGTAGGATGTGGTACAGGAAAGGTGGGAATGATGGAGGCAGGAGACAGATTGGGGTTTTTGATACAATGTCAGGCCTATTTGCATGTTTCAGAGTAATTTTAAGACCTGCGTCTAAATCTTGATTGGTTTTCCATTGTCAAAGACCAGTTCTGCCTAGAAAATCAAGGGTGATTATACCCTTTAGCTCTACTGGGTGCTGAGTACTCAACATCTCTGAAAAATTGGACTCCTTCTTTAGGTTCCTGGGAACAATGGTACGTGTCCAGCTTCAGGCAGAGTTAGTTTCTAGCCTTGCGCACTTAACTGTAAAATCAGATCGAACAGCTGGTAACCAGTTCTCAAAAAGAAATGGTGCTTCCTGAAGCAGGCCGTGGGAACACAGCTAGGCACGTTCCCCATGGATTTATCTACCAGGTGTGAATGTTGGGCCCCTGTGCTTTCCCTACCTGACTACAGCAGCAATGTGAGCTGGCGTGGAATTTCTATGGGGTGTTGCTAACTATGTAGAGGATTATAAACACAAGGTATGCTGGAAGCAGCCTAGCTAATTTACTTGCAGTCGTGTTTTTGGGGGGGGGGGGGGGGGGG
>JAVKLA010000031.1:19111197-19128868 GCA_034782735.1 Sagittarius serpentarius | reverse complement strand
CCCCCCCCCCCGCCCCCCCCCCCCCCCCGAATCAGAGAGTTCATGCTCTGATGGTTATTCCTTTTCATAAGTAAAAGAAACCATCATCTTATTTTAGCTCACTGGCGGAAAGAATGCCTGAATATAGCTGGCCCTGGTCTCTGGGTTTTGTCGCTGCTTCTGTTCTTGTTTGCAGTTGAAAATGGTTTTCTTCCTCTGTTTTACAATGCGAGTTATCTCCAGTTGGAACAGCCTATTCTCTCTGGCTTGCATGCTGCAATGCTAATCACCCTGGATTTTGAGTTCCCCTTCTCACTTTTGGCAGGGGCAGGGGTGGGGGGGATGGGACATGTGGAAAAGAGGCTAAATCAGAGCAGCTCAGTTTCTGTCCACTCAGCAGTTTCTCAGCCCTTTTCTAAGCCTTTTCTGTTCTATTTGGGGAGGACGAAGTTTCTGCGTTTGATCTGGGAGCAGGGTAACTTGGCAATAACCCTCCACTGACAGAAAGCTGTGCGTCTTCTGTCTCCCGCATTGAGAGATTTTGTGAGAGATACTGACCCATATTTCCCTGTAAAAAGGCACGTGCTTCTGGCTGCCCACAATTGCACTTCCTTCTGCTCGGAGGCTCCCAGAAAGAGAAGGGGGATTGAAACTTGGCTGTGGTTTTCTGGCACTCAGGAATTGCAGCGGGTGCCCCACGAGCACCATGTTCAGACAGGCAGATTGCTTCTGGGGACAGGGTAGAGAATTGCTGTTGACTGTTAACACAAGCCATGTTCCAGGGCATAAAGGGGGCAGATGTAAGAGCACCAGCTCTTCAGACTGTTGAACAGATACACATCATCAAACTGACAGGGTTTTGCACAGAAGTCTGCTTGTTCTTCCCCTACTTTGAATGACACTGATAATGACAATATGCTTTTCTATTAAGGAAACTTGAGATTCTTCCTTTTCGTTAGCCAAATGAATCAGTGGGCCAAAAGTGTGCATGAGAATGAGCAGAAGGGCAGGGAGAAAGGGGGAAAGGCTGCTATCTAAAGAATATAAAGTCCACATGAGTGTTTCACTTTTGTCAGTACACTTTGCTTTTACTCCCAGCTTTGCTATTTCATATGCACTTGAGAAGAAAGATAGGCTGAGCCTGGGAGCTATGCTGTGATTTCTGCTATTGTCAGTACGAAAGCGTGAACATTGAATCTGTCTGTGCTTTAAAAGCACACAGTGATAGCAGATTTAAATTAACATTCATGTTGCTTAAAAGTTTAGATTTGGGGGAGGGGGGGAAGAAGGGTTGCAGGAATGGTAAAAAGTTTCTTTTCCGTTTGAGTTGAACCAAGCCACCAGTGTCTACCATGTCTTTAATCCACTACAAAACTGAAAATATGCAAACCTCTGAAAAAGGAGTTGAGAAAAAGGTGACACTGGACAACAGGGAAGTTGATCTACCAATTTTCATTGCCCAAATTTAGACAAGCCTCAGAAGCCAGCCTCTAGCACTCAAAGCAACAAGCACGTATAGTTTTCTTTAAAGGAAATAGTAACTGTAGAGTTTGTAACATAGGTAAGGAAATAATAAGGTTAAAATATGGAACCAAATTTTCAGCTGGTGGAAAATTGTGGTATTACCAGAGTTAGGGGAGTGATGTCACTTAAACCAAATAAAGACATGGCTCATGATTCTTAGTCTGACAACTCCCTTTTCAGTATTTTAAATGCCACTGATACCGTATCTAGCCTTACGCATTCCTAAACTAACCATGAAATGGATTCTTATCCCTATGGACCTGTTAGTCATACGGCTTATGGTAACAGTCTTCTCCATTTCACTCTTGGCACAGGTAGCTGAGTCACCAAACGGCCAGGAGGTTTCCACTGAAGTCACCCCAGTGCCTCCCTTTGCCTACGGCATGCAAGGCCTGAAGCATTCCACCAACTACAGTGTTCGTGTGCAGTGCAGCAATGAGATGGGCAGCTCCCCTTTCACCGACAGGGTTTATTTCCAGACCCTGGACCTTGGTAAGCAAATAGTGGACAAGAACAGGAAAGCAGTTCTGAATCTGAAAAAGAGACGATGATGAACTTCATTGAACTCCTCCTTACTAATTCTGAAATGCACGACACGTTATGCTGTCACACTACTGGTCCACTCTAAGGGTCTCCTAACACCTAGCGTAAAATAATAATACACAGTCAAATGTGGTTAACAGAGGTGATGCATGATACACAAATTGATCCAGCCACGGGGCTTCTGCATGCTGGGCGTAGGTCCATTCGCTCTCTGAGATTCTTGGGGTCTCAGAAAGAAACGAGAGATGCTGACCAACCTTACCTTCTCCACTTGAAGCAAACATAGTGCTGGTGGCTTGCAGAAGTTGTTCTCTGCCCTCACACTCTCTCTTCCAGCTGATCTCAGGAAAGAGGGTGAAACTGTCTTTTCAGCCATTTTCAGTGTGGATAGTGCCTTATTTTCCTGCATAGAGTGATTGTGTTCTGTCCTCTGCTTTCAGCTCCGAGCATCACCCCACAAAATATCCATGTTATCCAAAGAGATCCTGGTCTGATTTTGGAGTGGGAAGGTGTGGCTCCAGATGTGCTGGAAGAAAATGTCCTGGGATACAGGCTGGAGTGGATTCAGGATAATGTAACTCAGGTAACAGATCAAGAGGGGAGCTGAGCCGTTGGGCACAGAGTTGGAGAATGTTCACGTTAAATTTTCTAGGCATTAGGGTCCCTCATCCCTTATCCATGCCAGGGGACCAGATTGCTGACATTGCTTTTGTGTAAATGGATCTGCTCTGATTTGCAACAGGTCCTCAGTATTTGGCCTCAAGATTTAGGCCCATTTCTGCCTTCCTGGCATATTCAGAATTCCTTCACTTGAATGTTCATCTGCAGACAGACGAGTTCTCTGCCATTCCTTGTACAACAAGGACAACATAGCATTTGCTTTATCTCTGTTTCCTTCTAGTGCTGTCCCAAAGGCAGCTCAGACAGTGCACGATGTGTCCTCTCTCCTGTGACTGGGACTTGGCTTTCCAAATACTAGCAGCAAAGGGGTATTTAACAAGTAAATGAGTTATACTGTAAATCACAGAAAGAAGGTTGAGAATTCTTTCATTTCATTTACAATATGTAGGGAGTTGAAAAGACCCTGTCAGGGTAGAAGGCCTTTCATTTGTTCTTTAGCATTGACCTTTCCCAGGTATCTATCTGCCTTTGAAGTTCATAGCATTTCTTATGGTTTCTCGCTTCTTAATATGTATTTAGCCAGTGCTTATTAATGATGAACAAGCCTGTAATAACAGACAGCTAGAAGGAAAAGAGACTTATTTCCTTTTTTGCATGACCCATTTCATACTAGGTCAGCGTCATTGACTTTGAATGACAATATTTTGAGTTCTCATCGAATTTACATTGTGTCAGTGGTGGCAGCCAAATCTTCATGGGTTTACTGCAAAGGTCCACAGAATTACTGAAAATATGTTGGCCTTGCTACCCTAAGTGAAAATCGGCCATGAAATTCAGCAGCCATTTGGGATTTGGTCAACAAGTTAAAACAGACAGACTCCTCCCTTGGATTAAAACTGTCAGATGCTTTGCAGTATGTTAGCGCATCTTTGTGTTGAAACCACAAGAAGATGTATCTTTCAATAGCAGAAGAAAACCCATTTCTAGAGCAACTTTCAGGGAAGGACCTCAAAGGAGGAAATCATTAAACTTCATATCTTCCCTAAGCCCTGGGAAACAATTAACAATTTTTGAGAAGAGAAACCCAAGCTGACAGCCCAAGTTAGTGGCAAAACTGAGACTAGGATCCAGGAGTCACAACTCCCAACCTTTGTTATAGCACCAGTGAAGTACACAGTATGTTTTGGTGTAGTTTTAAAGGCGAGGTTTTAGACTAGATTCCTTTTAAGACAGCTTACGGTTTGTTGCCATTTGCTCTCAGGGGGAGATGATCGTACAGGATACAAAAGCTAATCTCACAACATGGAATCCTCTCAAAGACCTGATCATCAGGGTGTGTGTGCTGAACTCGGCAGGATGCGGACCCTGGAGTGACCTCTTCCTCCTTGAGGCCCAAGAGGTCATGGGTGAGTGTCCACTGCCTTCCCTTCACTTTGGGGGGGGGAAAGTCAGAAGTTCTGTGACTGCGGTTTTTCTCTGACTCTTCTCCTTACAGTGCTTACAGCTGACTGAGCCATGTGGCTTTATACAACAGCACACTTCATCACGCAGAGTAGAAATTAAATAATATTTAAAGAGCTGATATAAACAAAACAGCTTCTGGCCACTACTGTGTCTTCTTTAGCAGGCTTTCGCTGTGCTTAGTGCAGAGCAGGGCAAGGGGAGAAAAGGTGCAAATGAGGGTTTGAAATTCTTCATTCAGGCTTAAGCCACACACGTTTACAAGAGTAAACGTGACAGAAAACTCCTCTAACACAGATTCTCATCTTCGATTTAATTTGAAGCCATTCCTGACTAGTTTCAGTTGAGCCTGATTTAAACCATGGCCACATGGGGTTTTGTGATGATTTTACTGAATGTGTGTTACATTAAACCAGTTTGGCACTCTCCATGGAAAAGCTGAGCTACTGGTAAAAGAGGGAGGTGATGGTACAGAAGCTGTACCATGCAGTCTGGACCACATGGAAGGGTTTGTTGAGAGCAAAGAACATGCGTGCGTGGAGTGCATTCCTAGTGATGAAGGGCAGTTAGGCTCATCGGCGCTGGTTTGCTTGCTGCTTGTATTTCACAGTGAATAGGAAATGGGAGTCAGGCTATGGAGGAGGGCAGGATGGTATAGGGGGAGATGGGTAGAAGGGAGAGAAGAATGCTGCTTGTGAAGGAAATTGTACAACTAAGAGGAAGACATTCCAAATAAAAATAGAGATTGAAGATAAGAAGTCAATGAGGTGCAATCACGCAGAAGTCCCACAGTCTCCTCAGGTTTTGTTCCCAGAGCCTGTGGCAGGACGAGACAGCAATGTCTAATCTCTGATGCTGACCCACCTGCCGCTGCTTTCTTCCCACTCCACATGTCGTTTGAGGAATCACATGGACATTGATCCCTCCTGATCCCTCCACACTGAGGGATGGCAAGGGGAACCTAGAGTGGGGTTTCCAGGCAAGCAGGAGGTGGGGGAGAGGGACAGAGTAACCAGGAGAGAACTGTAGCCTTACTTGCAGTAGCGCATCTAATGCTGCTTTTAATGTGTACGTTACTCAAAGGCTCTTTGGCAACCTGGTTCCTGTGATGAAGTCGGTACTGATGGTTATGTGTGAGCACACAGTCACTGTGGGATCAAAGCCCTCAAATTATTTAAAGCGGAATGAAGGGGTGCGGAGGTCCAGAGCTGACTCCACTAGAGGTTGGGCAGCAGCTCCATCAATTTTTTTCTCCTGCTTTTTGCTCAGATACTTTCTGTGGAACCCAAATACAGAGAAAAATACCTGCAAGGACTAGAAGATCCCTTTGGAAAATGGCCAGCACTGGCAAGGAGCCCCCGGGAATGTATAGCATTTGCGTTTTACAGGGAGCTGGAATGGGATAATCCTGAAAGCACAATGTGTTTGTTTGTTTTTATTTACAAACCACTTAAAAAAAAAAGTAGTGTGAGGAGTGGTGCTTGTTTTGGCCAAATGCTGTCTGAAAGCACATATATTTCTTCACAAGCATAACAGGCTGGAAATAAAGGTTCACTGTAGGAACACTGACAGGCCTTAAACAGCAGAGCTGCAGAAAGACTGCAGTTTTGTTTCAGGCCTGGTAGAAAATACAAGTCACTTCCTTTCCTAAAATAGCAAACTGGCACTGGTTGCTTTATGTGAGAAATGCCAGGGGTGGTTTCTGACCAGCTCCCAGTGCGGCATTAAGGATGACTAAGCTTCTATAAACTTTAAGTCGTATTCGTCATCACAGCAAAGCTAGTGGGAGCTCCATTCTGCTTACGCAGAGATCTTGTGCACTATTAACAAAGATTGTTTTAATGTTTTCAGAAACGTTCTCAGTACAAACCTCTCTCTTTCATTGCAGAGAGAGGAACGGAATTGTCTAATAGCTTTTTTCTATCTGTAATCTTCATGATTGTGCGCAGAAGACTCTTGGGTTATGTTCTTTGCACGCCTTTGTGATATAAAACCTGCTGCAGAAATAAAAGGGGTTCTCTCATTGTCAAAGGGCTTCTAAATACTCATTTAAGCTCATCTAATAATACTGTCTTGTCTCTGCCTTGTGCAGTCTTAAGGCATATGCCAGTTGGAAAAGGCGGGTGCAGGAGATGGAAGCGAGACAGAGTTGGGGGAGGAGAGGCAACTCAGTCTTTATTTGGGTTGCAGCCATCCTCTCTAGCTCAGTGGCACGAGTGGGAAGCAATGATCTGCGGGGCAGCGGAAGAGGAGCAGTGAATTTCAACATTCATTTCTATTTCTGACACATTTGCTATAAACTGTTGGATGGGCTCCTGATTCCTAGCAGTTTAGAAACAGGGAGAATAATTTAGTTTTGTTTGGTTTTCATCCATCCTTCTTTTGTAGGCACCCCTTGGAAGGTGACCTAAATCCCTGCTCTCTCACAAGGCCAGCTAGCAGACAGAGACTAGAAAAACAGGCTGAGAGAGGTTTGTCTTAACCATAGGGGGAAGGTAACCTTATCATTAACTACCAGAGAGGACCTTTTACATCAGTGGTGTTAATTGTTTTACCCTGATTGTTTGGCAGGAACAGCCCAAGTGATTGGTTTGGGAATTGTGGAGAGGGTTGGAGTTACCTTTTGTGGTATTTTTGTGCCACTTGTGTTTCTGATCCCTCTGCCTCATAAGTAGTGTTGCAGGCTGGGTCAAAAGGTGCAGCAAGGAGTAGCGTACAACCCAGAGCCCGTAAAGCCTTCTGGGTGGGAGAAGAATATGTGAGTCACTGAAGGAGATAAGATGCTGGAAAATAGGTGGTAAAGCTCTGATAATTTGTTTCAAGTGGAGAAGTACTAGTCTGCTTCCTCAATGATCCAGAATTCCAGAATTTCCTTAAGGTCTACCTGTTTCTTAGACTAACATTGCTTCTTTAAAAACTTGGATGATAAGGCATGACAATGTACCTAGTAATCAAGCCTTAGAAGCCTTTTGTCTGCCAGAACTCTGCCAGTAAGGAATTCTGACTCCTTTTCACAAACATCTATGCAGAGGCTCATCCAAACCTCAGCCCATTAACCTAACATCTCGTTTAAGGACAGGTTTACTTACACTCTCATGACATATAATAGGATTACTTAAATCGTCAAAGATGATTCTCCCTTAGCTTCTGGTAAAGCACAGTCAACTGCTGAAGGTGAGCAAGGGAGCATGAAGATGCAGGAGGTGCTTAGGGACCTGTTACCTGTTCTTGTTTGCTCTCAAACAATTTGGTGATATGAGGGTTATCCTAGATTTTAATAAACCCATTCAAATTCACATTTAATCTTTAGTAATTGTATTTGGAGAAGAAACGTCTCAGGGAATTGGATTAATTTATCTGTTGTTTGCCAAGCATAGATAGTATTCTTTTATTCATAACCATATTGCTTATTTTCCTTCCCTGGCAGCTTATTCAGATTGACAGCATCTCCATTTCTTCTGTAGACAGTTTCTAGTCAAAAGTATTCATATTCCGGGAGCAAATATTAGAACCTGCATGCTGGCTAACTTATTTCTTGACTCACAGGGCACTTTTTAAAATTCACCTTTTCTTTGGTAGAGAGACATTGAGAAGTTACAACCAACAACATTGGGAAGTTACAGGCAACACCAAGTCCCACAGGGTGCTTCTCATTGTGGGAGGGGTGAGAGGGGAAATGCAAATATTTTCAGCCAGATTGCCATGAGGCAGTTGTCTTTCTCTGTTGTCTTTCAAAATGTTATCTGGTTGGCTTTCAGGCAGTACTGTGTAGCCTGGTCAAGGTTCTGCTGGCTGCCTCAAACAGGACAAGATGAAACCTGTACAGAAAATGCTTGTATGAAGCAACCTTTTTGTCCTGAGACTCCAGTTTAAAGCACCCCAGATCATGAGCTCATGTAAAGTAGTATAATCTGGAGCAGCGCCTTTTACTCTCTTGAGGCTCAAAACTAAGAATAGGTTCTGATAACTGGATGCATCTGCTCTGCCTTTGCTGTGTGAAACAGCTCGCTTTTCTGATGATCGGCTGAGTAGCTGTTTATGCCAAGTTCCAGTGTACAATGATCTACTGTGTACACCAGATCCAGCAGCATGGCTTTTCAATTTAAAAGCAAAAAGAAGAAATATCCCAGTGTGCTCTGTTTACCATTAACAGTCTTCTGTTTCCTGACTGGTGTTTTCTCCATCATCTAGGTGGCCAGAGACAACCTCCTTATGGGACGTCCTGGGTTCCTGTGGCATTAGGCATTCTCACAGCTCTGGTCACGGCTGTTGCCCTGGCTCTTATTCTCCTTCGAAAAAGAAGAAAGGAAACTCGGTTCGGGTAAGGGAGGTTCTCTTTGTGTTGGTGAGAGAGATCTTTGCTTTCTCCTCTAGTGTAGTTTCTGACTCAGTTATTCTTCAAAAAGCATTTTGGATTGAATACTTTTGGCACTTTCTTTGGATAACTGTTTTTTCACAATTTTGGGGGTGACCCTGGATTAGAGACTAGCAGGAAAGTACCCTACATTTTCTTCAAAACGCTAACACCAAAAATGCAGTAGAAAAAATGTTTGTCAATAGCGGGGCTTTGTTAGAATCTGGAAATACAAACTAGATCAAAGGAATTCTGTAAGTCCTTGGCACTGCTGCTTAAGAGATTCAAAGAGAAAAGACCCACAGATGAATCATCTTCTGTGTTCTTATGGGCTGGGCCCTTTATCCCATGCTGGTTTTCAGTCTAGGAGCTGCTTGTAACTTCCTGACTGCCCAGAACCCTCTGGATCCCCAGGAAAGTCTCCTTTCCGTCACCTCTGACACTTGGCTGTGGGTTTCTCCCTGCTGCAAGCAAAGTTCCCATTCTTTTCAGCGTCTCCCAGACCTCCCTCTCACAGCAGCATCTCTGTTTATGTGACTCTTGCAACCTGCCCCAACCTGCAACTTCTCCCCGGCACTGGGAATGAGTGATCCCCTCTTTCGGAAGGCTCCCACCCCCTCTAGGTGCATCAGCAAGGCAGCATAAACCCATTGTTCCTCCTCTCCAGCTACACCCTCTTTAACAAAACAGTCTGTAGTATTTATATGGCAAGGGGTGAGAAATCATCCATGCTGTTCAGCATACCCTCTTAGAAGTGAATGGCCCGTGTAATCGTGGCCCTGTGTGTCTTTTCTGCCTTCTAGCCATGCCTTTGGCAGTGTGGTTGGCAGGGGGGATCCAGCAGTCCATTTCAGAGCTGCCAGGTCTTTCAACAGGGAGGGCCCAGAGCTCATTGAAGCAACATGTAAGTAAAATGACCTGAGTGATTCTGCCTGAGAAGCTGTGTTCATGCATGTACTATGCTCTCTGTTGTCCCTGAAACTGATATTTTTGCATGGAGAACATGGGATTAGTTTACAAGAAGGCTTAGACACTGTGGATGGCAGAGGTGAAAGGCCAGAATTGCTGTTGCCATACCAGTTACATAGCGCTTGCTTATTACAGCCACAATCATTGTGTGTATTAGTGCAAGGAATAAATTCGCCACTCCCCTGCCCCAGTTTCACACTACAGGGACTCCTTCCGCTGTGATATTATGCAACAGTGGGGTAAATACAGCTTAACAGTATTAGCAGTACGCTTTAAACTCAGAGTACTGAGCTGTGCTACAAGCATGAACCAATTAATTGGTCTGGGAAGGCCAGGAATTAGTCACTTCTCAAACAGGAGATTGAGTCCCAGGAATGGCCAGAGTTAAGATGATCCATTTCTGCCTCCTGGTTCAGCAAGGGCATGGGTCTCTGTAGCAGCGCTGCGTGGCTGGGTTACGATGATGCTCCAACTGTCTTTGACTTTGCTCCCTTGAGTTTAGAGGTCTCTTCATTAAACCTAGTGACCATAAACTGCTGGACATTGTGTTATGCTCTCAGCCAGGTACTGTGAGACTTGTACTGTACTTAAAATAGTCTGAGAGCCAGTCATTGAAAACTGGTGCAGCTCCATCAGCTTAAATGAAGCTGTATGAACCAATGTCTATCAGTGTCCCGTCTGATGGGATTTTGTCTTCTCAGAGTTATTTACAATAGTTCTGTTTTCCTGTTGCTCTTGGTGTGTTTAAGGGTGAGGTTATCACACCCTCTCCCTTTCAGTACTGTTGGTACTTTTTCTTGTGGTTGAAAGTTATTGGCCTCTTGTCTGTGGTGAGGGTAGAGGACATGGAAGGGAACTCTTTTTCAGGTTTTCCTGCTTACGGTATGGGAATTGGATTTAAGTGTCCCTTATTTGACTCTTCCCTTGTTTTTTTCCAGTGGAGAGTGTAGGGATCAGTGACGAGCTGAAGACGAAACTCAAAGATGTCCTAATCCAGGAGCAGCAGTTCACCTTGGGAAGAATGTTGGGCAAGGGTAAGAACCAAAACTGAACAAGGCTTTACATTGTAAGTCCCTCTTGTGTTACCTTCACTGTTGAGTAGCGAGAAGCAATTATAAGCAGCCTGTTTTCTCTCCTTCTGCTTGTAGATGGCAATTTAAGTGGAACTTTCCCTTCCGCAGGAATAAAACATTTCAAAGGTTTAGCATAACTAAGAGGATATTGGCTAAGCCATTCCTATAATATGGCTCTACAGAGTCATGAACTGCAGTCTATGCTCAGCATTCCAAAGTGCTGTTGATTCACTGGTGTGTGAATTTCTTTCAGAGATTTAAACAAAGGAATATTCAATTAAACTTCTGCTCTTTTTATACTAACAAACTGGTGCTATAGAATTTCTTCCATTTACATAAGCACGCATCAAGTATTAAACAGGCTGAGACAATACAGAGACAGAGACAGTTTACCTCAAACACTCCAACCCCTCAAAAAAAATGTTGCTTCAGTTTCAGATATTCTCAATGTGTGGAGTGGTTTGACTCCAGATTTTAGTTTGGGCTTTTATAGAGGCACATTTGGAACAGATACTGAATTTTGCTGACACTGGACCTCATTAGTTCAGGTCCTTAGGAGCTGTGGATCTCCATCTGGATCTCCCACACGGGTGCTCCTAACATTTCTCTGAGGTTTTCAGGTCAGAAGGGATGGGCAGAGTAAGGGTGGGATGCTTCTCGCTTAACTTTAGCTAAAAGATTGGCCCAGAAACTCTGTGTGAAAAGATGGTTTTGAATTTAGATTTCCCAAATGGCAGGCCAGCGTGCTAATTGTTGAATCATCCTTCCCTGCTTCTCAGGCTGAAGGCAATCTCTAGAAATAAGTGAAAACGTGTAATGATAAAGCCAATAACTAAGAAAGAAGCGTAAGTCAGGGGTCACAAGCAAAAGGAAGGTGAAGTGTTTGGCTTCCTTTTTCTCTATAAGACTAGTTGTATTGGAGTTTTCTTTGACCTTTTCCCACTGTGACCATTCTTCCGCTCCATCCCTCCTAGAACAAATGTGTTTCTTTCAGAGCAGGAAGATGACCTTCCTGCAGAAGTGGTCTCAGAGGGCTTAACGATGCTAAGTTATTAAACACCTGTGTCATCTGTTTGTGAGTGTCAGCTCTTGGCCAGTTTCTGAGATCCTGCTTCAACCCTTCTGAGCTGTACCCATGAGAGATAACAAACTGGAAACTGGCTGCAGTGGGGCCCCTGGGGATGGCCTTGGTGGGAGGATGCTAGCCGGCAGGGTTTGGTCTGTGTTGTCAGCCCCATTCCCCCAACCCCACGCTCAGCATACAGATTATAAAATGGCATGACTGCATTATCTTGGGCCCTGCTGACCCTACAGCTGAGCAACAGCTCCGTAATACAGAAGCAGTACAAAATGCCTTTGCTCCTTCCCGTTTTCCTCTTTTCTGGTCAGATCCACTGCTCGTGGTTATTGTGAAATAAGCATGTGCCATACAGTAGTGAGGGACACTGGTGAAAAGCTAGTGGAAAGATAATGCTTTTGGGGTGGGTGTCCTGAGTGCCAAATTTTGTTTCCTTCTTTTCAATACCAGAGTTCCTCACACTAATGCATTTTGGGTGCGGTAAGCAGTTACAAAATTAGGGAGAGCAAATCTAGAGCCAGATCTAATGCGAAGAGGCTGTTGTACTGTGGTATAAAGCCACTTCAGGCTAAAATAATTTGAAGAGGGTTTGGCCAGTTGCATTTCCTCTTATCTCCCTTAGAGAACACACCAGGGTAGACACTTCCTCCTGCAAATTAGCGTATCACACACACACAAGTAGGTGGTTTATGTTTCGTCTGGTCAGCTGTGATTCACAGAAGTCATACCCTGAGTTTTGAGAGGTAAGGCCTGATTGTGTCTCAGATGGTTGAGTCCTGGCACCATTACTCAGCTCTGACAGCTGTCAGCACTGAGAGCTTCCTCAGCTAACCCATCCACTCACTGCTCCAGCTAACAGCCCCCTCTCTGACTGGAGCCTCACTCAGACTCATCCCTCATGATATGGCTTCCCCAGAAATGTGTGCCTGGGATCCCAGCTTGTGCTCTGACTCTGCACTGTCCATCTGGTAGAAGATTGCTTTCTTTCCCTCTTGTTTGCCTTTGCCTTCTGGACTGCCAGCACAGTGGCCTCTGTCTGCTGGTAGTGCTACCTCTTCTAGGCACACATATGCTGAAAGTCGCTGGCTGGAACTGCAGAATGAAAAACGAAGCGGGTAGCTGCATTTCTTATGGTTATTCAGCTGCTTTGCCAGTGACCCTCGGGGTGAACCTGCTGTGAATCGTACTTTCTTCACAAGAAGCTGTTCCCTCACTGCCTGTTCTGGTCATTTCACAGGGGAGTTTGGGTCAGTTCGAGAGGCATTACTGAAACTAGATGATGGTTCTTTCCAGAAAGTGGCAGTGAAGATGCTGAAAGGTAAGTGGGAGTTGGGCTACCTGAAGTACTTAAGAGAAGGGAGCTTGGAAAGATTAAATGCTATCTGTCCTGTTCTCTAGCAAACGTGCCCTGATGCTCTTTACTCCTCTCTGAGCTTCCCACTCAGCCACTGTACCCATGTTGTCTCCCATCCCTTTCATGTCAGTCTTTTTGTAGTGGAAGCTCTTTAGGGAAGGACCTATACCGCCTTAGTGGCTTGTACAGCACCTAGCATGTGGCGAGTGCCACCAAAACCAAGTCATAGCTACAGCTTCTTCTGTGTGTAGAGGATCTCATTCAGTTGCTTGGTTCAACACAGCACTACCTCATGTGGCATAGACAGCTGGAAGAGTGTTTGGGCTGAATGCAGCGACAAGCTAACTCATCTCAGGCGTATTTGACTAAGTAGTCTCAGTCCCTTTTGATTTGTCATTCGATGTGTATACATAACAAGGGCAACTAACACGTTCATCAGGCAGAAGTCTGTAATGAGAAAAGCAATTAATAGATAGGTATAAGTCAAAGCACGTATGTGCATATATATATGTACGTTAACCTATTTTATTTCACCCCTTTTGCCTATAAGGCAAAAATTAACTGTGACTGACCTAAAGCAGAGTCACACTCACTTATCTCTGGAGCTGAGTTTGGCTGCCACAGAATACCATTTTGTACTAAATATAGTAGAACCACACTAGTGTAAGTTGCATCATTTTATCCAGTTTCAACAATAATTCTCATCAGTTGGAAAGCTTTTGTGTAGTCAGACTGTCTACCTTCAGGCATCTAACTTGGGAACTCTCTGTCACCCTCCAGAGGCACCTTCCTTTCTCCACTGACTGTAAAAAGGGAATCCACTTTTGTCTTCTGAATCATATTTAAATTACTTGCCTGAAGCAGATAATGTGAATGCTCTCTTACAGGTCTGAGTCTGATCTTGCAGCAGGACTGGAGGACTCCTGCTAAATTCAGGAGCAGCAGTGGAAGAATTAGTCCACTGGGCTAATTCTTGATTATATTGATAGACTTCCACAAATCTAGAGTAATAGCAATGAGAAATAATTTACTCCAAATTTATGTTGATGTATGTCACTGTTGAATTTGGTCCAAGCTCTCCAGTAGTGTGGTTATTTGAGAAGTCTTAGCTCTAGCACCTTAGAAGACTCAGTCGTGCTAAGAGACGTAAAAATGTTGATCTCTCATGCCTTCCTTATCAGAGATGAGCTAGGGTCTGCCCTGCCAGCCAGGGGCTCCAGGCTGTCTCCTCAGTTTCAACTTCAATTTTCTTTAATTTTGTGTGACATCTCCTCTCCCCGACATTATAGTTTAGGTCCTTTTAGCTAGTTAATTTGTACATCTTTAACCCACACGTGACTTGCGTGGCTTCCAAGGAAAGTTGTTACTGAGAAAAAAAGCTGCTAATCATCAGGTCTTTACTCTGCCAAGAACCAATTTACCAGATGTCCCTGATGTGTGCTTACTGCCGCCTGTCCCAGGAGAAAGTGTCAGGGTCTGCTTTGTTGTAAACTGGCTCACCTAGGTGTAGGGCTGAGAGGATGTGCTCTGCCACAAAGAACAGGCTTCTGATTATCGTTGTCTGTGAAGTCCCTTGGAGCTACCCACAAAGGAAGAAAACTTACAGTCACTTTTTTCCAGCTGATATCTTTACCTCAACTGACATTGAGGAGTTCCTGCGAGAGGCTGCATGTATGAAGGAGTTTGACCACCCGCACGTCACTAAACTGATTGGTAAGCCAGCGCTGCTGCTTGTGCCACAGAGCACCTCCCGTTCCTGCACAATCCCACATAGCCTCACATACTCACCCCCACTGCTGTCCCAACAGCAGTGCTAGAGCTCTGTGCTGCCTGGAGTCCTGCATATACCAGCATTGCTCCTTCCTGGGCCTGGAGGGAGTTGGAGCGTGTGTAAGCGCTCACAACGCTTGCCCTCATACACCTGTAATAGGCATCTCTTATTTAAGCCATTTCTTTGGTTCTTGCAAATATTGCAGGGAGAGTTTGGCTGGCTGAGATACGTCTGAGCTGCTGTGAAATGTGGACAGGTGGGTTGGTAGACAAATAGAGGGAGGGGAGATTGTACCTTTCCAAAATACTGAGTAGGAAGTGAGACATTTGTGGGTGGGCACTGAGGAACACAGGCAATTTCCAGAATGTGGAGACAGCTCTGCAGAGCCTGGGGTTTGGGGCTGTCTGGTCTGCAGAGATCCTAGAAATATTTACAGCCGGTCCTGCAAGGAGAGCTGAGGGGTAGTAGGCACTTAGTACTGCCTCTAAAGTAAACAGGGTTAGAGGTATCTCAACACCTCCTGGCATGAAGCCGTGCAAAGGAGCTTGGAGCACGGAACCTACCCACCAAAACTGCACATTTTCCTCCAAATTTGTAAGAGAAAGGCAGAGCACCCTGTAAGATTCCCCTTGGGACTGATCCGTTTGCTAAAACGCCTTTGCTATGTGTGTTCTTACTAGGAGTCAGTCTACGGAGCCGTCCCAAGGGCCGTCTCCCAATTCCCATGGTGATCCTGCCCTTCATGAAGCATGGAGACCTTCATGCTTTTCTGCTGATGTCACGGATTGGGGAAAACCCTTTTGTAAGTCTGTCTTACTGTAGAATTCCTTCTGGGAGGGTACGGATTTCCAGAGAATGTACTCGGATCGGTTCAGGGTTGGTCTCCCAAAGGCACTGGCAGATGACTGGATTTTAATACCAGAGAAAGTTGTGAGATGTGATGTTGAAGTATTTCATTCCATGCGTGTTGAGGACCAACTCCTCCATTCCATCCCGTCCCTCTATCCCCCATCCCTGCTCAGTAGGCTAGCAGCAAATCTTGCGGTTTTGCCATACATGCTTGAAAGTTTCCAGGAATAAAACCTAAACTGTTATTTTTTTCAGAATTTGCCTGTTCAGACACTCCTCAAGTTCATGATCGACATTGCCAGCGGGATGGAGTACTTGAGCTCTAAAAATTTCATACACAGGGACCTTGCAGCTCGGAACTGCATGTAAGTGACCCATGAGTTTTTAGACAGAAGAAAGACCAGAGTGGGTGAGAGAGGGATGAGAAGCCTTTTGTGTGACAGAAGTGGGGAGGGGTCCTGTCAGAGGATGCTGGTCCTTGCATTTAAGTGACAATAGGCATAGGGAAGCCATGGCTGCAGGGGTGGGGGTGTGGGCAGTGCTGGTGGTGCTGGGAGCAGGGAGCAACTCCTCATGTCCCACTGAGCTTCCAAATAGACGCTATTTATACGGAACTTTTCCATCATTGGTCTGCGCATATAGTTTCATACAGTTGATTACAATGTGTGTCTGTAATTAGTCACTCTAATGGCTGTGTGTCAGCATGGGCTACTTGTTCTGCAATATAATGTAACCAACAGGAGAGAATGGGTTTGGCTGTGTTAGGAGAAAGGAACTTTCATTGTAGCCTGAAGTCTGTATTTCTCGTATCTATTTTGAGGACTTGATTATCACAATATAAGAAATGTAGAATTTCCCTGAAAGCTTGTGGAGAATGCCTTTAGAAATAATTGCATGGTGAACACACTGTATGATCCCACATTGCTGTTCTTGTCCCCAAACTGCCTTGCCGGCTTTGAAGGGAAGAAGAGTTCTTTTTTATCCTTCCCACTCTGCTTCTTCCCTGAGAACAGAGTAAGGAACAACCCATTCTGGCAGACAGAACTCCGCCTCTGAACAAAACCGCGACAACTGGTAAAATCTGCAATGAGACACAGATTTCCAAAGGCATTTGAATGTCCAGATGTACAGGAGCCTAACAGTCATAATGAACAACGATGGGTTAGCCTGCTTTGACATTTACGAGAAACCCATACTGATTTCCTGTTTTTAAACATCTAAAAAATACAGACTTCTTCCAGAGGAAGCTGAATGCCTATTTCAGCACATCTTCTGGGGAAAGCAGGGAGTCCTTTATGAGGCCTGGGAGCATGAAGTCTTTGTGGGCTTTACGTGCCCACCAACTTGTCTGGGTTTAAGTGGGTGACAGAGCAATTCAGACCATTAACCAGGCCTGGAGAGAAGGTGTTGCTGATCTAGTCTGAGCAGTTGTAATAGCCAGTCTAGGCAAGCACCCTATGGGTTTTTTTGATTGCTTGTACAGGGTGCAGGCCTTAGAGGTAGTAGTGAGCACTTCAGGTGTCCTCTGATAATCTTGGGTGCTATGAAGGTATCTGAGTTCACTCTGTATAGCAGAGCAGACCATCTGAGCATAGCCATTTCCTTACTTCCTTAGTCCTAATTATCTCCCTGTTCTCAAGGAGCTGATTTGAGACCACTAAACTATTTCATATTGGTTATCAAGTAGATGAAGTCATTATCCGTCTGGGTAGTACTTGGTGAACTATATAGCTCAGTTCCCTGGACACAACTTTCTTTTTTTCCCCTGAGGTAGCCAATGAATGCCTTTCTCAGTCCTGAAAACTTTCCCTTAGGTTGGACGAGAACATGAACGTGAGTGTTGCAGACTTCGGGCTTTCTAAGAAAATCTACAGTGGAGACTACTACCGTCAGGGCTGTGCCTCCAAGCTGCCAGTGAAGTGGCTTGCTCTGGAAAGTCTGGCAGATAATCTGTACACAACACACAGTGATGTGGTGAGTTTTCATAGAATCATAGAATGGCTTGGGTTGGAAGGGACCATCAAATGTCATCTAGTCCAACCCCCCTGCGGTGAGCAGGGACACCTTCAACTAGATCAGGTTGCTCAGAGCCCCA
>JAVKLA010000031.1:19091190-19111097 GCA_034782735.1 Sagittarius serpentarius | reverse complement strand
ATCTGGTTGGCCTTCCGGGCTGCGAGCGCACATTGCCAGCTCATGTCCAGCTTTTTGTCCACCAGCACCCCCAAGTCCTTCTCGTCAGGGCTGCTCTCAATCCCCCCATCCCCCAGCCTGTACTGATGCCAGGGGTTGCCCTGACCCAGGTGCAGAACCTTGCACTTAGCTTTGTTGAACCTCACGAGGTTCATACGGGCCCACTTCTTGAGCTTGTCCGGGTCCCTCTGGATGGCATCCCATCCCTCAGGTGTGTCAACCGCGCCACTCAGCTTGGTGTCATCAGCAAACTTGCTGAGGGTGCGCTCAGTTCCACCATCTATGTCACTGATGAAGATATTAAACAGCACTGGTCCCAGTACGGACCCCTGAGGGACACCACTCATCATCGGTCTCCATCTGGACATTGAGCCGTTGACCACTACCCTCTGGATGAGACCATCCAGCCAATTCCTCAGCTACCAAACTCTCCACCCATCAAATCCATACCTCTCCAATTTGGAGAGAAGGATCTTGTGGGGAACCGTGTCAAAGGCCTTACAGAAGTCCAGATAGGTGACATCCGTAGCTTCTCCCTTGTCCACTGATGTAGTCACTCCATCGTAGAAGGCCACTAGGTTGGTCAGGCAGGACTTGCCCTTGGTGAAGCCATGCTGGCTGTCTCGAATCACGTCCCCGTCTTCCATGTGCCTCAGCATAGCTTCTAGGAGGATCCATTCCATGATCTTCCCAGGCACAGAGGTGAGGCTGACAGGTCACCACAGTGATGTGGTGCGTTTTGCTCTGGTGCATTTGGAGATGACTTGTATTCCCACTGAAGTGGAGAAATCCTTCTGTATTCATTGAGGCTGGGAAAAGGCCCTGGTAATGGGAAAGGGAGTTTACCTTGTGTTTGAGGGACAGCGCTACCTCTGCCTTGGGTGCTGTCAGAACTCAAGACTAAAAATATGTGCGAGTGGATTATGCAGAAGACATGAACCCTTTTCCTGTTGTCCTTTGGTCCTCATTTTTCAGTGTTTATCCCCATCCTCTCCTTCACCCTTCCCCTTCTCCTCCTCCTTTTCCTCTCTCTTTATGCAGTCTCTTCTTTCTTGCTCTTATTCTTTTTTCTTTCTCTTCTGCATGACAATTTGAAGCTGACATTTGAAATGCATATAACCCACACACTCATGTACAAGTGCAGCCAAGGTACTCTATCCTACAGAAGTCACTGGTGGAACTTCATAGATTCTGAATGTATCAGTGCTTAGACACTCCTCCCCATAACTTCCCCCCTGGGGAGTGAGGCTAAACCCATTGAACTGAAATTTTTGCTTCCTTTGCCTTTTTTTTTTTTTTTTTCCTTCTGATACCTTCTCCCCTCTTCCTTGCTGCCTTTTGATCTGGTTTCACACTAGGTTGTCCTTCAGGCCTGTGGACTTGCCTTCGCAGTTATCCACGTCGCAGCGTCCCTGAAGAGATGACCAAGAGTGCCTTGTAACTTGGCTGCTGTGTTGCCCAGTGATTGCTGTAACCGCTGTAGACAGTGTTTAGTGATTGGTGATTGCTGGTTTACAATAGACACTGGACAGGGTTTTGCTTACGAAAATAATAATTTTTTGCACCTAACAAACCTTGCAGTTTAGTTTAAATGTACAAGTATGACTGTTGCAGTGTAGAGCACAAATGAATATGAGCCGTAAGTGCTCTGTTCCTGGCCCTGCTTATTGGCTAAACTCTGCTTTCATTTGTGCCTGTACGTTTCCAGTACCTCGGGATCCAGCTCAATGAATTAAGAAACTGATTTGTGAGCCACAAACCAAAATCTTCTTATAGCTAGGAACCACAAAACTGATACCGCAAACCTTAAGGGAACCATGAGCAGGAGATGCTTGGGAGAGGTCTGCAGGTGGAAGACAGCAGTAGCTCCCAAATCTTCCCCTGCTCCACTGCAGGATGGGGCCAGGCAGGGCCTTCAGCTGGCTTCCAAGATGATGTGTCAGCATCATCTGATGGGTCATTTCTTTGTTCTCTAGCTAGAGTTTGGATAGTCCTTGCATCACTGCTGCTCACATGACATTACCCGGGCCGGCCTGGGAGGGTCAGCACAGTCTGAGCATACTGAAACCCCACCCCAGTGAGCGGGGAACTGTCTGTTCACTTGTTCTGTGTGCTGTTCCCTTTCAGTGGGCGTTTGGAGTCACCATGTGGGAGATTGTGACCCGAGGGCAAACCCCTTATGCTGGCATTGAGAATGCAGAAATCTACAACTACCTCATCAGCGGGAACAGGCTGAAGCAGCCGCCAGAGTGCCTGGAAGATGTGTGAGTACTTCCTCACTGTGCTGGCATGTGATTCCTTGAGAAGTTTGCCTCGCTGGAAGGAAACAGGGGCAGCTGGCTGGGATGCTGATCTGAATCTATCCACTTTCCAGGACACAGAGGCATTCACTAGAAAGTCTCTAGGTTAGCTACCAGATACTCTCTGCTGGCAGAGCTCCCTGGAGCCTGTGGTAGCTACACGAGCAGCTAACTTGGCTCAAGGGTTTGAACAGTGTCAACATTAACAGCTCTTGGCTTTGTGGAAGCTGTAACTGTGGTTCCAGAAACTCGCTGCTCCCTACCTTCTCAGGCCAGCATCTGAGAAGAGAGACGAGTTTCATGGCACACCCTGAAGGCTGAATAGAAAAGCGATCTAACAAGACTACGAGGAAACTGGATTGCAGAGGCAGTGGCCTGCATGTGTCTTTCAAAGCTTGGCCCAGTTTTCAAAACTGGATCCACTACTCTCACAGAAATAGTAGGATGAAAGAGAAGAGAGCAGATAGGAGAATCTAAGGTTCTGTAGATCTGTGTCCCACCTTGAACGACAGGTGGAAACAAAACCGGGACAACCTTGCAGATACTGGTTTCAGACATTTTCAGTCGTGCAGGAAGGACTCGGGTAGCCCACAGGGGAGCAGGCAGCCACATGCTGCAGCCTGCGGTCCTGCCTTAGTCCTGCAGCCAAGGGGACCATTCTTGGCTAGCAGTTTTACGTGAAATGTTTGCTCAGGAACCCTTGCTACATGGGTGGTGGCTGGTTCCCTGGAGTCCACACACGGGGCTGAAGTACCCCAGGGAGCATCCCCATAACTTCTCCTAGGGTAAAAGCTTGTTTGCTCCGGGCAAGGTGAAATAATTTCACCGAGTGCCCAAGGAAGTCGCTGTTTTCTCTGTGTTGTGCACAAAACAAGACATAACTACGAGCACTGACTTCAGTGGCCTTTTCAAGCCATTCCTTGTGTGTAAAATGGACAACATGAAGTCCTCTTTCCTCCCTCTTCCCTCCTGCTCTGATGGTGGATTATTTCATGTGGTTTCCTTTCTCCAGCCTTTCTTCCACATAGGGAATAATTTGTATTCTTGCTGTTAAAGCTGTACACTTTCATCTTCTCAGCAGTTCATTTTAACCGTTCCTGAGTTTAAATGAAAATGTCGTCATACCACTGCTTAAATTCATTATATGTCTGCATCTTGACTGCTGTGAGTAGCTTTGGTTCCAAGTTGTGGAGCTTATGGCCATAGGATGTTATAGATGCCAAAAGTAGAGAAGAGATTCAAAAACCTGCTAGGCATTGAAGGAAAATCCATCAAAAGCTACTAAATAGGTACAGCCTCCATTTCGAGAGGCCCTTGAGCTACAGGTTACTGAGACCTGTGAGAGTATACCAGAAAAATCCCACTACGTGCTCACCCTCAGCTTAGGTGCTTTCCCCAGGCGTCTGCTACTGGCCACTGTCAGAGGCAGGGTACTGGGGCAAATGGACTTTTGGGCTGATTCAGTACAGCCAGTAGTTTTCTGCCTTTCTTTCAAATGAATTTCTGCTATTCGCCAGCGAGGGTAAAAGAAAGTATTTAATTTGGTGCCACAGAACAGGAAGTTTCTATTCTATCTGGAGCGTTTAGAGTTACGTCTACTGTTTGTGAGGGACGTAAATCAGGATTAAGACAAATGAACCATAGAAGCTTTCTGTAAAACTAGCGTGAGATCAAAAACAGTCTTGTAAAGCTGATAGCAAGCAAGGGACACAAAAAGTAAAATAAAAGCCATCATTAAATGCTTTATGTCCCAGTAAAGGCCATATCAGATTTTTTCCATTTACAAGTTTAACTGAGGTTCATTTGTCTGCGGTGTTTTTCAGTGCCAGCACTGTGCTTTGTTCCTGTTCCCTGCAGAACTGGCAACAATAACGCCATAGGAATGCAGCTGCCAGTCTTGTGGGTGATGCACAAAGAGGAGGAGGACAATGGTTCTGGCTGCGCTCCAGCCCAGTGGGCTCTGGCGGGAGGCCTTGGCCGTTGGGAGGCCAGCCCGCGCAGACGCTGAGCTGCGAGCCCCTTGCCCGAGCACAGGCCGTTGGAGCCAGTGACGTCTCCTCATGCTGGCCCTTGGGCAACCAGAGCTGAGGTGGCTGGCGTTTGACCGCAGGAGACAGGGCCTGAGGCTGGTAGCGGCACCGAACACATCTTCTGCGTAGGGGTGGTGCCTTCGTAGCAGAAAGGCCGTTTCAGCATCCCTCTTCCAGCAGGGAAGCTGTTGTCCGTTCCTCCACAGCCCTCTCAACAAACCCACTGTGCCTTTTTCCAGTCCAGCTGGCAACCTGTCAGGCAGCAACAGCAGCACACCTCCATTACACCGGGAGCGCTGAGTTAACACGGTGTGAAAAAAGAACATTCTGGAAATAACTTGCATCTCCCACAGTTAGATCTCTGTTTTCTTTCTTCCTGTGTTTTATCTGCTCTTGAACTAGAATTTGGAGGGATGGCTTCAGCCGTGGCAGAGGTTGTCAGGATGATTTTTGTGAATAAATTCAAAAGTGGTGTCGCACTCACGGTCCTATTCTACCTCTCCAGAGACAGTGGAATGAGGTTTTAACCAAGAAGTTCAGCATCCTTTGACAGGGCTTTTGGGTTTTTTGGTACTGTCTAAATAATTATTTTGACCAGAATGAGAATGCCTTTGAAAATGGGAAGAAACAAGGAGTTAGATCCATAATGGCTGCCCATGTGCTTTTCACCTGTGCAAGGCCAAAGCCGATAGGTTTTGGGGAAAGCCTCTGTGCTTTTTAAGCTGCACTGCGCAGAGCCCTTGTTCAGAGGCACAGGGGGTGACTGCTCTGCTTCTCAGTGCTCTTGTCTCCCTCTATTTTGCAGCTACGATCTCATGTGCAGATGTTGGCATCCTGAGCCCAAGCTACGCCCCAGCTTCGGACTGCTCCGGGCCCAGCTGGAAATGATTCGTGGGAGGATGTCCACACTCTCTTCCAGTCAAGATCCTCTCTATGTCAACATTGGGAAGGACAAAGAGGCGTCTGCGAGTGACGCTGCCCTGCACGCCTCCTTTGGAAACACGGACGGTGAAGAGACCGTTGCTGGGGCAGCTGCTGCTGTCACAAGTGACTATCGTTACATTATGAGCCCCTTGTGCCTTGGAGATGATGCCGAGGGTGAAAGGCATCCAGATGGGCAGGAAGGGGAGGACAAAAGCCTTCTGTACGAGCTGGAGACAGAAGGAGAGAAAAGTTGTTAGCCTGTACATAGCAGTGACACTCTGCTTCCCTGGGTCGGGATATGTGCAGCCGCGGTGCCGTGTCACCTGGGGCTCTGATGCTGGATCTGGAATGGCTTTGGACGGCACTGGCCAGAGCTCTTGGGCAGCTTTTGTAGCTTTCACCACCTGTGTGGGCTGCAGTGGCACATGGCTTGGAAGGACCGCAACCCCAACATCCCCTTGGATTTGGCGGGGTGGGCAGTAGGGTTACAGGTTGATTGCATCCCGCTGAAAGGAATTCGAAGTTAAGGTGGGCTCCTTCTCACTGACTGCTGGAGCAGAGCTGAATACACCTTCTGTTCAGTCAGTGCTTGCTCTTGTGTAGATGTTGTCTTCGATCCTGGCTGCGTGACTTCGGGACTGGTACCTCTGAAAACACTAGTGGGTATTTACACTGTCATTCAGGACAAGAGGGCAAAATTCCCCTTGTGTTCACTCAGCAGTACTGCCTAGACTTTGTTGCCTACCTCAGTGGTTCTCAAACTGATCTGCAGATCTGCTTCTACCCAGCACTGAATTTGAACATCTGGCTTATTTCATGCAGTGACACTTGCTGCTTCCTCAGTCCGGGGCCTTTTTAAGAGTTTCAGACATTTTGGTGAGCGATGAAATTAGAAAAAAAAAAACGAAAATCCAGCATCCCTCTTCACCCCATATACCTCTTTTATGTCTTTCTTTTTCTTCTGTTTGATGCCAGTTCAGGCCTGACCAGACTTGCAGCTGGCATTTAAATGCGAAGGGAGGGAGAGCAGCTGGCATGTGTGAGGACAGAATCCAACTTCAAAGGGATGGAAAGGAACCAGTGTAGAGAGGACTTAACAGCAGTATGGGGAAACAGTGCTAATTAATGCTAAGTGCTGCCCTCCAGGAGAGGAAGGAGACAGCTTAGCTACAGAACGGCAGACTTGCTTCAGTTTCAGCGGGAGCAGGATTCAGCATTTGCTTTAAAATAGGATTCGTTTCATCTTTCTCTTTAACAGTCCTATGACTTTTTCAAATAACCAAGTGCTGTAGCTGCTGTAGTGAAGGTGTGAAATCGGTTTTGGGAAAGCGTGTATGTTGGGGGGAAGGGATCAACTGGGAGATCTCTTTCTGAAGAGAGAGTCCTCATGATGTAAAAGCTTGAGAACCACTGGCCTTCCTATTTAGGAGGTCTTCTGGCACGCTGTAAAAGTCACATCAGAACATAGACTAGTATCACTGCAGCCTTCCAGACAGGGCAAAATTAATGGTTTTGCTCTTCGGGTTTGGTTTTGTTTTGTTTTCCAATCAGCATGTCTGACTCACTATAACTGCAAGCGCTTGTGTGGTTTTTAATAATTTAATATTTTACTGTAAATCAGCATTTGTTTTGTGCAGTGGTTCCCAGCAAGGATGTGCAGTTACGTCTTACTCTACTTATCCTAAATATTTGCTAGATCTTAATTTCTTTTATTTCCAGTGTGCTGGAAACTCGGCAGTATCACAAGACTTAGGATTCCACATTGTTCTTCCTCAGAAACGAATACCACAAATGTCATCATTTGCTGAGTTGGCAAAGGTGGGACCAATAAGTCAAATGAAATTGCAGACTTGGTTTCAGAACACTCCACCCTTCAATGCCCAGTATTTGCTTATTGTAATGTTTGGGGCTAACGACAAAATTCAGGTCCAGTTTCAGCCCTTAGTGAGAATGCTTCCTAGGGAAGGGGAGTTTCAGCCTGGGGCTTGGGCATGGGTCCTTTCTGTAAAGTTTCCTACTGAAAAGCAATGTCCTACAGATGTCTCCAGAAGTTCAGTACAGTTTCTCAGTCACAGATACAAACTGCACCATCTTATACCCCAGGCAGTACAGGGTTTTCTCATCATTTAGCTGGAGTGCTGTAAATGCAGGTGAGAAGATAACACCTAACAAAGGTTAACAAAAACCTGTGCGGCGCACGTTTGCGGTGAGGGCAGAAAGCTATGCTCCCTGCAGCTGCCT
This sequence comes from Sagittarius serpentarius, assembly GCA_034782735.1. Classification (NCBI taxonomy): domain Eukaryota; kingdom Metazoa; phylum Chordata; class Aves; order Accipitriformes; family Sagittariidae; genus Sagittarius; species Sagittarius serpentarius. Next base: position 19,103,563 of record JAVKLA010000031.1, on the reverse strand, counting down.
GGGAAGCGCAGATGTACATACAGACTCTAACTTTGGGGAAGCATGTCTTTAGTTTTTATGCATTTTTTAATAATAAAACATGTACTGTGTCTGAGTCCCAGCCTCTTATCTGTGGCAGAGTTTGTGATGATGCTCACTTACTGGGTGGGGTCATAGCGACTCTGTCAGCCCCAGCTGAAAGCCGTCTTTCTCCCTGCATCAAGCACGATTAAGCTACTTCTCGGAGGCAGAGAGCGTGTTTGGCCTCCCCAGATAGCAGTTACTCTGCATTGCTCCCACCCTGAGACTGTGAAGGCCAAAATGCGATGGGCACAGGCCTGTGGTTCCACAAAGAGATGGGCTCTGCGGCCACCGCTGTGTGGGAACCTGGGGAGAAGCCCTTACTGGGACGTGCTGCATCCTGCCTGGGAATGCAAAACCTCTGCATCAGTTCCTCCCTGAAAACTGTCGCTTGCACCCATCCAACTACTGGCAGTGCTCTCTGTGGAAGAGAGGTTTGGAGGCGGTGGGTAAAATTCAGCCGCTGAGTCAAATGTTCCAAGCACAACATAAAAGAGCCCCTGGATTTCCAGCTCGCGGAGAAGAAAAGGTGTACCTCATGCTTTTAATCTTCCTCGGGAAACAGCACGTTGCACGCCCTCTGCCTGCCAGCTCACACAGAGAGGAAGAGTGATGGTAAATGGTACGGGCGCTCACCTCCCATCTGCAATGCAGGAAAAACGACTTCCGAAGCACGAAGCAGCTTATTCAGTTAATATTTTAAGGTTCCATTGCCCAGTGATGTCCCTTGGAGCTGGTTCAAATGATGATTTAATCCTTTTGCACACAAGCCTGGTCAGAGCAGGTACAAATGAGGCTGGGTTGTGGGTGGGAGAAGCGACACCAGAAGGAGAGCTAGTGAGAAAAGAGGGAGGGAAGGAGATGGTAAAATGGGGGCAGACGGGACGAGCTGTGAAGACAGCAAACAAGGGACTCGGAAAGCAGAGATGGGGAATTTTATATATGAAATCCCAGAACAGAGAAGGCATTGCCCCAGCTGGGACCAGGCAGGGGGTCTGAGGTGGGGGGTGGCTTTGTGTTTTGGTAAAGGATGACGTGCTCCGGCCCAGCCCCGGTGCCCTGCAGTGTGTTGCTCTTAAGTTGTAAAGAGGGTGCATGCAGCTGGCCAGGCTCTGCGTGGGCTTGGCGACAGCGCCGTGACCCTGGCCCCAGGGAAGCTTTAGCCTAACAGTTCTCATTTAGGCACCGGTCTGGCACACTGGTTTCCTAACTAAACCAAATGTTTCCCCCACAGCCACCCTTTTTTTCCACCGCCCCAGTACAGCAGTGCAGTCCCTCCCATCCTGCCAAGCAGCAGCCCTTGTCCCATCCCCTGCGGTGGGACAGCTGAGGGGCACCGCACCTTTCTGCTGAAGCAACCTCTATCCTGCACTGGTAAAGCCTGACCACACTCCTCCTCCATCCACATCTCCCTAAGGATGGGACAGGGTCTCCTCCTTTCTAACACAGGCTCAAGCCACTCCGGGCAGTTACCAGCTCAGCGGTGAGGTAGCGTGACACCACAGTGCCCAGCAAGGGCACAGGAGAAGCTCACAGCAGCGTCTGTGTTGCATAGGGGTAGTTAGCGCACAAGGAGAGATGCCTCCATCCGCTGCAGTGCCAGGGCTCACTGATGGGCCCTAGACCGCGGGCTGCGCTGGCAGCTCAGCCTCCAGGTACAGGGATGCTCCAGCCCGTGCCGATACCTGCGCGGTGTGGGGAATAGCGCGCTCAGGGCTGACGGCTCAGCGGGTGCTTGCAGTGCGTGGATATACCTCGGAGCTAACGCACAGCTACCCCGGGACCTGCCACCTCCCTTCCTGACCTGTGTTTGCAGGGAAGCCTTGCGGTCTTGACTCCCCGAAGTCAAACGCAATTAGTTTTGAGTAGAAGTTTGAGTCTGGCTGACCAGAGAAAGGAACAATATTTGCACATAGATATTTTCCTGATTGACATTCTATTTTGCTGGCATTCTCCCCTGATGTTCAACAGCCACCAACTTTTGCAAATTCTTGTATTTTTTACCAGGGATTTCTGTGAGGGACCCTTATACATGGTCCTAATTTTGTACCGATTTGTTATTTAACATCCATTATGGTCCCTTAAAATAGCAAGTGGTTCTACGAACACTCAGAGCAAAGGAAGCCTGGTCTCCTGTGGATTTCTGTCCCGTGGGTGATTGCAAGCCCTGGGTGAAGCTTGCCCCTAGTTAAGGTACTTATAAGAGCTTTTCCCTTGGTGGAGTTGCTGGTGTCCAATAGGAAGTCAATGAATTTCCATTTGCGGCAAAGGTACCGACGTGGCACTAATAGGGTCTGCCACACACGGCCTGTTTTCAGAAAACTTGCAGGAACTTAATTATCCTTCAGACCTCGATCTTGCCATCACGTTTGGCTGAAATGAAGCAGTGGATTCAAAAGCTATTAGGGCCAACACGTGCAGCTGGTGATCAGAAAGCCTTGTTACCATGGGAAACCGAGCTAAAAATCAATTACTTAGTCCAAGAACAGAAAAGATTGACGGACGTGGTTTTTTGATTGCATTTGCTCTCATATAAAAGGAACTTGGCGTCAGTATGAATCAGACCTCAGTCACTGCACTGAGGTCTAGTGACAAAACAAAGATGATTGACTCCTCGCTTACTAATTACTCTGTGGATCCTCCAGCTCGATGCACACCAAGCCAAGTCATTCCCAAATGCAGTTAGGCTGGGGAAACGGAACATCTTTTGGTCACGTTTGACAATAGGAGCAGAATTAGGAGCTGGCTATTTCAGCGGCACCGTTGCTGGCTCCCACCGAGCCCAGCTTTCCAGGCGGATGGTCCAGTGAGCCACTAGCCACAGCTTGGAATGTATCTAAACAGCTTTTATTTCCCCCCATTTCTTTTCACTGGCTTAAAATAGAACTGAAAGAAACGTTTGACCTCAGAAATAGATGGCACTCATTGATTTAAACTTTGTTGAGTTCAGTAGGGAATTTATGGGACTGGACTAGGTTCCAGAAGAGTCTTTATAGGAGCTGGCTTTTGCCAGCCCGCGGTGTGAGGATGCAGGAATTCCTGAAGAGGAAAGAGGGTTTGCATGCATAAACAATCTAACAGGGCATATAAGATATTGCACTACATGCTGATAAACACAGTGCCAGTAAAGATGACCAAAAGGGGGAGCTGAGAGAAATGCTGGGGCACTGGAGAGAAGATCACTCTGTACCCTGCAACATGGCAATTAGTGCAGCAAATTCAGAAGGTCGCTGCTTTCTTAGTTAATACATAAGACAATGATCTGGCTGCTACCCTGTCATTACCCGAGCTGCGTGGGAGACTGCTGCTGCCTCTTTACTTCTGCTCCGCCAATGAATGCCTCTTCAACAGCCACTTTTGCTTGTGCAGCGCAGGTGTTAGCTTGAGCAGAGAGCCCTTTGGTCACTTGCTGCTGCCTCTCCTTGTTTCTTCTTATCAAATTACCTTAAAAGAAGCTAAAAACCCCCAAGGTTCACAGTGCTAGACAATGTAAAGCGGCATGCCTCCACTAACATCAGGTAAGGTTCAGACCTAATTAATACATTTCCTGGTATTATTTGTCTACATCATCCCTCCTCTTGCACAAAGATAGACAAAGAGAAACAGAAGCAGAAATATTTTGCAGGCTTGTGGCTGGGCGTATGAGGAGGGACCGAGCTTTAACAGCCTTTTGGTGCCCGTGAACCTTGTACCTGAGCTGCAGGGTGTAAGGGCAAAGGAAGATGCAGACTTGGGTGTTACACAGGGGACCCAAACTGTGCCCCGGAACAAAGCAAGTGCTTAGCTCTTGTCAGAACCCCCGGTACTAAAAAAACCTGTGTCAAATCCCGACTTCAAGGCTTGGCATTTACTCAGCAGACAGCTGGGGCCATTTAAGACCCAGCTCCCCAGTATTTGTTTGCTCCCTCTCTGCCAGAATTGGGAATCCTGGCAACTGGGGCCAGTCGTGCCGGTGCTGCTGAAGGTAGGGGAGACAGCAGACGATGTACGGAAAAGGATGAAGCACGGGCACGTGTTTCTACCAGGACTGCTGTGGGGGTGGAAATCTCCGGCAAAGCAAACAGCCGGTGACTTCTCACACTCCCTCCCCTCCGTCTGATTCACTCCAGCTTGTCTGCCAATACTCCCAATTACGCCAATGCACTTTCATTGAAGCTGATACGCTGGGCTGTATCTGAGGCAACGACGGCTCACTATGTGAAGTATTTCCTATATTTTCCACCTATTGATGAAATCTCTCTGGGTCATCACTGCTGGCCAGCAGGCCAACTTTTTCTGCAGGCATCAACAGGCAAGGATCCAAATGAGAGGAGCTGAACCTATTTATAGCAGAAAATAACACGGCTTGGTATTTCTTCTTTTTCACTCTTAACATACTCCAGAAATACTGCCAGTCTGCTGAGCTCTGTCAAGCTGTAGGTAGGGGGCTGCAGTGCTGTAGCTGAAGACAACAGTTGGCCCACAGGGACTTTATTTGGAGACTTAACGCTCTCGCGTTTGACCATCATTGTCTCAGTGGAGCAGACCTTATCCCAGAGGCCTGCTGCACAGCAGGCCTGAATCGCCCGTTGCTGATACTGGTATAAATCAGTAAGAATGGCACTGAGATCATCGGAGTTTGGTTCCCTGGCATGAAAATAACACAACAGAGAGAAGGACGTAGTCTGTAATCTGGAAATGCACCCAGCCTGCCTTTATACCATGCCCTGACCTCTCCTGGGTGAAGATGATTTGCTGGGATGACGTCGGTTTTCTTCCTCGTGCCTGTTCAGCTGCTGAAGAGTTATTTAGCACTGCTGAGCCCTGATGCTGATGCCACAGCAGGGGCAATGCGCAGCAGTTCACGGAAGTCCATGGGATGATGCCGTCACAAGGCTGGCAAGAGTTCAACATCGTGCTTTACAGCTTGCCTGCTTCTAGACTAATTTCTATTGGCATCAGAAATCTGTGAATGTAGAAAATCTGCACTTGCCTTCATTCCAGGAAGGCTCTAAACTTCCATGAGGAGAAATTAATGGATTTATCTTCTCAGTAAACATCTTACAAATGGTCTGGGCAACAGAGCAACGCTGACAGTGGGCTTGACAAATAAAGAAAAAAGATGTTCTTAGCTCAACATTAGTGCGAATGCGGGTAAAATCCTCAAGAGGACAAGGCTTTCTGTGGTCTTCCCAGGCATTAGCAGGGTGAGGTGTATCTCTGTCTCCCCCACGACTCTCTTTTCCTGGACCTGCTATCGCAGGTGGAAGGGCACAACGTACCTTGCCCTCGGTGCAGATCAACCCACAGACAATGGCGACTGTCTGGTTTCTTCCCACTTGAGCTGTTGCCTGCAGGGGGGATGCTGGAAACAGGAGCTGAGCTGGCTGCGCAGGTGTTGGTGGTGGGATCCCTCCTGAGGTGCACAGAAAAGCCCCGGGGCAGCCTGAAGTAGGCAAGGCTTTACCCTGAGGATGTTGGGGGTCAAATTCACTTTTGGCCCCCCAGGGCTGGCTGCAGAGGGCTGGCAGGGAGCCGGCATCGGCTGCTTCAGCAGCGAGCCGGCAAGGTTCAGAGAGGTCTGTGGTGGGATAATGTGCTCGTCGAGGACATTTTGTTCTCTGCAGCCCAATGATGTTTGCGTCTCTCAGAAACGCTGCCCTGCTCTCCTACAGCAGGAATCAGAGCTGCTGTAGGGGCTCAGCTGACAGCAGACTTTGCCCTGGTTTTTAAAATCCCTCACATTTCATTGTTTACATTCCTCAGAAATGCGCCCATAAAGGCGGCTGAACATGGGCCCTCCGGAAAGCTGAAGACATTCATTTAACGACCTGCAGGTCTATAGGGCAAACCCTTCACCATTCGCCAGAAGGTCCTGTTTCCCCCACAGCTCTCCTTCCAGCCTGCCCTCCTGCCTGCCCGGCCACGAAATCCTGTTTTGCCTCCTGCAAACACAATTTCAACACCTCCCCTTGGCCACATTCTGCTTCACGTCCCTGCCCCAGCTTGGGTAGAGAGCCGCCATCCTGCCCAGCTTGGGGCAGACCCAGCACCAACGGCAGCCCCTGAGCACCGGTAGCATTTCCACCCACAAGGATGCTGTGTGTGCCTGCCGGGATCCTTCGCCTTGCCAACTAATTCAAGACCTTTGCCGCCACGTCACTGAACTGTCCTGGGGGTGTGAGGCAGCAGGCACGCTCCCCTGGCTGGCCTCGGCGCTCTACTCTGCTTAGCGGTCTTGCTGGTGAACAGTGAAGAGTAATCCCGCTTACGTTTCTGAATATGTATTTTAACGTGATTCAGCTGTCAAGAGGGAGTAGCAGATTGCTGAGCGAGAGAAACTTCTGGTCTCTGGCTCCACGCAGTCTGAGAGCTGGGAGATTTTCTTGGCCAGACTTTTACTTCTGCTCAGTTACACCCGTTGACTCCTGGAAAACTACAGTAAGCAAGAGAAATGAGAATTTGGCCCCAAACTAGTAATTTTTGCTTTGCCTTGACATTCGGTGTGCAAAGCCCAATGAGATTTCTGGATGTACAGTTGGTGAGTTCCCCTGTGAAGCCAACGGTGAAACAGGCTTGGGAGAGATGCAGAAATGCCTTCGACAAGTGCCAGCTCTCGGTCCGTGCAGCATTTGTTGCATGTTTGCTCCCTAGGATGCTTATGCAGTTTTGTGAGGCGATTATGTTGTTTATCAGCAGCATCTACAGAGAAAGTGTATTTGCGTATTTGATGGTTGCCTTGTCTGTGCCATTTTGTAATTTCAGTGAAATACATACTCTGCGAACACTGGCTTTAAGCGGACGCCTTAGCATGTCCTTGCTTCGGATAAGGATGCTGCTTTCATAGTGAATGGCCTGATGGTCCCTACTGACCCCGCGTCGGGGAGTTTTGCCTGAAGCCCCCCTGGGAGATGGGCTGTGGGAATGCACCTACCGCTCACAGGCTGCCCAAGGGCTGCTGGTTCACTGGAGAGGAGCTGGAGTGAAGCAACCATCCCTGCCCCAAATGGGTGCAGCACAAGCGGCAGGTTGCTAGCACCAGCTGCGTTGGTCCATGAACATGCTCTGGCTGCACTGCTCGCTGATGCAGCCCTAGCTTTCCAGCAAGTTTCCTTGCCTCAGGCGAGACAGCGAGGGCTGGTGCTCTGCTGCGGGGTGTTTGAGCTGGTCTCTGGGTTACATGCCTGCCTCAGGAGCTTTATTTTTTCCTTTGCACCAGCCTCTGAGGAAGGACATGCGTGGCAGTCAAGCAGGCAGGTGCTAAGGGCAGCGAGTTGCTTCGGGTGGCAAAATTGCCCGTCCCCCTGCTTAGCCCTGCCGGGGCAGCGCTGTTGAGGCTGGGGGACAGGGGAGGGGAGAGGAGAGGGGCCCCCCACGCACCAGTGGGACGGCTGACGCCTCAGCCCCCCCCCCCACCTGCTGTTGGCCACTCGCACGCCTTTGGGGAGGGCAAAAATTTTGCAAGTGTGCAGCAAACCATATTTTGATCTAGATGTCCCGCAGTGGTCCGAAGATAGTTTCCAGCAAACTTGGTGCCCCGCACCGCTTCCTCTCCGAGCGGTGCCCCAGCCCCTGGTGCCTGCTCCTTCCCTTTCCCTTTCTCCTCTCTCTCCCTTTCCCTTCCTCCCTGTCACGCCCGGGGGGGGGGGGGGGCTCCGGCCTTGGGGAAGGGCCAAAGCCTTGGCCCCAGCCTGCTGGCGGCTGGCAGCCGGGGCTGCGGGGCAGAGCTCCGGCCCTCGCTGGAGAGCTGAGCCGTGCCCGCTTCCCGGTGGTGCGAGGCAGGGCGGAGAGGCCGCAGGGCGAGGATACAGTCCGTCTTCCAGTGCCATTTAGGTCTTTAATATCGTCTGGCGCTCTCAAAGCTCCTTTAAATGCGGGTATCGCAGCACGAGAGCTACCGGCTTCACGTATCTGAAAAATCACCAGCACTTCCCGCTTAAAAAGGCAGTAATTCTCGGAGGCAGCCGGCGGCTGTGGCGCTCGCCGGCCGGGCAGAGAGCAGCGCCGAAACCGGGTGCCTCAAAGCCGCAGCTGCCGCTGCACGGCCGCTCACGGCTGCCCCTGAGAAGGGGTGTTGCAGCCGGTGCTTTCTGCCGGCTCTCCAGGGCAGCTCCCTGCTCGTTTGGACCGAGAGCAACCGGTGTTCCCCTCGCCAGGGGACGGGTGTGAGCACGGAGCGGGGCGGGGGAGGGGGAGCTCACGAAACCGGGGGGCTGGGGAGCCAGCCTCGACCTCCTCCTCCTCCTCCTCCTCCATGGCTGCGCAAGGTCCTCCCCGGCGTATTTCGGGAAAGGTTTATCCCCCCGCCACCCCCCCACTTATTAAAAGGTCTCAGACTGACGGCGTGGCGGTAACGATCTGCCCCCAGGGAGCGGCGCCTGCATCCTCCTTCCTCGCAGCTTTGGCGGGAGGAAGGTTTAACCCCTCGCTCTCGGGGTCGCCCATTACAGTAGGGAAGGCGGCAGGACAAGGCCAGGCGCCTGGGGACGGTGGGTTTTAGCCATTGGGGCGGTTTGTTAGGCTGCGGTCCCTTCAAGAGGGGAGGGAGAAGGAAGGAAGAAGAGGGGGCTCGGCAAGGCTCACGGCGGCAGAAGACCCAAACCTGTGGTGGGTTAAAGCAGCCGGGAGGAAGAGTAAGGCTGGCAGAGCAGCGCCTGGGATGGTTCGCCATTGTTCCCTCAGGGAGCCATGATCTTGAGCCGGATCCCAGAGGTAGCCTGTGCCTGTTAGGAACCGGCCCACGGCAAGAAAGCCGAGTCCAAGCCTCTCACCACAGGGTGCTTTCTGCCTTAAATAAACACCCTGCCAGGAGCGAACTGCCGAGAGACGGGCCACATCCAGCCAGCAGCTCGCCTCCTTTGGGTGCTGGGGCACGGCTCCCCTCCGTAGGAAGATGGAAGGGTGAGGGGCTGAAGCGCAGCTCTGTTTCTGCCCTGCCTGCTTTGGGCTGGGGAGGGCAACCGTTGGCACAAGCCGGTGAGGGGGAAATTCAGAGGTTGCAACTGTCCCTGGTCCCTGCGGCGGAAAGATGGCGTGGGAAGACGCTGCGGAGAAGAGGGACTTGGCCATCTTGCAGTCTTCTGTAAAAGAGAAAGCAGGATCCCAGATTCAGTGGCGCAGGCTCTGGCGTGTGTCCAGGGACAGAGAGGTGCCTTCGCCACCACCTGACCGCCGCTCAGGAAGACAGAAGAAGGAAAGCTGCTGGGGGAAGCCGTCTGGAGACCTCAGGTGAGCTCCTGGTGGGCTTTATTACATCTGTGAAACAAAAACAACAATAAAGCTAGGGGCAGGCCTTCTACTTCACCGGCCGTTTTTCCTTGCAGAATTATTTAAGAAAATCTGGACAGGCCTTCCTCCTAACCTTACCAACGGCTGATCCCTGGCCTCAGGCTTTGGAAGGAAGAGCCGTTCGTGCCCCACAAGTACACCGCTCGCTACCTTTGCAGCTCTGCTGACAGGTATAAAGGGAAAGTTCAGGCTTAAATCCTGACGACGATGCACAACAGCAGCGGCTCCAGGTGTAACCAAGACAACTGATCTTTTTTAAAACTTTGCCGAATAAAAACAACATTAAGGAACCCTTAGAAAGCAACCACCATCAATGAACCCTTTGCATGTATTCAGGTAAGGAAGTCCTTATCTGGGATGCAAAATCGACACTAGAAAGCTAGTAAGTGCCAGCTTCACAATTATCTCAGCAATCTTTCTCTGGCTCCCATGTGCCCAATGTTGATTTCATGAAAAATTCACACATTAGTTGCTTCATATGATCCTGACTCATTCAGTGCCCAGGAAGCTGCATCCTTAGTTCTGACATTTTGCAGACTTTGAATGATTGATTACAGCATTTAAATAACATACTTCAAACATAAGGGTGGTGGCTGTTGTTAAATGTAATCATTGTTTAAATGTAATTATTTTTACATTATGACTAATTATGAATGGATATTATTAATGGAAGAACAAAATTTGTTTATCGGGGTTTGAATTCTGCAGTCATCAGGAATAAACACACCAGGTAATGAGTTTGGCAATAAAATGCCAGCCTTAGGCACAGACCAGATTTAGCGCCGCCCCTTCCCTTTGTATCACACATCCTCCCTCCCACGAGCTCAGCCCACTCAAAACCTGTGTAATTTCTTCCTATAAAAGGATGCGCCTGTTTCTGCTCAGTTTTCTAAAGCATATGCCTTTATTTCCTAAATACGTTCCTCAGTGGGAAGTCTCCTAATGGATTTACAGGCCTGTTTTATCACTTACTGGGATGGGTGGGAAGGGAAGGGCCGAAAAAGTTGGGGTTAGATTTAGAGAGAAGGGGAGGAGGCCCGTGGGGAATGAGCTGTAAACAGGAGAGCAGAGAGAAGTGGGATAGTGAGTGGGAGCCTCTGGGTGAACTGATGGTGAGGAAGAGCAGTGCGGTCCCTGGGCAAACACAGCCATAGAAGAACGGGTACTGCTCTTCCCCCAGTTTCCCCTTATAAAGGTTTTATTCAGAAAGGAAAGGAGTGGGAGAAGAGGAATATTCTTTTTCTCACTTGCTTAAGCTCCCTGAATCTCTAATGAGCTCTAGCTTCCCAATACTCGGCTTTCAAAAAAAAACTTGATTAGCCAACAAACAGACAATTGTGCGTAGGGGAAAAAAAGCAGCAAAGAATTTTCCTGCAAAACCTCACTGCGTAATCCGGGCACCTCTGCTTCAAATTACATGCACATTTTCAAAATTAGGATTTCAAAATCTGACTCGCATAGGAACTCCTTCAGCAGAGCAGTCGCGAGATCTGCCCCTCTCGGATAAAGGATGGTTTTTGCATTTAGAGACCAAATCAACACCTTTTTTTTTTTTTTTTTTTTAGCTGTATCTCACTGTTGGCTCATTTCTGCAATATTCACAAACACCATTAGGTTTCCTTCAACACTGCTCCAGTCAAAATGTCTTTTTCCCCTGAGAAATAAATATCAATGACCTACTTCCCCCGCATGTGCTATCCTCCATTTGCCCAGAGCCCCAGCATCTTTGGTTGCCTTTCATTCCTTCTTTATTCTTTCCTGGGTTTGCAACATCATTACATTTAATGTCAAATGGTAAATTTCATTTGCGTGACGTTTCCTCTGCTTGGCCTGTTAACTAAAACACATCTTGCAGCTGGGAATTGGGCATCGCAGCCCTTACGGCAGCAGGAGTTTCAAAGAAGCAGTTGAAACTTGGCCATCCCTCGATCTGCTCACGAACTCCAAAAAGAGAGGACCTAAACCCACCAGTGCTTACCCTGCTAGCTGACACCCAAACTCTTCCAAACTTTGGCTGCAAGGTTGCACAAGCCCACCACCGGTTAATATGTTTGTAATCTTTGTATATGGATTCCTTAAAAATATTTATCTAATAGGTGAGAGAAGGTATTTTTGAGCTGCTCAGTGATCTGGGAACTAACCACTTAATTCAGTATCAATTCAAAAGGAAGCTCAATTTTGTAAAAATACAAATCTGCGCCTAATCAGATACCTCCCTTTTTACACCCCTCATGGACTCCTCCTCAGCCACGTCGTCACAAACCCTCAGTAACGTTACCACGCCTGGGGAATGCCGAGTGCTGCCGTGACCAAGCACCTTTCGAGGCCAAGACCTCCATCACAGAAATTTTAGCCCAGGGCTACATTACAGTGCTGTTTACCATCACCTTTTGTTTAAATTTTTAATTAGTTTCCCTTACATGTGATCTGCCTATACCCAAGGCAACCTAAAATTATTTTTCAAGACTGCGCAGGATGCCTCTCTTTCTTTGTTGACCCAGTTACCATGCTCCGTTGGTTACAGTTGCCATCCAGTCCATCCAGCCTCACCTGTCTGTACCTGCCCACACTGCCCATAGCTCAGGGGGTTTTGTTTACGTACTTTTTTCTTCCCTTCAGCATTTGTTCTGTTATTTTACTCTGGACCGAATATAGACTCTCTGGATGATAATCTCCAGAATCACCTTTGGTCTGACTCTCTGGATGATAATCATCTCCAGAATCACCTTTGGTCTAAGTGATGCTGGGGTGCTTATATTCCGAGATATTTTTGAATACGTCCCCGTGCTGAAGGGCTCATTGGTTAAACCCCTTCGGCTCCCGCTAACTCACTAACGGGTACGGTTGGGGTTCGGGGGTGCCCAACAAGCGTGCCTGGCGCCCGGGAGGCCTGCCGGGTACCCAGCTTTCGCGCGCGCAACGTCGAAAAGGTACGCAAACGTTTATGAACCGCCTTCAACGGTGCCCAGTGGCGAGGGCGGCGGGCAGCGGCCCCCCGCGCCCTGAAGAGGCCGCCGGATGCGCCGCAGCCGGGGGAGGAGAGCGC
>JAVKLA010000031.1:19057168-19080517 GCA_034782735.1 Sagittarius serpentarius | reverse complement strand
GGCCGGGGCCGCCCCCTCCGTCTGCCCGGGCGGGCGGCAGCGCCGCCGCCGTGTTGAACGGCAGCGCCGCGCCTTGTGCGGTCGCTGCCATTGGACCCGGCGCCGGGCTCCCGTCGGCAACGCGGCGATTGGCGGGCTGTGCCGCGGGTCTCGCGCTCGGCAGCTCCCCTCCGCTGCGTGACGGCTTTTCTCACGCGGGCAGCGAGGTGTCGTCATCGGCTCCCCCAGCCTAACGGCGCGGGAAACCGGGGGCCAAGCTCTTTACCTCTGAGCGCCGCGGACATGAGTCGCGGTCTTGTGTGCAGGTGGGGATGGCGTTAGATGGTGCCTCTCAGTCCGAGGTCTGCGTACGGACAGGGAAGTGAAATACCCGAAGCTGATGAGAACTTCAGCTTCCACAAACGTGCACGTTTTCCTTGAAATACTGGATTAGGAACTCTGTGCTTTAGTAAAACAGGCTAGTGTGTATCACCAAGTGCAACAAAATGTGTTAAATTGTTCTTTTAATAGACATGTTAGTGCTGAAATAACGTAGCTTTTGGCTACTGTAATTGCACATAATCACGCTGTAACCACACACGTCTTAGACTGACTTGATACTTTGAGCAGTGCTTACGGTAGAAATAACTACAACACTGCAATGTAAGAACTTTAAATGTTGGAAAACAGAAACTGTGATTCGGTAGCTCTTTGTATGCATAGAGTTTTTGCTGAATGCATGGTTGTTGAGCTTTTTTGAATTTATTTCTGGCATGTGTAAGTCCTAGCTCAAGTAAAATTAAAGTTACAGGCTTTCTGTCTGTCTTCAACCAGATTTGAAATAACTTTGACAGTGTATTTCCTTCATGAGCTAACGTGATTTTTGATGTATATTGAACAGCATCAACATAATCTCACTTTATGATTGTATGTTCAATATATACAGAGGGGGTCAGCTGGTGGAAAAATCACATACGACTTAGGATGTGATTTCTTTCTTCCCACTCCATGTATCTGATTTTTAATAGAGGTTTATATTTCTATTGTGTTTTTATAGATGAACACAAAAAAGCTTTTTTTGAGGATAGCTGGGACTTAAGACGTGCTCTATTGAAAAAGCAGGGCAACATTCTTAAAATAGAAAATGTGAAGCTGATTTTGAACAGCTAATTCATTTTGCGTTCTAGATTCTATCAAGTAGTCCTGGGTGGGTGGGTGGGTGGTTGTTGGTGCGTTTGTGGGGAAGCATTTCCTTCTCAAAGCAAAACTGAAAACCAGATCTTGTAACTTAGTGGATCTCAAGACCTGTGGAGAACAGTTTTGTGTTTTTCTTCCAGTTTAAGTTTTACATGAAGTTTAAAGGGTGGAAGTAGGTGTCTCGTATTTCCTAGGTGTCAAGAACATTTATCATGGAGTATAAGTTGCCTGCCTCCTGAGCTTTGAGGTCATTTCCCACATGCACGTGGCAGCTGGTCCGCACAGAGGAGCTTTTCCTCCTACAGTAACCCAGTCCTAACAAAAAAGTATGTCTTACTGAATACCTCATTCACTTAAAACTCGTGAGCTTGAGTTAATTCTCTCGAGGGACGTATGATTGTTTGCAAGCAGCTAACTCCTAGTGATGGTGATTCACTCTTGTCTCTGGTTCCCCCCAACTAGGCAAGAATCAATCATTTTTTTGTCACTGTTGTATTCCATATATAATAAGGATCAAAATGCAGTCATCTGAATGTGGGAATGGCATTCTTGTGAGTTACCAGAAGTGCTTACTTTAAATTTTTACACTGAGAAATGTATGGCTGTTTGAAGAATGAAGTTGTTTGTTACCTTTTGTTAGAGTGTTGACGTAATACTTAACTTGTGAGGTAAACACACAAAAGTGGAATTGTGTATATGCAGATAAAGGTAACTTTTAGTTTCCTAAACAGTGATTAGGCTAATCATAACAGTACAAATGTTTTATTACTAGATTTAAATTATTTCCATAATCTAGGAGATAGAGGTAGCTAAGCATTTCCTGGTGCTTCACATTCACCATTTAATCTTAGCTGCATGGCCTTTTGGGGGGTTAGTTTGTCAATTTTCCCCCAAAGCTTATCTGTTTCAACTATTTTTTTCCCTTCTATTCTTTGTCTCTGCCTTCAACAGATGTTTAGAAGTTCTTGGGGTTGCAGGGGGCAGGCAAAGAAATCCCAACCACACAAACTCAAACTTTTTCAATAAAGAAATTTGGGGAAAATATTTTTAACTTTCTTTTTTTTCTTTTTCCTTTCTTTCCCCCTTTTCATTCTTGGGGAGTTTGGGACCTCTAGGAACTCCTTCTTTCTGGAAAGAGCAAATGACTTCTGCCTTTGTGTCAGAGATGATGCTGTTTGCTCTTCTGAAAACTTCTGCACATTTTGCCAAATGCTGTTTGTGAAGCAAGTGATCTGAAGAGTTGAGGCAATATCAGAACAAAGAGCACTTTGAAATATCCAGCAAAGCAAGGAGGCTTGTTGTGGCAAAGCATGATTTGAAAATGCAGTTTAAAGGTGTCATAGCCCCCATGTCTATAAGGCCTAAATTATATACACACAGGCAAGCTTGATTTGAGATATCCTAATTGTGCTCAATTTTATAGTACTGATTATCTTTTAATGTGGAGAACTGTTACAAAAGGGATTTCTCATGAGACCTGATTACTTTCTTAGACTGTATTTGAATAATTTTGACAGGTTTTTCCTTTTTTTCCAGAATGGTGAACACATATAGAAGATTATCAGAACTGTGCAGAATTTGCGTTTGATTTGAGAACTTGTAAGGGTGCTCATCATGGAGAAACAGCAGATTGTCTTGGGTAGCCGGGATGGTGGGACTGTGTCTGGTGCAGCACCTGCTTTTTTTGTGATCTTGAAGCAGCAGCAGGGAAATGGTAAAGCTGACCAAGGAATCCTAGTAGCAAACCGTGATGCTTGTGCTCTCGCTAGCAGTGTATCAACTCCAATAAAATCCAAAGTCAAGACCTGCCTCCCAGCTGACTGTGTCTCAGGGGGCATTACCGTCACCCTCGATAACAACAGTATGTGGAATGAATTCTACCACCGCAACACAGAGATGATTCTGACGAAGCAGGGGAGGCGCATGTTCCCGTACTGCCGATACTGGATTACAGGTCTGGATGCCACTCAGAGGTACATCCTAGTCATGGACATATCCCCTGTGGACAATCACCGATACAAATGGAATGGCCGTTGGTGGGAGCCCAGTGGGAAGGCAGAACCGCATGTTCTTGGGCGAGTGTTTATTCATCCAGAATCCCCTTCCACTGGCCAGTACTGGATGCACCAGCCGGTATCCTTCTACAAACTCAAACTTACCAATAATACCCTGGACCAGGAGGGTCATATAATCTTACATTCTATGCACCGTTATCTGCCACGACTTCACTTGGTGCCTGCAGACAAAGCTACGGAAGTCATTCAGCTCAATGGCCCTGATGTCCATACGTTTACCTTTCCACAGACAGAGTTCTTCGCAGTTACAGCCTACCAGAACATTCAGATTACCCAGCTGAAAATAGATTACAATCCTTTTGCTAAAGGATTCAGAGATGATGGGTTGAATAGTCGACCTCAGCGTGACGTGAAACAAAACAGTAACTTAGATTTGGGAGGAGGTCATGTTTTTAGCACTGCTAGCTTTCGTGGTCGCACTGCTGAAGTTGATGCATTAGATTTGCATCAGAGAAGTTTAGATTCTTCGTTCATTGGTCAAAACCCATCAGACATTGATCTGGACAAAGAGTCCTTTAATGCAGAAAGGGACTTCCTGGGTTTCCTGGACACTGACCTGTCTTCGGGTGATATGCCAAAGCTAAAACAAGAAGTCTCTGAAAGGTGGGTTCACATTCTATTTTTGGCACAAATACTGGCTGAGTGGGGTGTTCGGTAAAACATTAAATAATAACAGCTAAAGGTTGCCTGACCTGAAATGGCAGAACACTTAGTATCATTAAAAGTTTTTCATTCCTTAAACAGTCGTATGTCAGTTTGGACTTGCTTATGTGTCTGAGGAGTGTAAGAGTTCAGTATTTTTTCATTTAACTCCTTTTGTAAAGAAGTGTTGAGGGATTTCTCTCAACCCTCTTAGCATTTTAGAAGACTGATTTTTCAATTTTAAACAGAGCACATTGCAGTAGTCAAAGCATTGCCTTTCTTTTTAGGGTAGCTTACCACAGTGACATACTGTCTCTGTATCTTCAGTTTTCATTGGTGGATGAGTAAGGATGTGTGGTTTGTATAGGTATTTAGGTTGGGTATGCGTAGGTTTGCTACAAGGCAGTTGTAACTGGCAGCATGCCACTGTTTTGTCAGTAACTGCTTGTGGGAATTCCTTTATTCCACAAAGTAGGATGAGGTACCCTGCCTGTTGGTAGTCAGTTGCCTCATGTTTACTGTAAGGTAAGAGAATCTGCGCCTAGAGGAGTACTTCAGAATAACTGTTAACACTGTTCAGACCTTAATATACTCTGTGGTAATTTTACATCTATGTACTTATCCAGTATTGACTTTCTGAACCTTTTTTGAAACCTTTTTTCCAATTCATATCACACAAACAGTAGTAAAGGAATCTAATGTATATTGACAGCCTACCCATAGTATGGAACCTGCTAACCAGTAAGTGTTTGTGTTGGTAAAGCAAGCCTGGCAACACCTATTATTTTACTGCACTTTTACTTAGTTTCCAAAATCTAAGCGATAGGATAGAGCAGATTTAGTGAACAGTTAATCTGTATCAAGAGATGCTAGAAGTGCTTCAAACCTGAAGAAGTGATTTTTTTTTTTTTTTTTTTAAAAAGAGGTTTCTCTCCTGCCATGTTTTTTCATGTCTGTCTGTGAATACCCGACTTAATCTGCCAGAGATTTAGTGACAAAAGCAGCCTTATGTAGATCAGTACACCAAGAAATTATTTAACTGCAGGATATCAGGATGCTTTAGTGGTGTAATTAGAGGTCAGTTCTTAGAGGGAAGAAAAGTTATAGTTTGTTTCAAAGGTTGTATTGCTATGCATCAGTGTGTTTTAGAGAGGACAGAGGTTTGCTCAATTGTTTCGGGTTTGTTTCCTTGCAGAAAGTATCTCCTTGCCTTTTGAGTAACTGAAAAACTTCGGATTACAAAGTTCTCCATTCTTTGAGACTTTGAGTTTAGTTGTAATAATTCTTAAGAATAGTAGAATTGTTTGGGGATCTAGAGTGCCCTAAACTTTTTTTGCCGTATTTTCCAGTGTCCATGCATTAGGGACAATGTCTTCTATATTTCTTGTCTTCTCCAAAAAAATTATTGTAAATTCTGGAGAAACCCATCTTGAAGACTGAAAGTACACTTAGTTCAGAGAGGATGGGCTTTCTTTAGTTCCTAGGAATACAGCATGGAGAAGCGTTTAGATAGTTTTGCACGTTGGAAGTAAAACTCTGAAAATAATTTCTGAAAGGTTTGTCTTCAAAGTAGTATTTTTTTCTCCTTAGGGTCAGCTGCAGTTGAAAAAGTTAAAATTTTGATCATTTTGTTTGCCTGAAGGAGGGTCATTGAAGCAGATTATTTGGAGAACTGTTTGAATTGGACAGCTTGGGGTTTTTTGGTTCCCTTCTTTCCCAAGGAATAAACCCCATCATTTTAAGGACTCAAGGACCTTCCTTAAGAACAGATGATGCAAACTGGAAGACTTAATTTCTTTTAGTCCAGGGCATGTTAGATGCCTTCCCTGGTTTCACTTCCAAGACAATGTATCTCTGAAATGTGCTAGAAGTTGCACAGACAGGGGGAAGACTGTAAAGGGGTTTTCTCTATTCTGGGCTTGGAAGCATCTGTCATTTGATGAATAAATGTTACCACAGTCCTAGACCTACCCTCAAGCATTGTCGAGCATAAAAAACAATTTATGTTTTTGTAATCCATGTAAAAAAGTCAGATTCTGTACTTGGAAAGAGAAAAATTTATCTCATCCAAGAAGTGGCAGAACTGTCTTTTTGTGTGCTGGAGTTTTTCAGAACATTAGTTCTCCTTTTTCCTTCAGATCTGTTCACAATGTTTTCATGTGATGCAGTTGAGATCCGTTCATAAATATGTCAGCCTTTCACAGAAGGTGTTGAGCGAATGGCATTTTTCTTTATCAAACTAGACGTGTTAATACTTACATATTAATGAAGACTGGGCAATTTCTTTTTTCTGTCATAGTCAAGCTATTACTAGTAGTTGATAGGCACTACCTTGCTTTTATGCAGGGCAGTGATTTCTGCTGAGTTTAGATTCAGATGAGGGTCAGAAGTTGGGAACTGCTGCCTCTCAGATATGCTCACTAAAGGAAGTGGAGTTCCTAGTGCTGTAGTATGTGATATTTCCCACCAATGCTCAATTTTTCTGACATTTTTGAGAATGGAACTATGTCAAAGGTTGCATATACCTGAGAGTAATTTTAATCCTGAGGTGTTAGTGCACTTTGGAAATAAAGGACTATTTCGTTTATACAAGGTAGTATGTGGTGGGGTTTTTTGTTTTTGGTTTTTTTTTTCCCTGTGGCCTGGTAGTACGTTTAGTTTCATCAGGTGGTTTGTAAAGAAAACAAATGTTTAATGTGAGTTGTGGACACTTCTGTAGGAATGCTTATGCCTTGAACCACTCAGATGTTGGGGCCATGGAGGTAACCACAAGCAAACTCTATTGGTTCTTAAGTGCTACAGGCTAATGTACCCTTTCTCCCTTCCAAGGTCTTTTGAATTTCCTGCTCCAAAAAATACAAATACTGTGAGATTTTTAATGTTCCAAGAACTGTTTCCAGTAATTTTTCTAATTTAGTTGTCTTGTGTTTAGCCTGACAGTTTACTTTTCTTCCCTCCTTGCCTTCCTTTTGGAAGAGGAAGGCAAGTTATCATCCTTTAAAGCTCAGCCACACGTTGCTAGATGAATTCCAAAAGAAATCAGATTTTTTTTTTCCATGGTATATTTTAAAATGATCTACCTAAAAAAAAAATAATCTATATACCTCAGTACTTTCGATAAATGAGCAGCTAAATGGTTTTTAATTTGGCAAAACGCAAGAAAGTGTTTTTCTCTGCTTTTACTGTTTCATTGTTAGGTTACCAATTGCATTACTTGGGGTATAAAGAAGTTTGCTTAAATATGAGCATTGTTCTGTATCAGGTGAAGAAAGAGCTAGTTAAGACATTATTTCACCGTTTTTACCTGATCTCAGATTAAGCCAAGGATTTTGAGGACAAACTTGGATGATTCATCTTCCCATAGAATATAGGAAGAGAAGTTTCGGTGACTGCTTATGTTGCATCTAACTTCACAAACTAAAGGCCAAATGAAATTACTTCAGTGCTAAAAAGCAACTTTTTTTACTGTTTGAAAAGCTGATAATTGCATCTGAATTTATATAGAAAAATGCTGCTCAGCATTTTGTGCAAATACTTGAACTTCCCATACATACACGTACGTGGGTGACACCTCACTCTTGTCACCATCTGGCTTATGGTTGCAATATACTAAGTAACATTTGTGTCTAGAAATTTCATTTTTACAACGGGGCTTCTTTGTTTTGGATACTGTCCAGATCCCTAATAGAAAGGTAATCCTTAGCTTGAGTATACATCTTGCAATAGATGAAGTAAAATGGCTAGAGAAGGCTTTACTGGGCTTCCAGCTGGAAACAGTAGAAGTCAGATGAGAAATTTATTCCTGGCCAGCAAATACATTAGGGTTTTTTGTGTCTTTAGAGAGTTTTAAGATAGAGGAGCAGATAACTCAGATCTTCTTAATAATATTCACTTTAATCGTGGATCTGCTGTACTGAATCAACCTCTAGCTGTAATGTGACAGGATTTTGAGTTGCCCGTAATCTATAAGTGGATTGTGTTAGAATTTCTTTTACGGTAAACTCACTGAAGAAGAAAGGCTTTTTAATCTTACATTTGACATTCTTAACTAAATGAATGCTAGAAACGTTGTAATAGGAAACTCATTGGCTGCAGAAGACAGTAGACAAAACAGGACCGGAATGCCATTCTCTTGCTGCCTGCTGCTTCCTCACAAGGCAGGTTTTTACTTCAAGCTTAATTCTGGTTACTTAGTGTCCTTCTGAATTGCAGCAGGTTTTCTAGGTAGATTCTGTCTTGTTCTTAGGAATTTTATATGTAAATATATAAATCTGTGTCCTGACTGTCTGCTTCCTGTTTCGACACTGCAGTCTTTCTTCATTAAGTGGAGACTCCCAGCTCCGTGTTGTGACTCTTGTGTGTCCCAGCTTTTCTCCCTTAAGTATGTCCTCAGTCTATATAAGGCAGAAGCAGCTTCTTCCTCCACCTCATCCCCTCCCTTAATCCCAGCCAGGGGTTCAAGGGAGCATAGTCATTCTTTAAAGGGGGGCGGGTGGTGGATAATACACACACACAAACACAATATATATAAAAAAGGCAATATTCCTTTTATATATAATATATTGCTATTAAAATTATGTTGTTATAGTTGAAATTATGTTAGCATTAACAAACATTAACAAATATAGTTATTTTAAATAATATTTTAATAACATAAGGTTAAAAATCTGAGTAATAATTTTACATAATTAAAATAGGATAGGACAAGGGGTAGGGGCTTTAGATTGAAAGAGGGTGGATTTAGATTAGGTATTAGGAAGAAGTTCTTCACTGTGAGGGTGGTGAGACACTGGAAGAGGTTGCCCAGAGAAGCTGTGGATGCCCCATCCCTGGAAGCGTCCAAGGCCAGGCTGGATGGGGCTTTGAGCAACCTGGTCTAGTAGAAGGTTTCCCTGCCCATGGCAGGGGGGTTGGAACTAGGTGATCTTTAAGGTCCCTTCCAAGCTAAACCATTCTGTAATTCTATGAAAATTATATACAGTCTCATATAAAATATATGTAAAAGGAGTATTGGAATACTATCTGATATGTTTAGTAAATAAGTTCTGACTATTATTTTCTGAGGTTCACTGCAGATACAAGTTTCTGGTTTCATATCTTAGCTGTTTCCTCTTATGACGAGGAGCCAGCTTCTGATGCACTTAACAAAATTGCTGACTGCAATTTCTTTACTGATGTGTCTGTCCCTCAAAGAAGCCCATCATCAGAGTATAACTGGCTGCACCTTTAGTCTTCAATATCTAATGCATGGTATGTCAAATTCTGGTTAGGCTAATACTCAGACTTAGTGGAAGATGGAGCGTAATTCAATAGGATATTAACATTCTGTAAGTGTTCGAACAACAGTTGAATTTAGGAATTGTCTGTATGTGGCTTCAGAATGAATTAACTAAAATTTTAGTTAAATCATGTAACCTGAAGTGCATTAAGCGCTCCCTTGGCTTCTTATTTGCAAGAACAGTGGCTTTAGTATGGTGACTTAATGAGATACGCAGCAAACTTAAGGCCACTTCTGAGCATTTAAAACATGGTAGCTTAGCATGAGTTCATGCTGAGTCTCAAATAGGAAAAAGTGCAAATGTCACCCTGATATTACTAGGGAAGGAAATTGTGCTGCTGCCTTCAGATAAGAAGTTGGATTGTTTTTAACGATGGCAAATTTATTATTTTTCTTGAGCACTTCTAAAAATGTAAGCTTGTAAATGATAGCTTATTTAACAGACTCATGTCTCAGAGCATTTTGAAAGTTTTTTATAATATGTAACCAGGGATTATAGGGGACGATGGAATTTTGGTAAAGAAAGGGATTTGATAAAGATCTTGTGTTGTGTTTTATTTTTGTCCCCTCCCTCCCACCCCAGTCCCATTGCTAGCAGTTATGAAAGCAGTTCCCGTGTGGCATCCCCATTGGACCCAAATGGACACTTTAATGTAGTCATTAAAGAGGAACCAGTAGATGACTACAACTATGAGTCGAGTATTTGCACACAAGGAATAAGTGTCAAACAGGAAGACACAGATGAAGAAACTGATGAGTATTCCAACACTGATGATGACGATCCCATCCTACAAAAGCACCTGATGAGACACAGTGAAACAGATGGAATTGATGGAGAAATCAGGTCTAGGAAGCGTGTGCTAACCAGTCCTTCAGGTGTTGCCAAAGCAAAAATGTTAAAACTGGATAGTGGGAAGATGCCTGTGGTCTATCTGGAACCTTGTGCAGTCACAAAGAGCACAGTGAAGATATCTGAGCTGCCGCAGACCATGCTCTCCTCTTGCAAGAAGGATAAATCCCCTTTGAGTGCAATACTGGATTCCTTGCCTGTGTGTTTTGAAAATCACAAAGGCTCTTGCTCAGGCACAGGTACTGTAATGGAGGAGTTAGTTATGAAAAAACAATCTCCTGGGAGTAAAATGTCACAGAAATACTCCTCAATCAGAGAGGCCCAGTGGGCTCTATCTAAATCACCTAATTTTAATCTCAGGGGCTCAGTAAGTTGTCACTTTTCAGCTAAAGAGATCTGTGGAAGAAAAAGGCCTGGCATACTGAAGAATCCTATGTCCCTGAAAGGCTCTGGTAGCAATCAAAACACCCTATCATCAGTTACAACTAAAAGAGGAAGGCCACGGAAACTGAAAATTTCCAAGGCTGGTCGACCACCTAAAGGTATAGGGAAAACTGTAATAACAAGCAAGAACACCTCTCTGGGGCCTGGGAGTATCCTTCCAGATGTTAAGCCGGACCTCGAAGATGTTGATGGAGTCCTCTTTGTGTCCTTTGCATCAAAGGTAAAACCTAAGTGTTTTGAGTAAAATCCAAAACCTTTCATAATGTCTCATTTTTAAGCCCTTTCTACTTAAAGCTGAAGATATATTTTCTTTTAAACTTGAGTTTTGAGATTTATGGTCTCCTTCCAAATCTGTTCTTATCTTGTCCCTATGTTAATCCTAGCATTTTCTTACTTCTTAGGAACCTGGGTGGAAACAGTGGGATCTAGAGTTCTGTATAAAAGAATGCATACTTGTTTATTAAACAGTCTCATGTTTTGAATGTTTGGGTGATATTTTGATGTAGCCTAGTTTGCATCTAAGTCAGTGTTTTAAGGTATCTTATACTTACTCAAGGCTCTTTATGTATGTAGGAAGCTCTTGACATTCACACTGTTGATAGAACTGGAGGAGAAGAGTCGCAGAATCTTCAGGCTCCGTTATTAACTACAAATGATCCAGGTACATTTTTGTATTTTTTTGTAAATAGCTATTCCCAGCAATAAGGGAATTTGTAAAGACACACTAGAAAATCAATCATTTAAGTCAATTTTTTGCATGGTAAGTGTTTTTTATATGTTCTCTCTTTTTTGTTTTTCGAGTAGATTGTCAAGCAAGAATACAAGTACTGGAAAAGGAGTTGATGGAAGAGCTGAAGACCTTGAGGCATAAGCAAGTAATACATCCTAGCCTTCAGGAAGGTAAGTGGGCAGCATACATATTGTTGCACCTGGTTGTATGTTATACTTAATCATACTGAGTTGATAATTTCCTACTGGATGTAATACTGTGTGTGTCCAGTACAGCTGTGATCTGATTGTAGTTATTTTTTTTCAAATGCAGGAAAGTGTGCAGGTGTGTATTTACAAATGTGAGAGTACAAAAGGAAATTTCTGTGAAACTGTCAGTTTTCCTCGTGCCACTTGTGGCCATGAGAGAGAATCTGTGGTGTCTGACCCAGTTTTTTTCTTAGAGGCTTTAAAAGTAGTTTCAGTCAGCCAATAAAGATGTTTTCATTTTCACACATTCATGTTGCAAACTAGAAGAGGTGAAGGAGGCAAAAGATGAATCCTGAATCTCCCATCAGCAGAGCAAGAGGCTGCATGTCATTATATGCCTCTTGCAGAAGACGCTGAGCCTTCGGACTTCAGGCAGTGCCTGTTTTGTAATGAACTACTCTTTGTAGAGAGCAGATGGAGTTGATTTTACTCTTCCATAGAAGACAGCCATTTCCTGGTAGTAGAGGAGCTAGAGATCCAAAACCACTTCACTAAGACTACACTTGCTATGTCTGAGTCCGTATTTCTTTGAGTCACTGTAGGTCCAGGTTCACTAGCCACGTAAGAGGGCCAAGCAAGGTATTTCTAGCTTGTGATCCTTCATTTGTATACAAAATTATCCTGAGGTCACACGGAAGAAAGTCAAGGATCAACACAGCAGAACTTAATGTTCTGTCTACTGATGATGTTGAAAGTCTTCAGCAATAGTAGTGCTGAGACCTATGGCATTAACATCGCAGATGCACCAAAGCAGAGGATGAAGAAATTGATCTGAATGGAAATGTTGTACCTCATACTCTTGAGGTTCTGGCCTTGAATTTTTCAAATATATAACTGTAATGCTGTAGGGATTGAGACTCCAAATACTGATCTCGATTCTGATACTAGTTATTTTGAGTCCTCACAGAGCTTCTGCTGTGAAGAACCCTGGATTATCTTGAATGGTTTATGCACAGGGTATGAGGAGAACTAGCCTGTCATTTTTGGCAGCCGTTTAAAGGGATGCCTTTGCGTCTTGCTAGTGTTGAGCTGACATTCCTGTCTTCCACCTTCACAAAGCAGTTATAACAAGGGTAGTAGAGAGCAATTAGAGCTCTGTCCTGGACGTGGTGGGAATGAAACAAGATAACCCATCTCCAGCCAGGTTGTACATCGGTGGTATAGCATCAGCATTGACAGTCGTATCATGGATCTCTAAATGCAGTTTTCCCCTCCCATGATTCCAGAAATAGGCAGCCCTATTTTCTAATGACCTTGCTGGCCAGCCTGCCCTCAGAGGTCTGAGTGTGTAATATTTCTAAAATGGTGGTAAAATCCCTTGTGTAGCCAGCTACTGGTAGTGCTAGATACAGCAGTAAGCAAATGTTACAGCAGTGTTAAGGCTTTTTAGGATTATATTGTGGGCTTCCTAGATGTTACCTTTACCTAAGAAAAATATAATGAAATTATGGTATGTTGGCAACCACAACACTAGCGAGGGTTGTTTTACTCATGAGATGATCCTGCAACTGGGAACGTGTAAAACCCACATGCTTTTCCTCCAGCTTCTAAATGAGTGGTGGTGAAGTGTGTGGTACCTTCTGAAGGGTGTTGAGCAGGTCACAGATACTACAAAGTGGACAAGAAAAGTCAAGCATCAGGGTAAGAAGAAGAGATCTGAAAATTTTGACTTCCTGGAACGCTTGGGACCATCATTTTCAGTGTTGGATGGTAATCTGCTGGGCCTGTTAAATGATGAAATTGTAATTCATCAATGAAGAGAATGACCCTCCCCTGTTGTAATTTTTAGAGGGAAAAGAAGTTACGTGAAGACTACTTGCAGCAAGAGCATTACTACGGATAGATACGGATGTAATTTGATCACGCTGTGAAGTGAATTACAATACATACACTTTTGTTGGTAGGCTTCAGCTGCTGCATATGAACTGGAATTAATCTTTATTCACATTACCTTCACCTTCCAAAAAGTTACAGTCCTATTGCCTTCCATTGCAGGCTTGAGATTGGGGAAGGAATGCAACAATGTTAACGGAGGGAGGGATTGTAGGTTTGTTTTTTTTTTTTCCCCTCCTTCTCTCTCTCTCGACGTCATCAATAAGACATAAGAAGGCAGCTGGGGAGTGCCTTTAGGGCAAACTTAAGGGCTGTATCTTTTTCCAGACATACTGATTCTAAGTAGCATCCTGGAGCTTGGTGCAGGCTCATTAGCCTTCTTGATTCTGATACTTGTTCTCCAAAATTTCTTGGCCACAGATCGTGACTAATATCTCCTTGTCATCTACTACAGAACACGCAAAGAGGCATGGCTCTCTCCTGTCTGGAAGATGTGAAGTGCATGTTTCTAAATGTGCTTTCAGCCATTTTGTAGAAGCTTACTGGCTTTCTTGTCCTCACTGCAGTATGGCAAATGGACATAGCAATTTTGACATTAACTCTGGTTTTGGTTTTGGACAATGTAGTTGAGAAGCTTAGGTTTGTGATGTGTTGGAGCTGTACCTGAACCCCACAGTTGCTGTTGATTTGTGAAGTTAAGAAAATGGTGACTGAGGCTTTAGATCTTAGAGGCACCAGTACTGCAGGAAGAAGATGCTTCAGAAAGAAGGGAATTCAACTTAAGCATCTTAGAAGGAAAGCTCCTGCTGGAGTACTGCAATGCTATCGGATGCCTCTTCTATCTGAGCTAATTTGAATCCCTTACCATATTCCTGAAAAACAAAGGCACTGTTGTCATGCATCATGTTTCAGATTTAGCAGCTGCATCTGATGGAGAGGAGAAAGTTCTTAAGGTTCTTCATTTGCTACTATTTGATTACAGCCACTGAAATTTAGCAATACTCTGGAGATGATAGAAATGAATAAAAGTGATAATTCACCTGTCATGTATGGTGATGTCTGTACTGACATAATATTTACTGTTACCATTTGCTCCCTTTAGGCTGTCTGCATTCATTCCATGTTGCACTTGTTGGAGTCATCCTCTTGTTTTTTGTCTGGGTGTTTTTTACTTCATGATCCTAAACTGAAATAATAGATTTTGTGTATGAGTGATGTTCTTATTTTTGTTTGAGTGTTAAACAAAGCTGGGCTTGTTTTTGAAGATGACAGAATAATTCAAATGGAGTGTCAAGAAAAATAAACTGTGTACTCTTTCCATTTTATTTTAAATAGTTTGAAAAGAAGTGGATGGTGTCTTGACATTTTGCAGTTGACATGTTTTTATACAAAATGCTAGATTGACTTGCTTGCTGCTCATTTTCCGTATGTAGATTTGAAAATTATATCTTACTAGACTGTCTTTGGTAACGATATCCATTTAAACAGCCATGTCTGAGATTTGTTCCATGTTTATTGTTTTCAGGCTGCCAGTAATCAGGTCACTGTTTTGCCACTTATGAACATAAATGTGTACTACCAACAGAAGGTTTCCACTGTATGTGCAAATACTACTTTTATGTGTCCTGACCCTTGACAATTCATACATTTTCAGTTTCAAAACTCACATATTTAATACATGAGTTTCAGACCTGTTGGCAACAGGAGCAACATTTATAGGTTTCTATAGTTAAAAAACAAAATGGATGTTCTGAACTCCAGACTGCAAGCTGAATTTGATTGACAACAGTAATTTCTTGAATTCAGTCTAACAATATTTTCTGAAAAAGGTAGTAAGTCAAATTTACTAGCGTCTTTTTTTTTCTCAGCATTTCTGTATCTGTATTTGTTTTGCCATGGATAAAGATAGCTTTTGTAACCAGGTAAAGTCTTTCAGTTTGACTATTTTGGGGGAGTTGATGAAGGGAGATGTTGTAGCCAGTTAAGCATTTGTGGTGGCATCAACAACAAGGATTGTTCAGTTTCTTTATAGCTGTTTTTCCTCCTGGTTAAAAAAAAATAAATAAATTATTGCAAAGTGCCAAGCCTGGAAGAAAATAACCTATTGAGATCTGGATCATTTGATGAACTAGTCCTGAGAGCACTGTCTGAATACAACTTTATATCATAATTTCCAAACACACACACTTCTTCAAAACTAAGATGTGGTTTGCTCTTGTCTCTTATTGCTGGTTGAAACTGAAGTGTGTGTGGTATATGTTCTTGCACAAGAATGGCTTTCAGTAGAGAAGGGGATATGTAAGTACCACTGGCAGGATTGACAGTTTATGTCGTGATATGAGATGTGAAATAGTCAGCTGAATTGGGTTCAGGCAGTAACTCTAGCTTTCAAGGATGTAAACGGTGCTGACTTCTTCAAAAAATGAACAAACAAAAACTTCTGTTGTGAGAATTATTACAACACTGACACCTTGGTTAATAAATTTCAGTGGAAACTTCAGTAGTAATCAAGAAAACTATGAAAAGTAATAAAATTTTTTCTTGATTTCCCATTCCCTAAAATACTCTTTAACTCATACCTGCTGCAAATCCAGTACCAGTAACAGTTATAGTCACTAATGCTCTTTTTCACGCCTCTTAAAATGGTGGGTGAATGCTAGAAAAGCCTGCGTATAACTTAATGGTTTATTTTTTTAGTAAGTATCTTGACTTCCTTTTTCCTAACATCTTGGTGCATTGAGACATTTACTGATACTTGCCTCTTGTAGTGGGACTGAAGTTGAATTCTGTGGACCCAACAATGAGCATTGACTTGAAATACTTGGGTGTGCAGCTTCCTCTTTCCTACTCAAATTACTCTTTGTGGAGCTATCCAGGAACCAATCCCAATTCTCCAGGTGGGTAGAATATGAATTTGCTGAAATCTCAAGTATTACCTTTTTATTATCAATGATCAGAAGGAGGGAATGGCCATTTAGTTGAACCTGATATCTGAAAGAGATTAAAGCAAGTATTAAAATGACAAAATGTGAGAACTTCCTTAAATCATTATGTGTTTACTGGCCAAGGGTTCCTGAGTAATTCTGGCCAGATTGTCTTCAGCCTTCCCTTTTTGTGATGGTTTTGATCCAGTAATAGTATCTGTCTAGTCTATTTTATACCCGTATGTTTTGTCTATTCGAACTGTTTTTTCTAAATGTAAGTATACACATTAACTACTTTCAGATTGCTCAGAAAAAGCCTAAGCAATCTCTGTTTCTCTGATGTTGCTCACATGCAAAACAAAAAAAGTGGCCTTTCGCAGAGCTGAGTGTCAGAACTTTCCAGAAGAAGAGCTTGAGGCACCACTTGGGGGCTAACCTGTAACTTTGTGATAATTATTTATTATAAAAGTGCTGACCAACTGTGCTTTTTTAAACTTACTTGGTATCCAAACAAGTGCTTTTCTCATTGTACTGCAGCTATGATTCTAACACTGTTGGTAGATACTGTTTTTAATAATAAACTGGTTGGACAAAGTGTAGGGGTGCTTATCTTTCTCCTGCTTGCCTCTTCCTCCTGCTTTAATATTCCGATTACTCTGTCTTTCTTAATCTGCTGCTTTTGGGAGCTAGTAAAGAGGCAGACGTTGCATCTCAGCTTTGTTGACACTGCAAAAGAGGGAGATTTGATTCAGAAGAGCTCAGTCAGCTCAGTGTCAAACACAATTATTTCTAGCCTAGCAATATGTAAAACAGCGACACGGATCCCTATTAGTATTTTTACATTCCACTTAGCTCTTGGAGCTGATGGATAACTTGACAGAGATGCCCCTGTTTGCCTTTTGTGATTACTCCCCATCTCTAGCCTAATTGATACTCAGCTGAATTTGACAGGACAGCAGACATTACATGAAGTTTCTACAGGTCTTCTAAAAGTCATTGGGTCAGTTGAGGGGAGAGACTCAAATTACTTTCCTTGCTGAGAGAGGTGGTAGTATCAGCTCAAAACCTGCCTGTTCCATTTTAGCCTAACTAGCTGATTCGACCATTTGAGTTTTGGAATCAACTGCTTGCACCATTGCTAAGGAGACTAAAACTGAAAATGCAGGAGAAGACATCTTTTATATGGGATGGCAGATGTATGGCCATACAGCAGAACTCTACAGGAAGCCTGGCTTTGTTAAGTATTCTGTTAATAAAAAAAAAAAAAAAAAGGTATAAAAATCAAGTCTCTTTATGCAGCTGTTTGATTTACTACTGTTCATCTGTCCCTGAAAAGGAATAAGCAGAGTTTGCTAGGACATTGATACAATCAAGCCTGGCTCCTAAACTGAGGCTAGCTTTCTTCTTTTCCAGATACTGGATTTCCTTTTGTTTCCAGGACAGGAAAGACAAATGATTTCACAAAAATCAAAGGCTGGCGAGGAAAGCTTCATGGTGCTTCTAGAAATGAAGGTAAAAAAAAAAATCAGTGTGCATATTTCTAACATGTAGCTTTTTCTTGACCTTCCATAGATCTTGCAATTTGGTAATTGTGTGTGACTTAATGAGAGTTTTTTTTTTTTTTTTTTTTTTGTTGAAGCTGTCATGAATAAAGAATTTTTTGGTACTGCTTCCATGGTCAGAATGGAGGTTTATGAGGGAAGAGAGAAACTTACTCTGAGTAAGATAAAAATACGTGTGTTCTGTTTTACACAGAAGGCTTGAGTGAAGATCAGAGCTGTAATAATTTTGGTTTTGTTTGTCAGTTTTGAGTTTACTTGGAAGTACGGTAGTTCCAGTATTCTTTTGCCCCAGGGACCCTAGTGAACTAGAGTAATTTTTATTTATAACGGTGTATTTTTAAGTCCAGTTAGAGTAGGTATTCCTTACATATTTGATTACTTTGCCCTGCCTCAGGGAGAAATGGATATTTGGCAATTTGACATTTTTTTTTTCTTTATATTTAGATTAAATATTTATGCTGTACCTTCTGCACTTTCATACACTGTTGTGTTGGGTTATTCCAGATGTATTGCACTGTACCAAGTAGGCTAGATACTCAAGACAAAGTAAGTTGCATAGAAGCACTGCCTGTTGAAGGCTTACTGCTTCTGTCAATGAATATACATGTAAAATCTCCACAAAAACAATGGTTCAGACAACTGTTTGTGTTTCAGAGTGGATTATATTTGTCATGCCTGTGTTGTACTCTTCTAAAAGAATTTTATGTATTTTTTAGAGCAGTATTTACCTCTTCTCTATTGTTTCGTTATTGTAAAATTTGTCAGTATGTTTTCCCAGGAGCTAGTTAAAGTGCTTTTGATTTATGTAGGTGGCAGTTCAGAAGGTTCCTTGAAGAATCGCTCAGCGTTCTGTAGTGACAAGCTGGATGAGTACCTGGAAAATGAAGGGAAATTGATGGAAACGAGCATGGGATTATCTTCTAGCACTCCCACTTCTCCTGTGGTGTATCAGCTTCCCACTAAGAGCACTAGCTATGTGCGAACACTCGACAGTGTTTTAAAGAAGCAGTCCACCGTAATTCCGTCAACATCTTACACCTTCAAGGCTGTTCCTCTGTCATCTACCTCTAGGAAGACAAAGACTCAAAACAGGCAGACCTCTACAAACAGTAGAGTAAAATCATCTTACAAGCCTATACTGCCTTCACCTTTTTCTGCAAAGCAGAAACAGAACTCTTCAGCATCAGGGGAAAAGGCTGCTAAGTCTGTCTCAAATAGCAGTTTGACTAACCAAGCAGATAGTTTCATGGTGCCAGCTCTGGATGAAAACATACTTCCGAAACAGATTAGTTTGCGCCAAGCACCACAACAGCAACAAGCAGCTCGTCCACCAGGTTTGTCTAAATCTCAAGTGAAATTAATGGACTTAGAAGACTGTGCTCTCTGGGATGGCAAACCTCGGACGTATATTACAGAAGAACGAGCAGACATCTCTCTGGCAACCCTGCTTACAGCTCAGGTAGATCCGTAATTGTTTCTTTCTTTTCTGTACTGTTGCTTTTCCAAATCTGTCCACTTACTGATGTTGCACATAGACACAGAAAATAAGATTGAAGCGTCTAAGGAGCATGACAAAGCATGGTGTAGGCTTTGCAGTGAAAGTTGAGAAGTGCTAACTTAGCAGGATGTGAAAAAACTAGTTGTGATAATAGCAGGTTGATATGAATTATTAATAATTTGAGTTACCTCAAATTTTCACCATCAGAAATTCTGTTGATACAATTGCTATTCACTAACTGCATTTCCTTACTATTTGTCACTTTTTTTTCAGTTGATCTAACTGAAAAAAAATCCTGGTCACGTAACTTGGTTGTCACATGATAACTTCTTTTTCTCTTTTGCTTTCTTCACATCCTCTTACTACCAAGATGGTTTAGCTGTCTCAGGTTGCCTCTCAGAAGACTTCAAATGCAAACTCTCTCTGTTCTGTTTTTTTTTCTTCAGTATAGATGACAAATTTTCATACGTAAACCACGTAATCGGAAAGGTTCTTCTAAATGACGTTTGAATAGCAATTTTGCATGTTTGATTTAGTCTTACTGAAAGTTCCTGTTACTAAAATTCAAAGTGTATGTTTCTTTAAAACTTTTCTTAGGCTTCTCTCAAAAACAAACCTATCCACAAAATAATAAGACGACGAGCACCTCCCTGCAATAATGATTTCTGTCGATTGGGTTGCATATGTGCCAGTCTAGCACTGGAGAAACGTCAGCCTACCCACTGCCGCAGGCCAGACTGTATGTTTGGTTGTACTTGCTTGAAGAGAAGAGTGTTGCTGGTGAAGGGAGGATCAAAACATAAGAAAATAATGAAAAAGGCCGTGCGTGGAAATCTTGTGTTCTATGGAACACAAGAAGACCAGCAAGAGGATGAAGATGTGGAAGAAGAGGGTGATGGGGAGGAAGATGAGCTGAAGCAGAAAGATAAGAAGAAGAGAAAGAAGGTGGAATACAGTGAGTATTGCTGGGCAAAAGTGATTATTTGCAGCTTTGCAGAAACCACCTATGTTGGTGGGCATTTTTATTAGGATGTAGTAGCGATGCCATTTCTAAATCCAGAAACTGGGAGTGAATTCCAAGAGATGCCTGCAACATCTGCTTTCCTGTAGCTGACTAGCAGGACGTAGCACCTTTCCCATTTTTTTAGCTCTTACTTACTGGTCAGCATTTTGGGCACAACTTAAGTCGTTTATTGTGATCAAATAGCTGGAGTTTCTTTTTGATAATTTGAATGCTTGCTCAACTTTCCAAGTATCTTTAAGGATATGAGATAATAACTGCCATCACTGTTGGTAATCTTAATTGTTACAGTGCTGTTTTCTTTCCTTCTTGTCAAGTGAGTATCTAGAGCTGTATTTTCAATTGCTGTATATAGCTGCATAGTTCATTGACTTCAGTGGAAATACAGTGAGTTATGGTAGTTTCAGATCTGCCCTAAGGTATGCTCAGAAAACCAAATTGGTAGAAACTGACCATGGAATTACGCTTACAGTTTCTTGCTAGTAGTACTTTTAGCAATAGTTAAAAAATGAATGTAGTGTTATCTGGTGTTCCACTGGAATAAATGAATTCTTCCATAGAGCTGTGGTATAACGTCTGGGGTTTTGGGGATGTTTTGTCATTTTTTAAGTATACAGCATCAATGAAGATCACCAGTTCTTTTTGTATCTGCTATCACCGTACAAATGAGAATCTATAATTAGTGTAGAATCATTTTTATTTCCATTTCCTCTTTCTTGTTGACAAATCCCAGTCACTTTTGGCTAGAATTTGAGACAAGAAAAACAACCAGTAGTATTTTCTGACAGTATGAACTCATGATTGCTGCACGGCTAGACTTCAGGCGCAAACAAAAAAAATGCGTTACTGCTGTGTTAGATGGTGTTTCATTCATAAGTAAGTTGGGTTTGTTTTTCTTCTTTTTTCAGCTATCTGTGACTCGGAGCCAGAACAGCCTGTTAGGAATTGTCCATTGTGGGTGAAAGTAGAAGGTGAAATAGATCCAGAGCCAATTTACATCCCAACACCATCTGTTATTGAACCAGTTAAATCTGCGGTACTGCCCAACCCAGAAGTCTTGCTTTCTAGTAAGCATAGATCTTCCAGTGGAATGAAACCAGGCAGAGTGTATACTCCTAAACCCAATCCAGTGGTAAGAAAGGAAAAGAGATGAGTTTGTTTTCCTTTGTATTGAAAATTAAAGCAAACACTGCCAAAAGGTTCTGTGCTAGGCTGTTTTAGATGAAACTGGAGATGAAAGCCTAAAGTTGACTGCCCCTAGGTATGTTAATAAACTAGGATGAATTGACTGTATATAAATCTTTGACTATGTTTGTCTTCTGTTGAGAATTTAGTGTAGCAATATGCAGATGGTGAAAGGTGATTATGATTAACTGATAGCCTCATTTAAAAAAATGCAATAATACATGCTATTTTTGGCAAAATGATTGCTGGTTCTGTAATGTTTGTATAAGTTATTAGCTGCATAATGTAGCCTAAGTAATGCGTTACTTGCAGAAAAAATTGGGGTGCAGACACACAGTGTTCAGTGTAGTGCTGGAGTCTTTTTTTTTTTTTTTCTCTTTTTTGAGGTTTCACTGCCAGTGTTGGAAGAATCCACCTTTGCCTCTCCCCTCACCTTAGTATGTAACAAAAGCAACAACAACAGTAGAGGACGAACAGCAGTAGAGTTGAGCCTAGTTACGTTTGAAGAACAAACATACCAGAGTTGCTATTTAACGTTACAGCAGATAATGTTAAACAATGCATGATACTTAGGACTTGTTTCCCCACTTAGAAGAGTATCTGAACGGGTTTGGTTTTTGGGGACTGGTGGTGGTGGTCTGTTTCTTCCCCACACCCCCTGCCCTGAATATATAATTTGGAAACAAGATATAGGCTGGGCTATATGATACTAAGAGGGCAGATTCAGCTTTAAATGCTTGCCAGACTTTTCTTTTGACATTTACTATTGAAGCATTAATGTTGAAGTGTTGTTAGAAAGCAAAACTATTCTACAAACCTAATATGCATCTCGAACAGAGAGGTTTTCTTCTCTCTTTTTTTTTTTTAGATTCGAGAGGAGGACAAGGATCCTGTCTACCTGTACTTTGAAAGTATGATGACTTGTGCAAGGGTCCGAGCATATGAACGCAGGAGAGAGGAGAAAAAACAACAGAAAGACAAAAGGGATTCACAGAGTTCTAGTATAAAGGTAAGAAGTCACACTGTAACTAGCATGTATCATAGAACAGGCAGAAATATTGAAAAAGTTGAAGTAATTTTTTCTCCAGAAACCTCTATGTGACATGAGGGCTGGGCTTACATTTGATGGTAATAGGGCTGTGCAGCCTGGAGCCTAAATCACCTAGCAGTGCTGATAAACTTATCCTGTTACTGTGATAGAAATTGTCTGTGGAAATTCCTGGCTGCCAAGTGCAGTGTCACGTAAGGCTTAAATGTTCATTGTTAAAAGAACTGTTCCAAGATGAAAATTGTAACCTTGTCAAAGTTAGCGTATGTTTTGTGGTTCAGGGTGACAGTATGATGAACTGGTTTATATTGTGATGTGCTTTTTAGTGTGGGAGAGAGATACGCAGGATGATTATTTTTCTTGCATTTCTTTCCTCCTGCAGGAGAATGAACCAGAGCTTCAGTCTCCTGAGAAAGCAACCTGTGAAGTAGACAAAGACACTGATAAATCAGGAGGTAAGGGCTAAGTCTTGAGTATAGGTTGACCTCTTGTAGTTCCACATTTTTGTGGGGTTTTTTGTGTTGGCTTTATTTTTTTAAAAAGTTGCAGCTATTGATGAAACAAAAGTCCATTTGCTGGGGGAGTTATTACGGTTGTCAATAAAAATCTTATGATGTGCTTACGGTTTCCTGTTTCCTTAAGCAGTTCCGTGTGTCACATGGGAGATACAGCAGATTAAATATCCCGTACTCACTGTTGCTCTAAGGTTAAAATAACCAGTGTTACCGTAGTTTGTTTAGCAATAAAAGACAATACTGCACAGCAGACTTGTCTGCAAGAGTGATAATTAGATACTTGGGAAGGAATGGAGATCACCGGTTTTGGTTCGTCTGGT
>JAVKLA010000031.1:19009190-19057149 GCA_034782735.1 Sagittarius serpentarius | reverse complement strand
CTTCCTATTACTTTGTAGTTACTGAAGAGTTAATAAATATCCAAGTGGTACTGTGAGGATGAGATCCTCGTGTTCTCCACCTAGAACTGTATGGGACAAGGAAGCACCTATACTTTTATTCGGAGTTGTTTGATATTTAATTCTTTTAGGTCAAGTTGAAAAGTTAAATTGAAGTTTTGCTACATTATATATGCTGGGTTTGAGTTTCTAGTTCATAAAGAAGTAGGCTAGACACCTGTGTACTCCTTCAGTCTGAAGTGGCCCAAATCATGTTATGGATTTTAAAATGAGACATATACTCGAGGCATTGTGTCATCCACTAATGAAATACAGCTGCCTTTTTGAGCTAAATTTTTTCACTGATTAATGTATACAACAGCGCACTCTCCATTTAAGGATGGAAATGGAAAAATAATACAACTAGTTGAAAACGCTGGTGAATTGGTAGGTGAAATTAAAATGGCCAGGACACAGGGCTCAACATCCTTACAGTTTTGCAAAAAGTGGCGTTGGATCTCTAATGACAACAAAAGGTCATGCTTCTGTTACACGTCTTCTGCAAAAGACAGTTCTGCTAGCGGCATGTTTGCTCCTCATGCCATTATAGGACACTGGTCCTTTTCTGACTCCCAGAGAAAAGTGCCATCTCTTGAATAACCAGCGATGCTTTCTACTGCATGTTGGTGTTACTTGGAGATCTTTCATCCATTTACTGGAACAACCCAGCTTTGTTTAGCTTGTGATGCAATGGGATACAACCTGAGATGGTATGGCTGCAGGGAATGAACTGTGAGAAATAGTTACGTTAGTTTTGCAGTGAGTTTTTGCTTGCTTGTGAAACTCTGCAAGGGGAAGTCATGCTTTGAACAGTTCTTTTACTTGTTGTTGCCCTGCAGCTGAGACAAGGGTGGAGGTGTGGGCAGAATAAAACTGTTTGAATATCCAGGTGATTAAAATGCCACAGTATTGCAGAAACCTATTTCAATTCTTTCTCAGAGAAAAGCTGGTGGTCTTCCCGTAGTGAGGGGGACTCTTCCTCCACCTCCTATGTTCATCAGACCACTCCAGGTGGACCAACCAAACTTATCGAGATTATCTCTGACTGCAACTTGGAGGAAGATCACAATAAGATCTTGACCATCTTATCACAGCGTATCAACAATAACGCGCCACAGTGCCTCAAAGTGGGTAGCTTCATTATTGAAATGGCTTCGGAACACAAGTCCCAGGATGAGACCCACCCTTCTGTCTACTCCTCCAGAGTGAAAATTTCAGTGCCGTCCTACCAGGAAAAGGACGAGAAGCCTGAGATACCTGTCTTGGAGACTCCTGATAGCGGAGTGCCATCACACAAAACCCCAGAAAGTCTAAAGTTCTTGCGGGCAGACACATTGGACAAACTGCAGGAGAAGCTGCATGGAGGCAAAGGCTTGCCTTTTTATGCAGGGGTTTCTCCTGCGGGAACGCTGGTCGTCTACAAACGCAAAGCTAATATGAGCCCCTCAGGCTTGATTCAGGTGGGTCCCTCTGCCTTTACTGTGGAGATTAGATTCAGTTTCGTCCAGTATCCCAGAACTCCTTGAAGGGGAGAACACTTTAATTTGTCTGCCTAGTCTTTTGCCTGTCCAGACAAGGATTCTTAGTATCTGGTGGCATTCCTGCCTCTCCATAAGCTTGTCGCTTTCAAGCTTGACTCAATAACAGGAAATCTGATTGGAAGTCTGGAATCTGGTCGTTTAGCTTGTGCTTTTGGCCATTTGGGTCTTGGTGGCCCAAGTACAGAATCTTTCTCGAAGATCTTTTTGGTGCTTTGGAACACTCCCTGCAGATGCATTTGACAGATAATACTTCTAAAGGAATGGCTGTTAGAGGCCACAAAAAGAATATTTTCCAAGGAAGCGTACACTGGGACAAAACTTTAAAGTGAAACTATAAACGTTAAATTGCTTTTTGCTACAGCTTACTGTCAAAGCTTCACTAATAGCCTGCGTCATCTCTGCAGAATGTATGTTGTTTGTCAAGGGACTTCATAATCCTAAATTCAAAGTAAGCCCTTGCCCTGCCATTTCATGCTGCCAACTTGGTATTATGAATTGGTGGTAGGAACTGTAGGGTTAAGATGAAGATCTTTTTCAGTCAGAGATGTTTGTGGTTATCATAATGCTACTTCCAGGGAAGGTGTATCAATTAGAAAATGAGAGTAAAATTTATTTTTATGACCTTTACAGATATGGCACCCTCAGAAAGAGAAGCTAGTGGAGAGAAAAAAAATAGGGGGAGATTTCTTATTTTTAGTGAAAGTTGATCCATAAAAGAAGTCAAGACCTTATTTAGTGGTGTGTTAAATGTATTTGGCTTTTATAAGGTACTATCAAGCAACCTGAAAGTAAAATGCAACACTATCAAAATTTCCCATTGACCATGAGGCATAAACCCTGACTTTCAGAAAGATGTTCTGTTTTTTCTCTCCCATGCAGTCAGTTACCACTACAACTCTGAAGGTAGTCAATTCATTATACCTTAATTACAGTATCAAATGACAGTATGGATAAGAAAAAAGCTGATAAAGCTCTTTAGAGTTTTGTCCCAAGGTATATGACATAAGTATTCTTTCTTCTGTGATGCTAGGTGTTAATTAGGTTTGAGAATTTTATCCAAAATTGTCCTCGAATTTGGGAACCCATTTTTATTCAGGACTGTAGCATAAGTAAGGGACAGGAAAAATAAATGCTAGCTTCACTGTATCTAATTTCAGTGATTTCACATGCTCCTTTGGACTCTTTGGTTCCATGTGAGAGTCTGAGTAGCATCTAAAGTCTGTATTACAAAGATGTAACAGAGCTGTTTGAAGTTCTCCTGCGCAGTAAAGAAATTAGGAATTCCCCTTCTGAGTTGCAATGCTTTTTTGAAAAGGACACTTAGAAGTCCCATGGAAT
This sequence comes from Sagittarius serpentarius, assembly GCA_034782735.1. Taxonomy (NCBI): domain Eukaryota; kingdom Metazoa; phylum Chordata; class Aves; order Accipitriformes; family Sagittariidae; genus Sagittarius; species Sagittarius serpentarius. The sequence continues at coordinate 19,054,213 of JAVKLA010000031.1, read as the reverse complement.
GAAACGCCTCTCCAGAGGTGGTGAATTAGCATTCTTTTCACAAAATTTCCCTTTTCCACTTTTTTCAGGTTAATGATAAAAGGTATCCTCAGGCCAAACTGCTTTTGGGACAGATGGGGGCATTACATCCCGCCAATCGGCTAGCAGCTTATATCACAGGCAGGCTGCGACCCACAGTACTTGATATCTCAACCCTCAGTACTGTGATCTCCAAGGTAGCGTCCAATGCTAAAGCAGCTGCTTCTGGGACACCATCAGTCCAGGTGCCCACAACATCAACTCCCAAAACTACATCTTCCACCAGCACTACTTCAACCCCCACTGTGACGACTCTGAAAACCCATGTCCCAGCACAGAGACAGATAGGTAGGTTGGAACTTATTACTGTGTTTTAAATTGCGTGAAGCTGAAGTAAAAAGCAAGTGTAGAGCATTGCTGTTGATTTCTGTGCATCAGTGCATGCTGCCTTTGGCTGCGTTGCCTACGTAAACTGCCTCTGCAATAAATAACCTCTTTAAAGCAGAAATTTTGTTTTGACTTCAGAATAAGATTACAGATGTTGACCATTAGTTATTTTATTAATGCTACTAGAGCATATTTTCAAGAGACAAGGAAGAGTGGATGGAGACACGCTGAATGTTAAGCTTGGATCTTTGTTTTGAGAGTTTCCTTACTATGATTTTTAATTGCTTTTCGTCAAACGTCGATTTAACTTAAAATGAGTCAAGGATCACTCTAATCTGTGGTTCTTCGCTGTTAGTTTTTCTGATGGCGTTGCACTTATAATTGCAATTCTTGTGACCACCAAAGATGCTTTTGAAGCAGCAGTGAAAGACAAGATGGTCCAAGTCTGGATTAGCGAAACACCAGGTGTGCAGCCAATAACCACACCAGCCTGTAACCTCATTGGATTTCACAAGCTAAACAGGGTTGGACTTAGTCAGCACTTTGAGTTAAAAAAAAAAAAAAATAGAGTATCGGAAGAAGCATGTGGTACTTGTGTCTGAGTTGGTACTGAAATGGTTACCCCAGCATGGCAAGAGAGGAAGTTGCCTTTAACTATTACATTTTGCATGAGTTTAAAAAAAAAAATAAAAAAAAATCTGGTGCCCATCCACATATTCCCACACGTTAATTAAAGATCTGAAGAAGCTTTGCAAGAGAAAAGGATGTTACCTGTGTCCTGGCAAAACTTTAGTTTCTGATTGATTGTTTTGTTTCTTTCTGCCTAAATTTTCATTGCCATGTAAGTGGGTGTGTTGTTTTTCTTGTCCTGTAATAAAACTTCATGTTTTGTGTGTATATGCAATATTAAAGAGCTGGCTGCATTTCATTGATGGGTGAAGTGATTGTTGCATATATGATTTAAGTGTTGTGACATATTCTGGGTTAAAAATGCTGTATGCATAAATCAGTACAATATTGAAGTTGGATTTGCTCCATGATCTCTATGCTGTTGTACTCATCTGTTGGCATCTGGAGTGACGTAGATGCAGTATTCTGATCCCTTGGAGAGCAAGGGATGAGGGAAAGGATCTTCCCAATAGTGATTACTTCCCATTGGTTAAATATGCTCCATCCAGTCCTCAGTTGCATGAATGTCACTGCAATGAGAAGGGGACGTGGCAAACTCTGTCTCCGTCCCGCCCCTTTCCCCTATGGCTGTATAAATTCTGGGTACAGTAGAAGGGGGATGAAAACCAAGAAGCAGTGAAAAAAGGAAGATCACACAAGCTGTTACAGGAAGAATTTGAGGTTTAGAAAATAGTTTGAGCCTATTATTTCACTTAGGTGTTTGTTTTCCTGTACTGTAATTAGAATTGTCTGTTCATAGTTTCGCGATAAAAGAACAACCCCTCAAGACCTGATTCTTTTGTGTGGCCAGGAAGAAGTGCAACAAAAAGCTCTAGAAGTGGAATAAAGCAGACATACTTCTAATATGTAAAGCATGTTCAGGACTGCCATAAAGGTTTCCATTTAATTACAAGGTACAAAGAAAATGGAGGCTCACATTCATGCTGAAATTGCAATTGTAGCACCTCATGAAAGGCAAAGAGGAAATCTATTAAAATTTTGACCTGCAAGTTTTTATTTGCAGCTGCCCGACCCTCACCCGGTGGTGTGTTCGCACAGTTTGTGATGAACAAAGCTGGAGCTCTACAGCAGAAGATTCCTGGAGCAAGCACACGCCAGGCTCTGTCAGGGCCACAGAAGTTCAGTATCAAGCCTACACCAATAATGGTTGCTGCTCCTGTGGTTCCATCAAGGCCATCTCCAGCTCAATGCACAGTCTCTCCTGGGGTCACTACAGCCACCACCACTGCTCCAGTTACTGTGGAAAGTACCAGTGTGGCAGCATCTACTGTGACCACTCCTAGCCAAACAAGAGCTAATGAACCTGCCTGCTCTCCTCCTGCAATTACAGTCACAGCTGCTCCTGCAACACCTGGAATCAACACCTGTACTACTCCCTCATCTGCCACTCCTACTGCCACTGTGAACGTAGCAAAAGCAGCAGGGATTGTTGCACCAGTAGCAACCACGTCATTCCCTAAAACTGTAGTAACACCACCAACTGTTACTTGTCCGGTTGTCACAACATCCAGTTCTACAGTTGTGCTAACAACAGCTACATCTGTGGTGACCACACCAACTTCTGCTGCAGGCTCTGTTCCGATTATACTGGCAGGAGTCAATTCAAGTCCTTCACTGAATCCAAAAAGAGGTAAGGCTTAGGTGCTTGGGGCTGTTACTGCAAACACTTCCTTTTTTTATTCTGCCTCCTTCATAGCTGGAATACAGTCTGCAACTGTAGAACCCAATTTAAATATAGGTTCACTTGCCTCACCCTTATTTCCAAAATAGGATAAGAAATGTCATCTCTTAAGTTGCTTGTTTTATTCCAGCCTGAGCTGGTAGAGGAGGAAAAAAATATAGCTATCTGGTCAGTGACTGCTATGAAATGAGCTGGAAGTCTCACATCATTTCTTGGCCCATAGAAACGTATAGCACAATTATGACTGCTAGAATTTCATACTTGGCATAGAGTCCAAGCCGTAGGTATGGAATTACTCTCTTGTCGTTAACATGGAAGTTGTCTGAGTCATGGTTGAGAAATGTTGATGGAACTGCATGAAAAAGACTGTTCTGGCCTGGTTGGTTCTATGTGTGTTCTGTGAATAAAAAGAGAAGAAAATGTTTTCAAACAAATCTAAAGAGATCCACTTGTTTCCAAAATATTTCTGCTTGTTTTCATTGGGACTAATGCTTGATTTGTAGGCTGTTCTCTTAAGCTGTTTTTTATATAACATTTTAAATGTTTCAGAAGATGTTACTCCACAAACTATAAATAAGACTCCCCAGAAGATGTCTCCTGGAACAGAGAAACGTGTAGGACCTCGATTGTTGCTGATTCCAGTGCATCAGGCATCTCCTGCTTTACGACCACTAAATAACACGCAGCTTGCTCAGAGGCAGAGGATGATCCTTCAGCCTCTCAGGAGCCCTGGTGGTGTGAACCTCTTCAGACATCCTAATGGGCAGATAATTCAGCTCGTCCCTCTGCATCAGTTTCGAGCTGCAGGTGCCCAACCCAGTGTGCAGCCAGTGATGTTCCGCAATCCAGGTACAAAGTCCAGTGTTTCTTTCTTGACTGATCAAAAGTGTTGCCCAGAAATTGACAGTGTAGTAAGTGTCTTCTGCGATGCTCCTTTCCCCTGCTAGAAGTGATTGAACAGAGTCTAATTTGGTAATTAAACCAAATTATTTTTAGGTAATTAATAGTGTAATTATTCGGAAGTAATGCAACTTAAATATCATGTGTCTAAAATACAGAAAGTGCAGTTAATAGGTAAGTCACCAAAATATGGGAGTTCTGTGCAGCCAGTAAAAGGGCTTGCATGTATGTGGCAATGGAGCTGTGTCCGTTGTACTGTCATAACTTAAAAGAAATTCTGTTGATCCGGTGATTAAAAAATAATTCTTGCTGGAGATTCTCTTAGAAAGAATGAGCTGTTACCTGTGTCTCATTGGATGTGCTACTCTGTTTTTGTTTGGTGTGCAGGTTTATTAGTGCTTTTACAGCAGATACTCATATCGAATGTTGTACTACAGTACAAAACTGCTGGGTTTTTTCCTCCTTAGAGCATGAGAAAGAAAAATAAGTTTGATTTTGAGCCTTTTCTCTAGTGCATAGTTGAAGACCGGGTTCGAAGAGTTAGAGATTGCCAGTATCTGACAGAAAATAGGTAGGATGCTTGTTGAGCATCCTGTTGTACATATTTGTAAACAAAACATGTTTATAAAGAGGATATACTTTAAATGCGTGTTTACTTTCCAGTAGGATTTTTCTTCTGTTCTCCTTTTATAAAGAAGCATCTTGAGGAGAGGGAGGCAGAGTGATGTTGAAAAGAGAGGCGAGAGCAAGCACAGTAGGTGACAAAACTGTAGGGAGGAGAGAAAATAATCCTGTGCCTTAGTTGAGGTTTGAGCATGAGGTGTAGTAAAGAATGAAGTCAAAAAGTTCATTCACTTCCTTTCTGGTTTGGGGCTTTTGCTGTACAAGAGAAACTAGTTGCCAGTGGTAGTATTTTTTCCTACTTGTTTTACGGAGTTCTGAAACACTGCGGAAGAGTTCATTAAGGTGAAAAAGACTGTGGTATAATTGTGTAATCTTGTCTGTGGATGTCTTTTTCAGAGGGGAAAAAAAAGGATTTTTAAATTAAATATTCTTTTCTTACTTTTTTTAATGAAACCCCTATTTTCCTGTTTTCCAGTTAATGGGAAAGTAAAACGCAAAGGACTTTAACTAAATGCAATTCCTTTTTTGATTAAAAAGCTTAATGCTAGAACTTAACATTAAATTTGTTAATTTTATAGTAGCCACCTCATGTATTTTATTGGAATGTTCCGTATAAAAATTCAACAGTTTGTTTGTCTTTATGCAGTATCAGCTCTTTCACTGAGAACTTATGATCAAAGACCTAATCACATTGTGATCTTTGAGAGTGCTGGCTACTTCTAGTGCAGCATCAAATGCTAAATTTGAAATTTAAAAAGTGCTTTGAGGAAGTATTAGTTGATGTTTTGTTTTCCTCACAGGATCTGTTGTAGGAATCCGCTTGCCTGCACCTTCTAAGCCTCCTGAGTCACCTGTGTCTCCCACTTCCTCTGTGTCTTCGACTCCTCCTGCCACAAATTCAGCTGTACAAACTGCAGTACCCAAGTTAGCCCCTACATCTAACCTAGCCACTCAAGCATCTTCTCTTCTTCCTTCAGTAACAAGTTTTGTGTCACAGGCAGGCACTCTGACTCTGAGGATCTCTCCTCCTGCTGCTAGCAGTGTGACAAATCAAACAGCCTCCGAGTCTAAAGTAGCCTGCAGCTCAGGTGGTCTGCCAGCTACCACTGCTAATCTCATACCTTTACAATCCGGTAGTTTTGCTTTACTTCAGCTCCCAGGACAGAAGACTGTGCCAAACTCCATTCTTCACCATTTTGCATCTCTTCAGATGAAGAAGGATTACAGGAAAATATGCAAGAAAGAGGACTCAGGTGCTGCTCAGCAGAAGGAGAATGGGAAGGCGTCATGCTCAGGTGATGTTGAAGTTACAGAGTCGGAGGTCACAGTGTCGGATAGGAAACAAGAAGAAAATGAGTTGTCCGTTAACCAGTCACATAATGTTGAAGAGTCATCGTCTGGCACAATCACATCTGGTAGAAATCCCACTACATTAGAGATGGTGGAGAAGGATTCAAAGGTGCTAGAGAGTTCCTGTGACGATAGCTTTTCTTCTCAGCATGATGTTTCTGCAGATGTTATATCATCTGACCATTCGTACATCAGTGAGAAGCCGAATGATGAGGAAGAACAAGGGGCTTCTGAGGAGAAAGAGGATTCTGTCAGTTCTGAAACTGTAGTGGAGGCTGTTTCAGCTCACTCTGAAACTGTTTGTGGGTCATCAGATCAGTCTCTTGATAGTGCGCACCCACAGAGTCTTGAGAATCAGGAGGCTGCACAGTTGAAGAACCATGGGAAGGATCAAATACATGCTGAACAAGAAGAGAAACGAGTAGAAGAGCAGGAAGGAGATGCACAGACACGGATGAAGGAGGACAAGGCAAGTTCTGGGCAGTTGCAGAGTCAACAAGAGCAAGATACACAGCTGGAGAACAAGAAGGAACAGAGAGGGACTGGACAGTCTCAGAACAAACAAGACTGCCTGGGTAATGCTGTCCAGCCAGATTTGGAAAGGAAGGAGTACGAGGGTGCTACAGAAGCAGAAAGTGTAAGAGAGAAAAAAGGAAGTCAGTCTGAAATAATTTCTGCAAAAGACCAGGATAATGCTTCAGGAGAGGAGCATACAGTCAATACCGAGGAAGGCAAAGCAAACATAGCTAGGCAGGAAGGCAGGAACAACAAAGAACAAGATGCTTTTGATTCTCAGGAAGAAATGAAAACGGGTCATGAGATTGTAACACATGTCAACAGTTCTTGGAGCAAAATATCTAGCATTGTACCCACTTTAGAAAATAAAAGCGAGGCAGACAGCAAGGCTGATACATCTGAGAAAAGTGACTTCCTCACACTAGAAGAGAAGGCACAGGAACCCAGGCATCACAGAAGGGGTTACATGCCCACCATTGATATAACTGCTGATGATATGGAAGAGGAAGAAGAGGAAGACGATGATGAGGATGAAGAGGATGAAAAAACTGATGATTCTGCTGATGAGATGCTGGATGGTGCTTCTGACTTCCCAAGTGAAGAGGAAGTAGATGTTGAAAAAGTGGTAAGCATTTAACTATTTATGAAGGGAAATTTTTTTGTTTTTAAATTGACCAACTAATGTGTCACAACCCATGGATTTGAAAGACACAGCATGATATTTGTGTTCTGGACTTCAGTTTCTTTAGAAAGTTTAGGTTGGGGTTCCAAGTGAAAATTTCTTTTCCTCTTAGTTGCATGCTTTTTTTTATAGGTAGCTTTGTAGTGGCCATTTAGAAATTGTCCATTTTTCAGATAACAGGAGTTGCATTGAACAAGCTGTAATAGAACCGTTGCGTGTTGTCTTCCTCCAGTGTTTACTCAAGCAACTTGGTTCCCAGTAATACGACTTACGATCCTAAATGTAGTAGCCAATCTAGTATTTCTGTTATTTTAAGCTGTTTACTTCTACTTAATTTTTGTAGCCCTTAGTTAACATTTAATTCTGGAAGGACTGTTTGAACCTCTCCTTAGATTCCTCTTGAAATTTAGTAATACATATAAGTAGTGTGTGAAAGCTGTCGTTCCACATCCGATAGAAAACAAGTTGCTCTGGAAGTCACAGAATAAGTGTAAAATATTGTGGTTAGTATAGTTAAGATACATTTAAATTTTAATGCTCATAGAAGTTCCATCAAATTTCACCTCAAAATTGAAGACAATCCCAGGTGTAACTCCTTGACGTACTCTTTATATATCAGTATGTGACTTAAGAAACAGTGCATTCTTACTTAAAATTTATGAAGTTGTGGTTTAGTGATTCAGTCAAATGGACATAAATAAGGTAGCCTTTTCTTGGGATGAGATAAAAGTGGTAAGAGAAGAGTTAAACTGGCGAAGAATAAATAAGTTAAAAATAGGAGAGATTATGTTAGTGTCTTTAGGAATTTGAAAGTATATAGTTCTTCTAGCCCTTTTGTGTTAATGTGGTCCTCTTCCAGCTGAAAACCAAATTAGACTTCTTTTTCTTCTAACCATATCCAGAGTAACTCAGTTAAGTCAGCAACTGTTGCTTTTAGAGAATCTGTTTAATAAATGCCAGAAAAATTGACTAATCGTTACTCTCAGGCAAGATGATAGCATCTCAGCTGCATGAAGGTGAGGAAACGGACAGCAGATGTAATTTTTGGAAGTTCTTTCAAGCTGAAAACTGAGCTGTTGCTGTCTTGTCTTGAGTCAGACGGTGACAGTTTGGTAACTCCTGTATGCTTCAATAACTTCAGCAGAGTTATCATCATGTTTTGAGAACCACAGTTAATTTGTGCCTGATGCCAGATAAACTTTCCAGACAAGTTAGTCTTAGGATTCTGTTGGTAAGCTAACAGGTAATATAATGTCTGGGTCACAGAGTAGCCTGTTATCAGGGTTGAAGTTTTAAAGACGTATTTTCTCTTGTCCTGCAAAAGGATGATGAAACAAAAAAATAATTATTGCAAGAAATGTTTGTTTTGGAAGAAACTTACTGTGCAGATTTTGACTAATAGGGTTTGGTAAGCCATATAAGGGTATGTCTTCACCATAAGCTCACACAACCATGAGTAAGCTAGCTTTGGTTCTAGAGCAGTAAAGCTGAGGAGTGAGATCTCAGAGGATTGTAAAAACCTGTCTGGAATTTGGGTGAGTTCTTGGTTTGTTAGTCTGTGCTGCCTGCAAGTTAAGTTAGTGTGTCAATGCCTAATGGAGAATTCGGTTTTAAATCTAAATATGTAAGTTTCTTTTATTTTTCACTGGAATGTATTCTTTTATCAGCATAGGGCTTACAAGACAGGCTGCGCTGGTATGGTTTGTTAGACCGGATGAAGTTAGATCATATAAACAGACTACTAGAGGACATTTATCTGTTTCATTAACCTAGTGGAAACAGAAGCAAAGTGTACATGCATATCCACTAGTACTTTTGTTTAGTGGAAATACTAATGACAGCTCTTTCACTACTAGTTTGGAATATGGACTGGTTTTAGTTGCTCAGGAAATAGCCATTAAAAAAACCCCAGAAAACTCCAGTGAGGCAGGGTGATTGCTACTTACCTGTAGTAGCTATTACTGTTTCTTTGTTAGCACGTTTCCCCACGCTGGTTCTCACTGCAGTAATGACTTTATTGGTCTTCATTTTGCATATCGATGCTCTTCGTATTACCCTCTTACGTTGTGCTAACTTTGTGTACTTAACTTAAGAGACTCTTGTAGACTCCGCCTCTACTCAACAAAAAGAGAGAAGCTTCCCGAGATGGTATCTTTGCCCATTTGCATTTTCTACCCTGAACTGCATCAAGAGAAGCTTAGGAGGGTTGATCATTGTGGGTTTGGTGATATGAATAAAACCTTCTGAGAATATCTATATAAGCAAACTAATCAATGTCAGGACCTGTTGCCTGAACAAATTCAAGTGTGATGGTCTGGGACATGACGTTAAACTGTTGATCTCCAAGCCATGATGACTGCACGCAAAATTCCTGTTGAGGATGACTGCGTGGCCAGGGCCAAATCACAGACTGTGTCTGTGAATTGTTCATGAGTGCTTGTTGGCTTAAGCCAAAACCAGGCCAGGGGTTGTTCTAGTACTTTAATGCTACAGGTAGAGTCCCATGGTCCTGTTTAACTTAGTAGTCTAAACATAGCTTCTGTGTCTGGCAAGTTACTTTACTTTAAATGTTGTTAAAACATGTTTTTTCTGTCATTCTTTTTCTGAGCTGAACGTTAAAACGATAAGGAACTATTATGAATTACTATAATGTTTTAAGTTTCATAAAAATTGCAAGTGACATATTTTGTGGATGGTTTAAGTTTGAACAGTCTTTCACATGTTTTGGTATAGACCGTGTGTGAAACCTGCAGACACTGTAGCATAGAAGGCAGATCCAGAAATGATGTATTTGCTTGGGTAATGTCCAATGACATCTGTTGTCATCAGCCCTCCTTCTTTCTCAGCGCTGTCACTGAGGACCCTCTGCCATCAGGCAATTTGCTCTTTAGGAACCAGCAACAGGGGTGTAGGCTGCCTGGAACAGATAAAAGTAAGAGGAGAGTGCTTAGAAACAGGTGTTGAAATGCAGAGAGGTAAAAGCGCTGATGTTTCTGTAGCAACTTTGGGGTTTCTTTTGTAGTGCAGGATTGTTCTTCTTGTGTCTCCTCCTTAAGGTATTTCACTTTTACAAGCTTAATGGCATTTCAGAGTTTTTTAACTACAGGGCCTGTGGAAAGACTGATGCTAGAAAGATAGGGCTGCCACAAGCGTTTTAGAAGTTTTGCATCACGACAATAAGTCATGCTAGGCTACGACAGGTTGGCAGTACTTATGTAGGAATAGCTGTTCTTACTGCAGAACTATAGTGAACTTAGTTCTGACGATCTTCACGATTGTGATATTTTTCCTGTTGTTAGAAAGTCACAGGTAGAGAGGAAAGATTTACCGTCCTGAGCATTTTTCCCTTTGTTGTTAGATGTAAGAATGAAAAAAGTAATGTGTTTTGTTTAACATGTGTCCACATTCAGGATTTGTAAACTTAAAGATGTGAAGTTCTTGGTGGGCAGTGGAGAGTTTTTACTTCTATTTTTTTTCCCATCTTTCATTAAAAAGGTGCTACATCTCGGGTTTTGAATACCCTTTTTCTAGTATAATAGCATGTAGAAAGTTCCACCATAAGAACAGCTCTAGCTGGATAATTACCATCAACTGTTTGGTTAGCCCAGTGTAACTTGTCAGCACTCAAAAGCTTTACCATGATGGTGTTTCTACAGTAAGCTAATTTCCTTCCCCCCCTGCCTCCTCTGGATTGTAGCATCTTTTGAACTATCCTGCATGTCCCCCTTCCCTGCAGTGTAATGATGTCCAAATGTAGTTTAGAGTAGTTCTGCCCACCGAAGAAAAACAGGATGTCTCTCTTGCATGTAGAATCACAGCAATGATACTGTATAAAATGCAAAAGCTAGAGAAAGTATCAGGAGGCTCCCAACACCAAGGAAGCTTTATGGATGACCCAGGAGAGCAGGCAAGAATGAGAAGTGTTCTACGTATAATGAAATACAACTATGTTGTCATAAAATGTGACCTGTTAAAATTACGTAACCCTGTACCTCTTGCACATGTAATATTTTCAATACAACTGCATGTATCTATTCAGTAGTTCTGTAATTTAAATAATATCTTTGAATATTTTTTGTTCAGCCAGGGTTTTTTCCCTCTGGCTTTATGATGATTTTCCTTCTCTTGTCAGGCTCTGGGGAGGATTAAAAAAAGGCTGTGGAAGCAGCTATGCAACATGTTTACACTACCTATTGTAGCTCAAACAGAAGGTCTGTGTCTGGAGAGATGGTGAAATTTTGGTATCTTCCAACTTTTTTTCCTTTTTTTCCTTTCTCTGAACTCTTGCCAGTTAGTAGACTTTAATTTCAGATTCAATCTTCTGTTCTTTTCTGCTGAGGAATTCTTGGAATTTCAGCACTCTGGGTCCTCTACTACATCCTCTAGTTCACTCTCTGAACCCTGGCATAGCAATGAAGGACTTCAGAGAATTTGGAAATCTTCAGCTGTGTTTTTGATTTTCCTGCCTTTCTGTGGCCTTGTGCTTTTCAATGTCAATTACAGAATTGACTTAAAGGCAACTTGGGTGCATCTGTTGTCTTAAGAACAGAACGACTTCATAAAAAAAAAAAAAAAAGCCATCCAAAAAGTTGCTCCTGTTCATTAAAACTGGATCTTGACAAAGTCTGTAACAAATAAAGCAAGTGTGAGGAGGAGTTGTTGAAAAATTGCTGGCTGTTTGCATAAGTGATATTCTTCAAGTGAGTTTTTATACAGTAGAACTTAAATTTCCTAAGTTTCTGTAAGCATGTAGAGCCACTTGACAGACATGATGACAGACAAAGCAGGCAGTGTTGGAATGTTGCTGGAATACCTGTGCTGAAATGCAATGTGGTCTTACCTCAGTCAGAGTTTCCGCAGCCCCTGCATATGTGTTCTGGATCTCGACTGCAAGCAGTTTTGTTGGACCTCTCCAAGGTCCCAGGGACGTCGTGTTTTCTGACTTCTTATTCTTCTGCTGTCTTGGGGAGCAGTGGTGACATGTAGCTCACTGACCAGACTGTCAAGTTCAAAGTGATGCACTGCTTCCTTGGTAAAGACAGTTCATTTTCTCTGCGCTGTACCTGGTCCCAGTGCTAATGAGTCTTGCTTTGTAGGAAAATATTTACAAGATGGAACAAATAAGGATTTTATGGGCCTCATGCACAGAGAGAAACAGTACTTCCTTAAGTTTCTGCTAGTGCCAGTACCATACTTTCAAAGTCAGATGAGAATTTGTTTTACCTCCATGCTACTCTTTATACTCATAACAAAAGCTGTGACGGCATAGTACAGATTCATAGCTGCTCCAAACAAAAGCTGCAAGAAACCCCAGAAGTTAGTAGTAGTATTTATCTCCTTTCCAAATACAGAACTCGCCAGAGATCAGAGCTGCTTTCTTGGGCAGAGAAGAATGGTGTCTTTAAAGTCAGCACATGTTAAAAATATCTTTGAAAGAAAGAGTGAGATTGTTCTCTAAGGATAGTAATTTCTCATCTAGGGTCACTCTCCTTGCTCTCCTCTTTCTTTTGAAAAAGACATGACTTTTTACAAGCATAGAGATAGTAGGTAATGTGGAAGTGGGAGTAGTACGTAACGTGGGAGTGTGCATAGCAACTTGTAGAAGTAAGGACACTTTCCTGTTCAGATCTAGCAGCTATAGTTGATCACCTGAGCGTCACTTTTCTTTGTTTCAGCAGTAATATCTTGATACTTCATAGTACAGGAAGAGGTGTCAGCTTCTCTGCAAATGAGTAGTTTAGAAGTTCATACCTCTTTCTACACAGAACCTATACTACCAGCATTTTGTAGGTTCCCTCATGACGTGAATGGAAGGTGATGGAAGACTTGGGAATACTTGAGAGTGGTTTTACAGGGGGATGGTGCTGTATGGTTTCATTCTTCTTAAAAGACTCAAGATTCTACAGGCAGTTTTGCATAGGTGTGTGTGTATGTATGTACCATATATACACTTTTTAATGTATATATATGCCCTTCTGCATATATATATATGTGCGTGTATGCTCACAATATACTTTACTGAAGGCTACGTTGCTACAAAGTATACGTTGCTATACTTTACAAAAGTTATATCCCCAGTGTAGCTTTCAGTAAAGGAGAGCAAAGTCACTGAATTTTTCCATACTGATTCCATTTACAGTTTTGTGTAGCCGTGATCAAACAGCCATGGGAAGTGATGTATTACACAAGGTTTAAAAAATACTGATAATTTCATGTGGCAGTGTGATTCACAATGGTGGGCACTCTGTGGTGTCAGTAACTAAGGTAGCAATTTTTATGTTGTTGAGATAGCCCTGCTGCGAGTTGTGCGTTTCGGGGTTGTGTCTTTCTACTTTTTTTGGTTTAGAAAAGGTTGTGTTTAGTCAGTATGAAGAAGCCAAATACTATATCAAACATTAGGTTATTAGAGATCCTGTTTCTCTGTCAAAAGGAAATTATCAGCCAAGATTTACTGTCTGCTTATAAACTAAGTCCCTTTCAACTAACATAGCTGCAAATTTCACAGGTCTAAGTCTCATGACTGATGATTGGAAATGTGTATCCTAAACCACTTGTCAGTTATGCTTGTGTGGTAATTTAGGCTGCTCTTGTTTTTGTTATAGTGCTGTATATAGCCTAATCTGTGGTCACTTGAGTAAGTGCAACACTTTTGCCTGTCTAATCAGAATCTGTCAAAACAGCAGTGTGAGTCGCAGATAACTTCAAATAAACACTACCATAAAAAGCATTTATTAGAGGCTGCTTACTGATCCAGTATTGCACATTGCTTTTTTTGTTTTTCCCATTCTGCACTTAGGGGTTTTTTTGTAAGTAACTGTTTTTATCAATTTCAGGTAAGTATTCAGTGCAGTGAAGGAGATAGCAGCTTCTCAAAAAGAAAAAAAAGAAGGACAAAGAGAAGGAAGGAAAGGCGGAAGAGAAGAATATAGGAGGAAGACAAGATTGGGTTAGTTCAGGGAACTGGGTGAAATCAGAGTACGGAATGGAAGTATAATTACATTTTCTTAAGGAGGAGAAAGAGTTCTGCATTCTGTAAGCAGACCAAAGATTATAATATAAAAAACTTAAATAAAAACTGTAATACAAAAAATTGGTTGAATAAGGCTTGTTTGGGGTGGGGGGAATCACCTGGTACTACAGATGGCCACAAGATTGATACTCAACTCTTGTAGCTGATACAGCACTGCAGTTGTTATCTATCTCTGTCTTCACAGATGGTAGCAAGTTTTCTTGGTCAGGCAAGCATGGAGAAAAAGTACTCTTCAGAATGTCATAAATATTTAAAATAATTATTGGGCAGCATTTTGGAAAGAGCCAAAATCATACTCTTCTTGTAAGCAGTTTACTGTATGACCCAAGAAGCCTGGTTGCATGATGTTCTGACTGTTGCTATCTTAGGTATGAGAGACCGTTACCAAGATTACAACTATCTCAACTTGTGTCCAAAAAAGTTAATTAGCAAGAGTTTACAGTGGTAGGTTGTAAAGGCAGTTTAATCTCATTTGAAAATGGAGGCAGGAAAGCTCTGCCCCGTGAGAGCTTTTTATCTCACCTGTAGTAAAAGCCTAAGTGACAGAGATGGGTTTTGCCCTTACCAAAATTCATTTTGCGGAGTTGCTAGTGGGAGGAATTCCTAGAGGTGACAGTTAAAATAACCACCTGCTTAGCACTGTTTATTGGCCAGTGTAGTTGGAGGTGTTGATTCTTTAATGGTTCTTAATATTGCAATGTAATCTCTTTTGAGACAGAAGTGAAACTGTTTTGGCCTGAGCTCTATTGCTAAGTAGATACTCATTTTAAAAAACAAAACAAAAACTGTTCCAGGGTGCGTGTGAATACAGTGAGGATGACGAGCAGGTGGACATTGAGACCGTGGAGGAGCTTTCAGAGAAGATTAACATTGCCCGTCTGAAGGCCACAGCTGCTAATATCCAACCTTCCAAACAGAAGTAAGCATCCTTGGAGAGCACTACAGTTTTGTATTTTATTGTTGAGCTGCCGTTGAATGAACCCATTAAACAACGGGTTTAATGTGATGGTAAGATAAAGCAAGGCTTGTGTCAGGTCTTCCCGAGCACTGGTGCTTCCCAGTGTCTGTGAGGACAAGGCTGTCAGAACTAAGAGTAGATTTGAGGTGTCTTAGCCTCCCCCCACCCCCACCTAATTAATTTGTTAATGGGGATGTGTATCTTGTAATGTAAAATTATTACGAGTGAATTGCCTCCCTTCCTGCAAACTGAATATGAGCAGGGTCATCTTTGTTTTAAATGTGATTTTGCAAGCTTTGTTTATTCTTGCTGGTGGACTTGTTATTTTTAGGCAGGAGCAATCATTGGCTTAATCCCTGATCCTGTAATTGAACTTTTTGTCTTTGGGACCATTGTCCCAGCAAAGAAAGTATTTTCTTACTGACATATAGTCTGCCGTGGTTGGATAGCTTTGTTCCCCCCCCGCCCCCCGCCCCGTTTTTGTTTGTTTGCTTGTTTTTGTTGCTGCCCTTGCATTTATAATGACAAAATGCAAAGTAAAAACATGGCTTACTTGAGGTATGTAAAGATGGTCATGGCTATTTCTCAGTTGCACCAAACAAAAGAATGGGGAACATTGCATCCTTAGTTCTTTTTGTTTGAAGAATTATTTTGTAGAAGCTTTGAAAAATCTGTTTGGTAATATTATATACCTCCAAAATAGTTCCTTTTTTTTTTTCTTTTTTTTTTTTCTTTTTTTTTTCCTTCAAAGGTACAACTCAACTTTTATCCCTAGATGGTAACTTTGCTATGAATTCTGAAGAACTCTCAGTGAGAGAGAAAAACAGACGCCACGTTTTGTAAAAAATAATTCTTTCAAATGTGTATTGTTCTTTGTTTTGATGCTCCTGAGATATGAGGAAGCTGTTGTTATATATTAGGATAGTAATAAATGCGAGGATTTTGGTTGGTTGTTCGTGGTGGGGGAGGGATTGCTCTGCCATCTATATTGAACCTGTTTTTTTAAAAAAGAACCAAAACGTGGTAGGAAAAAAGTACTTTCTGCAGCTACCAGTGACAGGCTGAATTTATTCTCTTCGGCATATAGTGAAATAGTTTGTCTTTTGCACTATGGGTTAATTTTACAGCATCCAGAACAGCTCAGTTTTTCCCGGGATGGTGGCAGTGGAGATAGAGTTCACTTTCTTGAGAAAGCTCAACAGTGTCCCACTTTCATGTAGTTATAGAAGGAAGAGTTAATTTTAAGGGATAAAAATGAGCAATTATAGGCTGTTGGAATGTAGTTAATGAGGATAGAGTGCATGAGATGAGTAGTGTTGGGAAAAACTTTTTACCTTTCTTCCAGATACCATGCTCGTAATTCTTCGGATGAAAAATTATCAGAAAAACCTACGAAGGTATATGTTTGCTCTCCTCTTTCCTTTTGGTATCACACCTCCATTTTAAAGATAAACTTTCATCTCGAGTGCAACTCTTAACGCGATTTATCTACCTTCCATGTATTTATGATAAAATGCAAGAAACCAAATGTGTATATGGGGGGGAAGGGGCTCAGTCAAAATCTCATTAAAGAAAAAGGACTGCTACTGGCATCGGTGGGTTTCAGATTCAGCTTTATGTGCGGGAGGAGTATCTGCCTTTTATTTATTAGTACGTTTGCTTAGGTTTTGTGTTCTTGGCATAAGTAATTTTTACAGCACACATAATGAACAACTTGAGAAATGTTTTCATGTGTCTAAGAAGACAGTCTGTTGGATTATATAGGCACAGCACTGGGCAAAGGATTTCTGAAAACAATAGTTTAAATAATACATATTTAGGCAAGTTAAAAATAACGCAGAATCCTTTCAAACCAAACCTCATTGCAATCCTTCTGAAGCTTATGCTGTATTTTAGGGTGGCTTTGAAGCCAGTTTCACTAACTGTCCGTGATAACTACCTGCGATGTACTTCCTGTCAGATCTAGAGCTACCTGCCGGGGTGGGGTGGGGCGTTGAGGTGGGGTGTGAGCCTGGTGTATGTCTTTACACATTAGAGCAGGCTGGTACGTATGCTTTTGCCTGAGAAGGAGATGGGTTCCAGGATGCTCTGCCTGCCTCGCCTCCTCCATGTATTCTTCTCTCTGCCCTTGAAGTTACAGCATGAGGCCCTTCCTTGAAAGGAACCTAATGCCCAACACAAGAGCAGATGCGGTTGCAGCCTGACTGTGCTCGGTCTGCCTATGAGGGCAAAATGGATGTCAAGAGCGAGGTTTCAGGAGACAGTCTTCAGATTCCTCCGAAGGCCAGCAGGCTCAGAAATAGTAGCGCTGGACATGAGGGGTCTTTCCACTGATTCACTGGGGTTCGGAGCAGACCTGAAATGATGTAAACAACACATTAATACTACTTTTTAAGTCTTCCTTCATCGTGGAAACAAATAGCATAATTGTACAAAACCTGTAAGAGAAATGATGAAATAACAAACTTTCAAATCTGTAGAGACTAATAATTATGCTTATTGCCTGTCAGCCTTTTTGGAAACTTAAGCAAATTCAAAACGAGAGCCTGTCTCTGACACTGTTTCTTGGCAGATGTCTGGGGTGATAAGTTTCAATGCCGTCTTTCGCATTCTTACCTACAATGTCATTCGGCCCCCCACCCATAGGTACCCATGAAACAAAACAGAAATCAAACTAGTTTAACTCCAGGGAAAAATTCAGACGTCCTATACTTGATGTGATTGTTTCATTCCTTAGTCGACTTTTTTGACAAGCAAACAAGAAAAAAATTTGGCTCCAATGTGTGATTTTGCTGTAATCCTGTGGTTTACCTAATTAGCCTTGTACTGCAAAAAAATAAAAGCTTACGAATAGAAGGGACTGCCCATGATCTTCTCCTTTAGGGTTGATGTGATTATGTTGGTCACTTCTTGTTGGTCAGCATTTCATGCTTATTGCGTGTGCTTCTGACACTGAACTTTCATGAAGACATAATAGCAGAATAGCATGACATGAAATCTTCAGGTGCCTGTTGAAACCTTGTAAATCAGGCATGCCTTTGAACATTGTTTGCCATTACATATACCTTTTTTATTTGAACTGGTCAATACGGTTACTTCTCCAGCAGAAACGTCAATTCCGGAACAGAAAGCTGAAGACTGAGGCAGAAGCCTTTGCTCATTACCGCCAGACACACACAGCAAATGAACGCCGGCGACGTAATGAAATGAGAGATCTCTTTGAAAAGTTGAAGAGAACTCTGGGGTTACACAACCTTCCCAAGGTCTCCAAATCCTACATTCTCAAGCAAGTAAGTATTTTGAAGCTTAAGTGAGGAGGAGAATAAGTTAATCTGGACAGAGTCATTAACCTCATATGAACTCTTTGAGTGAGTCCCAGTGATACTGTGAACAGAGAACTCAAGTCACCTTTACGAATAAAAACATCTCTGAAAGAATCTGCATGCCTAAAAGCTTAATCTTGATGACACAGATGCATGTTTTCATATTAGCCCTCTCCTTGTTGTATTCTTTGTGAATCTAACCATGGAAGGTTATGTTTTAATTCCTTAGCGGTTTACTGTGTATATGAGGCAATTTTGAACTACATTGAAGAGTTACTTTTTCTAATGCAGGAGAAGATAGCATTTCCTTAAGTACTGTACTGACATTAAAAACTTAATTGTAAAGGTGTAAATGACAGGAAACAAAACCTAAGTTGTAGATACGTAATTATGCTTATCAGCTGTATCTTGAAATTGTGGGATAAAAGCTGGTTGTTTTTTTTTTTTTTCTTTAGAATAGCTGAACTTTGGAGGAAGGACAAACAAGATGTTTATCACTTTTCAGCTTGCATTTAGGGAAAGCTGGCATTATATGGTACTTCACTTGCTTTCTCTGAGTCCTAGTTTCTCAAGATGATGAAAACGTCTAAATAATTCTGTAAAGGTTTCTAGGAAGGAAAATTATTTTATTATTTTGTATATAATTTGTTTATAAATCAGTTCCCTGACACTTTTCTAGGCCTATGAAGAAATCCAAGGATTGACTGATCAGGCAGATAAACTTATTGGACAGAAGAACTTACTGACACGCAAACAAGATGTTTTAATTCGAAAAGTATCCACGCTTTCAGGTGAGACTGTTTTTGGATACAGACTAGCTGGCATAATGAAAGAAAAGGCTGTTCAGAGTGGGAGTGAGTGTAGTAATCCTCTGTGGATCCAGGTGAGTCAGTAGTTCACATAAAAATCAGACTCTTGATGCCAAACAGAGACCTGCTAAGCTCTGACTCAGCGATGCACTCATCATGCTGATAAGAACTGCTTTTGTTTTCCTTTATGCCTAAAGGAAGTATAGAATGATCTCCCTGCTGCAAGCCACGAAGGCTTGGGTTCCTGTGCATTGGGCGTGCTTTGGGGGCTGGGGGCAGAGGTTACTTCATTCTGTCATCTGTCACTTCCTGAAATGGCTTTTCTGCTCAGTGCTTCACAAGTATACACAGCTGTCTTTGATCAGTACCAAAACCTCTGACTCCTTTGGTGAACTTTGCAAATAACTATCCTTGTAGTGCTTTTCTGAGAACTAGTGCTAGTAGTGTGTAGAAGGCGGCAGCTCTGTCCACAGAACAAAATTGCAGTGTATTATTCTGAGCTGCTACTTATCTAGGCATTTCAAGACAAAACCATGTTGTATTTATTGTGTCTTTCTGTCTCACTTGGAGGCGTAGGAAAGCTGCAACACATGTCCAGCCAGTGCCAAAATGTGTGTGAACAAACAAAACATTAAATTATTCTTGTAATCTCCTTTCTGTCTAGGAATAAAAACAGGAGACTACTTGTAAAGTAGAAATGAAAGATACTTAAATCTTGTGTATTTATGTGAGTCAGTTCATGTATATTTGAGGTACTTGGTAAAAATAAATAAATACAATAAAAATCATTTTAGTGAACCCTCATCTTAATCCAGGAATGTACGACAGGCCTTTTGGGCAGGGTATGAAAGCAAATAACTTCACCAAGTAGTTTTCTGATCTCTTGCATTCCTACTGAAGTACCTCAAAACTGATGAGGAAAAAATCCTCTCTCAGGAGAGTTAGTTAAATATAGACTTAAGTAAAGATAGACCGTGACGTTAGAACATAAATACTAAGCAGGAAACCAGCCAGTATAGCTATTTCAACTTTGATCATGTTAAATTGTGGGCATTTGCAGAAAACAAATTATTTATAAAATCTTTGTGTTTGTTCAAGGTTACAATTTTCATGTCAGTGGTAAACTGTATGGGAGTTGCAGATAAATTCTAAAATGTATGGATGTTTCTGAAGGAAAAAAATATTTTGGAATAAATAGTTAATGACTTACCTCTGTTATTAAGAATGCTATTTACTTGGCGGGGGTGGTGGTTATCTATTGTATAATAGTTGAATGGTCTCAACTTACTGTCTTCAACTCTTTAGTTTTGAAAAGAGAGTTTGAAGATAGGTTGACTCTCTGATAATTTTTCTGTAGGGAAGACAGAAGAGGTCGTCCTGAAGAAGCTAGAATACATTTATGCCAAACAAAAAGCGGTAGAAGCACAAAAAAAAAAGAAACCAGCTGAGCCAGAGGAATCTGTTGTAACCTCAACTGCTAGCACACAGCAAGAAGGATCTTCTACTCCCTCCAGAGAGCTGGCCCAAATGCCTATGACAAATAGAAGAGGGAAGCCATTGATACTCGCCAGAAAAGGAGTCCGTGCCACAGGTGGGCTAAAAGCGATGCAAGTTTCGCATAAAGGGGAGACAGACATTGAAGCAGCACCCCCTGGGGAGGGCAAAATGCTAACCTGCTTGTGCAGGCAACTTCATTCTTGAAGCAGAACTGAGTATAGGACCAGGAAGCGTCCATCCAGTAGGTGTGGAAGCCGTTTGTTTTCAGTAAGGATGAGACCAGCACTACCGAGGTCTTCCGGTGAATGTGACTTTTGAGTTTCAGAATGATGGGAAGTAAATTCCTATTAAGTTGTCCTTTGGTCGCATGGAGTTTCACTGCTGTCCTGCAGTAATTTCTGAGAGTCAAAGGTGGTTCTTCTTCTGCGGACTCAAAACCTGAAGCTCAACCCGGACAATACTGGAGTTGTAGAACAGATTCAGTTTTGAAAACAGCCCTGCCCAAACGAGCTAGCTCTCAAAGTGGTGTAAGACTCGCTCTTAAATTAAATTATAGAATTGTCAGACACTTGAGAATTTCTTTGGAGCTGAGAACTTGTGGAGAAATATTACGCATTTATGGAGACTTTCACACCAAAAGAACAGCAGAAATCCAAACTTCCATGGTAGTACCACTATAACACTCTGTAGGGGTCTGGTGATGTTTCTTATTTTGGTAATAATAAATAGACCTTACTTGAAGTGGTCTTGAGCTTTTATAAACAACCTACCATTCTAGTTTTCCAAGCCTCATTTTTGTCCAGTCCTCAGGAAGTTTGGCATCAGAACTTGGACGTAGTGGGAGAACTTCCTTTCTTTCTGTGGACTGAACAAGTTCCCTTTGTAATTTTAGCAAGACTGTTCTGATATTTGATCAGGATGCCACTCTGGAGAGTTAGGACTGTTACACTGCATGAGGAGAAGGTACAGACTGGCTCCAGCTGTGTAGGTGAGGTTCCTGGAGCCCGCATAGCTTCTGTAGCAGCTTTCTAATCTAGGGCTTGTAAACCTTCTAGATGGAGTTCCTTCCACAGCTGTACTTAACTGCTTAACAGTGGCTTGCAGGATATCGTTTGCCATCAAGGGTGCTATGCCAGAAGAAA
The DNA here is from genome assembly GCA_034782735.1 of Sagittarius serpentarius. NCBI lineage: Eukaryota > Metazoa > Chordata > Aves > Accipitriformes > Sagittariidae > Sagittarius > Sagittarius serpentarius. Next base: position 19,032,606 of record JAVKLA010000031.1, on the reverse strand, counting down.
TTACTGATTTACATGTTGATTTTTTTACAGAGGACACCTCATCCTCTCTTACACTAACTGCTGCAAGCCTAGTGATGACTCCCCAGGGGCAGGTGCTTACATTGAAGAGCCCACTGGTACCAGGGCAGGTAGCAGCTGTTCCTTCCACACTCTTGCAAGCTGAATTAAAGCCTCGGGCTGTCAGTACTACCATGACAGCACAGCCAGGTATGATCATGTGAGAACATGTTAATGAAAATCAGTATAATGTTGTTCATAGATGTGCATGCATAGCAGTTTACAAAGTAACGTTATTTAATTTTTGCTTTAATTTTTCAGGTTTTTTTACAATGTAACGGACTGAGGTAGAACCTGACTCTGATAAGAGAGGTTTGGTATAATTAACTCAAACGATCAGTTTGAGATTTGATATAATTAACTCAAACTGTCAGTTTATCAACAGTTCAATTTTTGCTATTCCCAAATTAGGGAAACATAGGGAAGATTTCTTAATCACCTGACCAATCTATAGTTCTATTTTTTACCACTTTCAGATGGTATTACAGTGTAAAGTTGTGCCTAGAAGTGCAAGGCTCTTATTTTCTAGGCTTAACTGTGTATCTGAAAGACTGTTGTTTCCACCTGACCCCCCCTTCCCCTTTTCTTGGATAAGGTATTGCTTCTGTGATGATTCAGCTGCCAGGATCAACAGTTCCTGTCCAAGTAAAAGGAATCCTTACTAACTCTGCCATTCCCATTACACTGTCAGCTGTTGCTGGAAACCCAGTGCCCTCAACAGTAGTATCAGCTACAGAGCCCCGTTCAGGTAGGCTCTTTGGTTTTTATGGATCTTTTTGCTTGTATGCGGGGGGAATGTTTCCTTGCAAAAATGCAAGGTAAATTGTTTTCTTGCTAGGAAGTAACGATCGGTGGTGTTGTCTGGGTATTCAAAGAAAATCACTATTATATGTTTTGAACAGTTTAGAGGGGCCCCTAGGGGGTTATAGAGGAGAGCTTTTTAACTTCCCTTTCCCTCACTGAGCCTCCTTGTCCTCAGCAAAATCAGAGTAAGTGGGGACTGGAATGTGTCTGTGGTGTAATGCATCCTGCTGGGGAAGCTGCAGTGCGAAGCGGTGGTGCGGCTGTTGAAAATCTTCCCCTGTTACATCCAGGCTCTTACTCTGGCACCACCCCTTCCCATACCCTGCCAGCTTTGCTGCCTGTTGGAGAAAGGTTTTTTTTCAAGACTGAGTACTGTACGTTGGGTCTAGGCGTGGGGTGGTTCCGCCAACAGTGTGCTGCTTGCTGTCTGTTGCATTAAAAGCAAGCCACTCGTTTTCTGCTGCACTGTAGTCTATTGGTCATAATGAAAAGGTAAAGTTCTCTTCAGATTTGGGGCTGGGAAAAATCTGAGTGCTATAAATAGGAAACTGCTTGGAGGCAAAAAGTTAAGTCCCTGAAATGCCTCTGCAGTATTGGGCACAAAACCAGTACTGCAAAATGTGAGCGTAAAAGTAAAGCATGAAGAAACAGTATGGGAGAAAATTGTCATCCTGTTTTCCTTGTGCATCACCATCAGAATTGCAAGCGTTATAGTTACTTGCATTACAGCAGTTACTGCTGAAGAAAGGGTCTGGGCAAAGTGGTTCTGGGATAATAGATGGGAAGCTTGCTCTTGTTCCACAAGTTGAAAGTTAAGCTATTGGTGTTTTAAGGCTTCACTTAACCAAAACTGCGTAAGCAGTTTAAATTCTGAATAGCAGCTTACTTGAGGAAGACCTGAAAGTGAGCAAATTATATTTAATTAGGGAATTACCTTGCAGCTAGCATGGATCCTGATGGATGCTGCTTTGTTTGGTTTTGCAGAAAGCGAAGATTCATTCATGATGCCAAAGATTGTTAATGTAACATCACTGGCTGCTGAGGGAAGCATGAGTCTAAACCTGAACAGAAACAAAATTTCTAATACAACAACAGCTGCAGGTTCTCAGGCTTCTGAGAAATCCTTGGTTGTAGCACCTCTTGAAAGCAGGAAGAGTGACAGCATCCTTTCAGAAGAAAAAGCCAAACCGTGTCCTGGAGACAGTGGCGGAGATGGAAGAAATACCACAGGTCCCAACAAAGTTTTCTTTGAAAATAAAGATGGCTTTTCACAGCTCCGGAACGTATCGTGTACAAAGGAACCTCCAGAGTCCTTTAGCAAAAAGCTCTGCATGGGTGAGTTTGTAGGAAGCCAAGCCAGGAGGAAAGACGGTGATCCTGGAGGGGAAAGATTGAAGTCTAAAGACTTGCCATTCCGCAAGCTGCAGATCAAAGACTCCAGGATAGAAATGGAATTGAGGAAAGTAGCGTCTGCAATGGAGGAAGCAGAACTGGATGCAAGTGAGTTACTGAGCAGCATTGAGGAGAGTGACGACACTGATGAAACCCTCACTTCACTGCTCAATGAGATTGCCTTCCTCAATCAGCAACTGAACGATGATGCTTCAGCCATGTCCGAACTGCCCAGCACTCTCAACTCAGATTTCTCTCGTGAAGATGCAGGAGCTCGTCGGGGAACAGCCAGTGATCTCACCGCTGCAGATGGGTCTTCCTTCCAGTTTGGCCATTTGGGAGGCAGTTTTAAGGATCTTTCTGAAGTTCCAGAGGGTGGTGGCTCTATAAGCCCTCTCCTGCTGCACCTGGAAGACGATGACCTTACTGATGGGGACAAGAACTCTGGGGAGCCTTCGTCTGAAGCAGATGTTTTAAAGATAGTAATAGGTGCCGAAATGAAGGATCCACTTCCCAATCTGTCCGGAACCAGTGGTGGGAATGGCAAAACTGTAACAACCTTGGCAGAGACCACTAATGTGACTCCACCAGTTTTGCAGATGAAAACTAATCCAGAAGCCAGTAATGCTGACACTTTGTGGAGGCCCATGCCCAAGCTGGCCCCACTTGGCTTAAAAGTGGCGAGTCTGCCAGTGGACTCAGAAGGGCAGAGTAATAAAGTGATGCCCTTGTTGGCACCTGTAGTCGCAAAACTGGCGCCCAGTGGGGTAAAAACTTCGTTGCCTGCAACTGTTCAAGAAGGACAGGATAACAAAGTGATGCCCATTTTAGCACCTGTGCTTATGAAATTGAATACTACTGGGACCTTGCCTTCAAATTCAGCAGGCAAATAAATGCATATATTTTTTATCAGAGACTGGAATGGAGATCTGGAGCAGTGTGAACCAGTGTCAGAGTTCGGCAACCTCCCTTGTCTGCAACACTTGTTTTCTGTATGGCATCAGCACTCTGTTCATCTGAGGGCAGGCCCCAAATTGAGAAATAAGTGCTATGAAACTTTAAGCATGTTGACATATTTTTACCTCACTGTTGTGTTCTGGGTGTTCTCCTTTCCCTTCGCAAAACAAGGAAGATGATCTATAACCATTGCTGGGCACATGGTATCCTTCCAAAATTGGGTCCTTCACAGAAATAGTTTGTCAAAGGACTGAGAGAAACCTAGGCTATTGGAAGAGATTTCTTCCCCACCCCCACCCCAGTAGGGAGGCAGCTGTCTTGTTGGGGAAAAAATCTGGATTGCTTTTTTTTGTACCAGGCAAATTATCTATGCAGAAATGGGTTTGTTCACATTTGCTGTTTTTAATGTTTGCAGAGTATGATGAATGTGCAGAAATGAAATTGCGGTTACTCTCAAACTTGTTACCTAGAGCAGCGGAAAGGAAATCTGAGACTGTGCAGAGGGCTGAAGTGAAAAGTTTTTGTTCTTTGGTGCTAGATAGTTCTCTGGCAGAGACTTTTTAGGAGCTTATGCACAAAAGATTTTAATAAACATCTATAATGCTTACTACCTGGGGAAGAAAATTTTAGTTCCCAGTGTAATTAGAAGTAGGACGGTATGTTAACTTTAATAAAACTACTAAAAAAAAAAACCTCACTTTTGCCTCCTGCCCCTGTACAAATACTCCCTCCTTTGATGCTTAGGGCATCTGGAAGGAAAAATTACAGAGAGCAGAAAGAAATTTGGGCACCCTATTGCTACATCTTTAAATACATTGCTGAAGTAGCTTGAGTGTTTTCCCAGTTCTTGTTTTCTTTCCTCCTGTCATTCTTCAAGATGTATTTGGTGGCTAGGAATGTTAATAGGAAATGTTGCTTTATAAAAATACAGAGTGCTTTCAGGACTGTTGTAGCCTAGCATAAATGAGCGAGGTGTATATGTGAATGTATATATGAAAATATGTGTATATCTTTCCAAACCTTCAATTTCTTTATAAATTCAGGAAAGGTACTCAGAGGTTTCTCACTGCATTTGCACAAGCTGTGTATAGCAAAAAAAAAGTCAACAAAAATGCTCATTACCAGGGAAACAGGGCAGTATTGAATCACAAGATGTATTTTTTATTCTTCTCTGCCACTGCTTACTCAATAACCTGTAGATACTCTTCACTGTTCAGCTGTTGGATGTGAAGGGCCTACAGAGACTGTAAAGATATTTATATTTTTGTACACAATTTTTGTTTTCATAGTTTTCCTGACAAATGAAATTTTCAGCCTAGGAGAGATGATTTGTTAACGAGTGTATACACAATCTTTTCCTATCAAGTTTGTAAATATGAGTTACGGTGCGCTTGAGGGGCTTCTTAACTGCTCCAAAAAGGTAAAAACATTGCCATGAAAAGGATACAGAATTTGGCGGTGCGTTTTGCTTTACGTTTAGGAATGTGATCCCCTGTCTTACGGTTCCAGCAACAGCCCCTGGGATTTCCCACCCCCATCCCCCCCACCCCGAAATTCCCCATCTTTGGTGATGCAGTAATGCAGGAATTTAATCTTTCCAGCACGGGAGGTTGTGCAGGTGTTGAGAGTGATGTTCTTCCATAATCGGGGAGCCGTGTTTGTAGCCAGCGCGTCCGTACGCCCTGTTCAGTAAGCTGCATCTTCTGGATCCGTCTCTAGGTTAGACCCACCAGGGGATACACGTACCTGGGGTGTTCCCTTGTCTTTTTTAAGATTTTTATATTACGCTGCAGAGGAGAGAAGCCCTTCAAGCTCGGCATGCGTAAAGTTACTCCAGAGCCTACATCAGAAAGGGTTCTTCACCTGGCCATTCTAAATGGTGTGTTTTAAAGCAGTTACGTATAACTCTATTGCCTTTTGCATATTTACTATTTTAATATTTGATACAAGTCCTGTATTAGTGATTTGGAAAAGAGAGTATAGGTCAGAATGAGAGTCATGCAGGGTCTTACAGTTGTCACTGAATGCCTTAGAAAAGGGAATTTACAATATGAATATGTATTTAGGCATACGTTGCTTATTATTAAAGAATTTTAACCTTATTCTAAACCAGTGGAAATCTGGAGTAACTAAATTAGTTTACCAGCACCACATCAGACTTAAATTTATTTACCTGGGAATCTGGTTCTGAGCATTTCTAACAGGCTGAAGTTGCTTATTTTTTTTACCTATGGCAGTTTGTTTTGCCGGTAGATTTCATTCCTCCTGTGCGTGAAACAGCAACCAGAACTTGGCTGTGATTCCTTTCAAACTCCTCATCACTGACCTTTCTTTCTGCACCCCATCCTTTCATGGTTCCAAGTGGCTAATTTTAATTACAGAATTGTGTGCTAATCGTATCTGAATACTTTTTAAAAGTATGTGTGCTTTGCACACTTCTGTGGGACAGAGAAGGCTGTAACATGAAAACCATTCAAATATTACCTAAAATAAATGCTGTACTTTCGAGGATGTTTTGTCCATTATCACGGTAATGGAAAATGCCTGGATGTATTTACTGTTTGGCACTGGGCAGTAAGGAATTTTGCTGCAATAAAAATGTACTGTGTAAAGACGACAGCAAAAAAATTTGGTTCCTGAACATGATTACTAAATTAACTAAGAACAGACCCCAAATTTGGCTGCAAAAAGTGGTCGTTGGTGCAGTTCCAAGAAGGATCTGTGATGGGTTCTCCCAGGCAACAAAGCACGTTCGAAATGCTCTTAGTTTTTGCTCTCCTTGTTCCACCGTCTCATGTCTGCAGCTTAATAGTTTGCTATGAATTTAAATGCTGACTCTCTTCTTTTGCTCTTCCCTCAAGCTCCCATTGGTTTGGAACAAACCTTTTAAAAATTATATGTGCTGTCTTTTGAGGCAATAATGCAAGAATATGACGTAATGAAAATATTTTAGAATCAGGAGAACGAAGGAAACCCCTGCAACGCGCACGTTCTTACTAGACCAAGAGCCCCGGAGATTTTGTTTTTTACACATCTGTAAATAGACTGGAATGTTTTTAAGAATATAATGAAATGTCAGATTTAGCTTTTTTCCTTTTATATATTAAAATATATCTTTCCCTCTTTTCTGCTTTTGAAAAATTGATATTTTTGTAGAAATCTAACAGTACAGGACTCTTAAATAACTGTATGTGAGGGACAAAGTGTAAAACTAAAATAAACCAATCGAGGTCAACTAGCAACTGGCTTTGAAAGTTTATTACAGGGAGGGAGAGGGAGCAGAAGTGACGTGGTGGCGTGCTGTTGGTGAGAGGTAGCATTGGACCTGAGCAAATGCTCTGAGGCAGAAGTTTTGGCAACACAAACATCTGGGGTTTGGTTCAAGTAATCGGACAACTCGGAGGAGATTTTTCTCTTTGGTCTTGAGCAGTATGCAGGAAATGTCGTGGGCTGTAAAAAGGGATTTTGACTTGCTAAATGCAGAAGAGCTACCGAAGGGGCTTTATTTTCACCAGTATGCATCTTAAGCAGGAAGCCAATGGGGCTAACATTTGATTACGGCATAAAAAGAAAAAAAAAAAATCCAACAGCTGAAGATTAAGTCCACATAAAATCACTCTCCGGTCTCCTTCCCCCAACCCCCAACTTAGGTCAATCATTTATCTGTTTCCTTTAGAGAAGTTGTACAACACCGCTGTCTTTAGGGGAACAAGCCTCAAGGTCTGTCTCCAGGTGAAGTGTAAGAGGAGATGCTTTTTTAGAAGAAATAGATAACATGCCTGTAACAAGTCACTGTCTATTGCTTCCATATCCATTAAATGGAAGATAACACACTTGCTGAATGGTTTTGTTCTGTGGTTTGTTTGGGGTTTTTTTAAGTAGTAAACATCTACGAATAAGCATGTTTGACTTACAGACCTGAGAAAAGAAAATGCCATGAAGAGAACAATTACGCATGAGGGTAAGTGATGGACTGGAGAAGAGATGTTGCAGAATTTTTTCATTTTTTTTTTTAAAGAGGAAGATCAGCTTTCGTAGGAGAGAATGAATAAAAATGGGTGATATAGTCAGGAAATGTATTTCTGAAAACTTCTGATGAAACCCTTCAGCAAGGCCTCATCCCATGACTCCTTATTGTAAGGGATAAAGTTCCTTCTTTGAACAGAAAGGAACATAAGTGTCAGGTATATCCACTCAGGCTCGCAATGGAAAGAACCTATCAATAGAGTCCCATGGTGATCGGTGCTGGGGACCTATGTTTTCCAGCATGTTCATTGTGTTCTTGGAAACACAGATGAGGGTACAAATAAACTCGGTTGACTAGTGGACTATGAGAAGTTACAGGAAGCCTTTGCAATAACTGATTTAAGGCCAGATTTGAGTCCATAAATGCAACCCAAAAAGGTGCAGAGGACCAGTTTGTCCATAATTAACAACAAATGGAATCAATTAATTTCTGTCATTTGGGATCATGGCAGTGGAGGAATTGCGGCGCTATCTGTGATCACTTAAGCTCTGTGCATCATTTATTTGCCCTTTTAACTGCTGCTGCAAACCAAGAAGGTCTCGTTACACCATTGTATACTTGGTTATTCATGTGCGTTTGGATTTTGTGTTGCCTCAGCCGGCACCTTTCTTGTCTGTCTTGGGCCTCTTGGGAGTTGGAGGCCCATGACAGGTGACGGCTGTTTTGGAGATCCCCCCCTCTTCATTTTGAAACAGAATTCTACCCCTAGAAAGATTGGGAGTCTCCGCTTGCCTGGTAGTCTTTTGTGACAAAGAGGAAAGCCGCAGTCTGTCCTTCTCGCCAGCCACCTGGGCCTCGCAGGCTGCCAGCACAAACAGCCTGCGCAGCATTTCAAGCAACTGGAAAGCCCTTTGCCCCAGGTTTGCAGCCGCACAACCTCCAGCGTGCTCATCAGCAGGAGCATGTCCCTAGGCCAGCGCAGCCTCCGGGACCTGTGGCTATGTCCGTCCGTAACCCACTTACGCACCCACCCCCCGCCGCCGGGAGTGCCTGACCTGCGTTAGTGGGTACGTGAATCCTGGGCAGCAGGATTCCTGTGATACAAAGCCCAAGCGAAGACCTCGCCTTGCTTTTCACAGGGTTCGCTTACCTGGTTCACCTTGCTCTCGTGAGGGTTCCCTGTTTTTTGTAGGACTGTCTGCGTACGGGACTGGTTCCTCGAGGTTACAGCTGTTTGGCCCTGGCTCTCCTCCGGTGAAAAGCAGATGCTGGAAATCAAAGCCGAGGGACTTGAACCCGGAGGCGACTTTCGAAGAAGCTGTCTTTGTAGCCTTCCTTCCTCCGCGCTCGGCGTGAGGGCAGCAGCCAGCCGGACCAGGATCCCCGCCTGTGTGAGGTGCGGACGTGAAGCGGGGGTCAGTCAGTAAGGGCAGCCGTGCCTGGCCGCCACAGTCTCAGCCTACCTGGGTGTAAGCGGGAGGGCTGTGGCCCCGCAAGAGCGGGGCTCGCTCTCTCCTGTGCCAGCCTGCTGGGACCAGCTCCGAGAAGGAGCAGACGGGCTTTTCTGCGTGGTTTTGGCCTTCCTTTCTTCTCTCTGGCAGGCGTCAGGGCTCCAGCCCCTCCGCTGGTTTCGGGGCCCCTGTAGTTCCCCCGTCCAACACGGAGGGGTGCCCCTCACAAGCGCCGCAGCGTGCTGTGCCTTGTGGGCTAAAACCAGGCAATTAAATAGCAGCTAAAAAAAGATCCGCAAACATAAGCTGTATGCCATTTTTAGTGGCTTTCAGTTGTGATTAACTCCTTAGAAAACAGCTTGCCTGGCTCCTCAGCTCTTCCTGAGCTTTTCCTCTCCGGCCAAACCCCGGGGCTGGTTGGGGCAGGACTGGGGCTGTGCAGTGAAAACCGCGAGGTGTGCGGCTCTGCCCTTGTTTCTCCAGTGCACAGGGCTGTACGGGCACGAAGCTTTTGGGCAAGGTCTGTAGACTGGCGTGGGTCTGCACAGCTTACATCAGCAATGCGCTCCGACTGCAGCTCAGGCTCCTGAGCCCTGCAAGGGTATAAAATACTTCACGCCGTTGAGGTGCCAAAGGACCTGGAAAATGGCCTTTGGATCCCTGGACTTTGGGATCCAATCATCTGTGATTGTTATTAGACAGAAATGTAAAATAAGCCCAGTGTTATCACCAATCAGCTTAGAAAAAGGGGTCAGAGTTTTTTAAACTGCGCTGGATCCCATCTACATAAAAAAAAATAAATGGGAGGATGAATGTATGACAAAAGCTCACTGGTTTCTGGAATAGCAAAGTTTTCAGCCCGTGGGGATGGGCGACTGATGACCCCCGCCCTTCCCCTGGACCTTCTGCAGCGTGAAAATACGATTAAGACTTGTTTGATTTATAGCTGCTTGGTTGTTCTGATTAACAAGAAGCCAGTTAGCAGGACAGTAACAGCTTTACAGGTGTTTTTAGGACAGCACACCGTTGTTCCTCCAAAGGACTGAACGGCTCTTGCAGCAGCACGTGCCACTGTAGCCTCCAGTTCAACTTCTGGCCAGGATTTCCTGCAGCAGTAAGAGGAGAAGGGTGGGTCTGTGCTGGAGGCGACGGGGTAGTTTGGCACAAACAACTGGGGAAGTTGCTGCCAGCTCTTGCACCACCCGTCCCTTGCCGCCTCCACGGTGCCCTGTGTGCCAGACCCCCTTGTAGGAGCTGCACAAGCTCCTCTTTCTCCCCTTCTTCCACCAGTCCTTCTGCCTGCTTGGGCCTGCACCTCTCAGCCCCCCTCCTCTGCATAAGGGAAAGGGGCTCAGACCCTGCTGCTTCCCACGCTCCACCCTGGCTTGCCATGATTACACACACAACAAGGCTTCAAAGCCCAGGCCTGCGGTTACACTCGCCTTCTGGCTCAAAGTCTGCTAAGCAAATGCAAGATGGGTTTTCTCTCCATCTGAGAGCAAGGCTGGGGCAGCCTCCCTGCGCGAGAGCGCTACAGCAGAGCCCTCCCGGTCCCGGTGAGTGGAGCTCCAGTTATCCCGTAAGTTGCAAACAGCAGATCCACAGCACCCAGCCTCCTACGGATTCCATATCTACCCAGCTCTACCCTGGTTTCCTTCAGGTGCCGCCTATCGTGCCTCATCCTGCAACCAGCAAACGCATGTCTCGCACCCCCCTGGGCATGTCTGTGCAGTCAGAGCTCAGCCAGGCAGCAGTATCACAGGGAGCTCTCTGCTCCCTTCTGCTTCCCTCCAGCTTGCCCTGCCCTCTGCATGACTGAGGGCTTACCGGTGGGGCTTTTATTCACAAATCTACCCTGAGGTGTCCTAAAATAACGACAAAATTTTTGAAGGGATCCTGGAATTCCTTGCTGGGTTGCTTTTCTCCTGAAGGAAAAAACGCAATGGTGACCAGGTGTCTGGTTTCTTTCGGTATCAAATGAAGCCCGGAGCATGTTAAAAGCAGCTAAAGATGCCCCTTCCTGCAGCAGCCGCTTGTCACTTGGCGTGGATGAAGCTACGCTGTCCTCAGCCATGAGCCCTTGGCCCTTTTTGCATGGGGGCACAGCTCTCAGACAGCTTTGTCCGTCCCTGCCTAAGCCTGAGGCAGTGGCAGCGCTGAGCTTTGAAAATGTGTTAGTTAACGTTACGCCTTATTTTTGAGACGTGCTGGACCTGGACTTTACTATACAACAACGTTATGCAGCTGGAGTAAAACATGATGCGATAAACCATTAGAGTCCCTTTGGGACCTGGCCGGAGCCACGTTTTGTATGCTCAGCCTTGTAAAGGCAGCAGGGCCCAGACAAGGTCCCTCCTGCCCAGGCAGCCCCCTCCGGGAGCAAGACGCTGCGGCGGGTGGGAGGCTGGTGGGGACCCCCCACAGAACGTGCCCCTCGGGTGCAGGGTGAGGGGCAGCTGCTGGCTTGGCCGGGCTTTGCAGGGTTTGCAGCGTGTGGGAGGCGGTGGGGGGGCCTGCTGACGGCTGCTAGCCCCTCTCTGAGGGCCTGGGACAGGTTATGGGGCTGGATAAATTTGGACAGGCCAACCTTCAGCAAAGTTCAAACATATGTGAACGTTTCCACGTACGAGATGGATAACACAGCAGATAGGATTTTCCTGCTTTGGTTATCCTGATACTTTTTTTTAATGGTGTAGATCTGATGTGATCGTGTTATAACTTGCGTTAAGGTGACTGGCTGCAAAAGCATGACAGAAAAAGGAGGTGTCTGCAAATCTTTTGCAACTGTAATGATCAACTCCTGCTCCTCAACCACTGCTCTCACTTCTAGGTTACGACGACTCTTCCGTTTTAAAAAATGGCTCAAGCAGACTCTCAGCTCATGACTGCTTCACAAGCTTTAAATTTGCTTCCTCAGCTATTGAATGTCCATGGCAAAAAAAAAGACAAAAGTCTTCCTGCACAATCTCGCCCCACAAATGTTTTGTGGCTCTGACGTATGGGGCAATCACCCTGAACCGGGAGGCTTAGTCTCCAGGAAGAAATTTTAATCAATGGCTCCCACCAGGCAAGCTGAACTGATGGCAGCCACAGTGGGAATTGTTTACTACCGTGCTCCAGCGTAGACAAGGCCTCATTGTCTGGCTTTGACGGGGAAAATGTCCAGTTTCACAAACTTTGCTGAGCAAGGGAGAAAATAATTATATTGCAGATCAGCTTACAAGGGGCACATTTATGTTTGAAAGAAAACTCGATTTTCATAGGGTGAGGAAGAGAGGCACAACTGCCAAAGGGAAAACCCAGCGGCTTTGGTGACCTACTAAAATTGCCTCAAGTCAGGAGTTATTCCTGGCTGAAGGTGGGTCCCCGGGGGGCCGGATCCTTGGCTCTGGCTGGGAGGCAGGCAATGCAAGTGGAAATCGTGCGGGGAACCAAGCACTCCTCTGCCTCCGGAGCTGCTGTGTGCGCAGCCAGCAGCCGGGTGCGAGGCGGGCAGGGCAGACAGCAGAACCCTCGCCGTGGCTGGACAGAGAGCCCTCGCTGCAGCTGCGTCGTGCTCAGGCCCCGACGCCCTCGTGTCTCCCAGCTCCCCAAGGGGCCTTTGCCCGGGCAGAAGCTGCGGTGGCAGGCTTGCATGTCCCCACGGGCGCTTCGGAGTGGGTCAGTGCAGCGCAGGGCTCCTCCCGCGAGTCACGAACCCGCGCGGGCGGCGGGCTCCCCGACGCAGCTCGCCGGGTGGGTAACATCGTGCTGCTGCCTAGAATTTGCCTGTTTTCAACTCCCAATTACCGCAGTTGTGATTTCATTTGCAGTATTTGAGCAAAGCGTTGGCAGCATTTTGCTTCATGTGTTTTTACTTAGGACGCCGACAGGGCGAATGTTGAAGGAGTATGTTTTACAGCGCTGGGTTGGCTGTGATGAGCCACATGCAGCCGGCCCCGGCTGCTGACTGGCTGCCTTCCCCCCGCCCCGGCACTGGGAGTATGAGCTGAAGCCATTTTGGTTGTCTCCCCAAGGGGGAGGATGTAATTATCTTCTTTTTTGCAAGATTGCATGCAATTTTCTCCTCTCTATCTTAAAAAAACCCAACTGAAACAGAAGCAGAAATGAACTGTGTAACAAGCTGATAACCTATTAATTCTTTCATCAGATTGAAAGCAAAGCTCGAATGAGTCTGGTGCTATAAATCTCGCTGGTTTTGTTATACAAACATTTCTCTCAAGGAAGTGCGCACTCTTCTCTTCGCGTGAAGCTGCAACACCAGCATAAACCCAGTTTGTTGTCATGGCAATATCAGTCGTTGCCTTATCTGTATGCCAAAACAAAACGTAGGCACTTGTAGGATCACAGGAAAATTCAGGTGGGAAGGGACCTCTGGAGATCTGTAGTCCAGCCTCCTGCTCAGGGCAAGGTCAGCCATGAGATTGAACCAGGTCGCTCAGGGCTTTCTCCAGCCAGGACTTAAAAATGTCAGAGGACGGAGATGGTGCCACCTCCCTGGGCAACATTTCTAGGCTGTTGCTACCGGCCTTCTAACCTTTGTAATTCCAGCCATTCTGGGAATAATATTTTGGGTTTGCTGTGTCTTTGGCATTTATTCACTGCGCTCTCTATTTTTCACCACCTCGAGTCTATTCAGAAAAGGCATTTCCCTTCCACTTTGACTGCCTTCTCTGTCTGCAGGGTTATTACACCTCGCTTCATTGCTCGTGAACATACTAGTGCAGGCCACACTGCTATCTTGCATTCTCTGATCTGCTGAGGTTTTTGATGCCTTGCTCATCACCATGACATCTGAAGAGTTTCTCCCGTGAACTTAAGATCTGGCTAGACTTTTATATTCCCCTTTCTTTCGGTCAGTCACCTTGCCAGATGACTAATTAGCTGCGTTTTCTTGTACTTGATATTTATTTTCTGCCCACATTGGCACTGCTTTAAGAAAGCATTCCTAGTCAGAACAGGATTTGCACATTAGCAATGGGAACAAATGCATCCATACCTACAAGTTAAACGTGCGCTTGACTGCTGCTCAGATAGACTTAGAAGCACGCAAATGTTGCCGTTAATCCCAGTCCTTTCTATTTGTTGTTGTCTATGTAAAGCGCATGGGCCTAAAGAAAGCAGAGAGTGTGTGTTTGTGTGTGTCCTTGTCCTGAAGGGCACCCACTTGCCAGCTCTCTTTTGACAGGATTGTTTCATGAGTTTTGTGTTTCACCCTTGACAGGATTGTTTCATGCGTTTTGTGTTTCACTCTTCTTCTGCTTGTATCATATTTAGTATACCATGTCCTGAGGGCAACTACTGTCCAAGGTTTGTCCTGTTTAATTGAATTATGGTTGCCATGGGTGGTGGAAAGGTCAAATTTCATTCTGCATGGTGAATACTGCAAGCCAAGGTATGTTACAGAGGGAGGGGGAAACCTGGCTCTCAAAGTCTGTGTCAAGGAGCCAGGGATTGAAATGACAGGGCCTTTAAAAGGTGTTTATAGGTAATTTGTTGCCCTACTTCCCAAGAAAATACAGTTGGAATTGGGTACCAAATTTAGGCTTATTGGAAAACCCCAGCTCCACAGCAAAGTGCCACAGCTTTTTTTGTGCCTATCTCCATGCCGTCTCTCTGCTTCCTGGCCAGAGTCTCCTCTGGGACAGAGTTGTGCTTTGCCTCAGACACCTACCAAAGCCCTCTCAAGAACCAAGCACAAGCGAAGGAACTGACATAAACTGCGTACTTCTAGGTAGGGCCGGGCAGGGTACCGGCAACGGGTCTGGAAAAACACAAATAGAGGCAGTGCCAGCATTTTTGGTATTTGGTTTCCAAACAGCATGAAATGTACTTTGCCTTTCAGCCTCTGTGCCTCACTTCAGCATCTCTGAGCTGAGAGGATGGAGCTTGGTGCTCAGGGATGCCACAGTGCTAAACCCTCCTCTCCAGGCTCCGTAACAATCCCTGGGGGCCTCTGTACTGCCCGCCGTACCAACCCAATGTATGGACCCCGATGCAGCCCTGCCTGCAGGAGGGGGACACGGAGGTGGGCACCCCGGTGGGAAGCAGCAGAACACCTCTGCGGGAGGGTCTGCGACACAGCAGGAAGTTTTGGAAAAAAACTCTTGCAAGGTTTTATTTTGATGTTTGCTTTTTGGTTTTAAGGATGTGAAAGGCAAAAAGCAGAGCAAGTAGAGGGAACATTCATGAGATGTCACCCTCCAGGGAGGACTTCATGAGAACAGGTGGGGAAACTGAGGCAAAAGGCAGTGCTTGAAACCTAGCCAGCTGAGTATTGCTCAACAACAGGAGAAAAAGAGAGAGAACTTGCATGCTCCATTGCATTTGATTTTCCAACATTCATACTTGAGCCCTAACAGGGAGGGCAGGGTCGCGGCATGAGAGGAAATTTAAAACATCATCACTGTACTAAGGATTGCAGGAGACATACATAGCAAGCAACTGCGAAAACTGATACAAACAGGTGGATTTCATGGCCTGCAATATAATGCTTTGACATCACTTGTCATTAGAGGGACTTTAATTTTTGCTTGCTCGCTTACAGTATTGCCGTAGTTCTTTAATTTTGCTAGCAGTAGTAATAATAAAAGGCATCTGTGGAGGCCGGACAGCCATACAGCACATTCAAGCTCTAAGATCTGTCATGCCATCGTCTTCTCAGGGCAAAACCCAAAGCTGACTGAGGTCTGGTTCACGCCGTCAGCTTGCTGAGGATCACCAAGAGCAAGACTAACTCCATCCAGGGCACTGCCTGCTTTGGGCTTGCGGAAGGTATTTGTGCTACATTGTTCTCCTTAATTACTGTTCTCTGGAAGCATAAGGCATGGGATGAAGGAGAATGAAACAAACAGGCTTATTTAGGTCAATTACAAAAGTACAGGCTAATTGCGAACAAAGTGGTAAAACAAGAGCAGACGGGGCTCAGAGGAAAACAATGTCAACAGTGACCTACATACTCTCGAGGAGGGAGGGGGAGGTTAGACAGCAGGCGGTGGGGAACGCATAGCTCAGCACAAGAGGGGTTTGCAAGCTTCTCGCCTTTCTGGGCCAGGGCCAGCCTGTGCGCTGAGCGCTGTCCGTGCAGTCTGCGCAGAGCTGGCCTGAACGCGTAAGAACATCCAGGGAGACATCAGCCAAGTGATGCAGAAGCATCGCTCCCATGTGATGTTTAGCCCCGCAGGAAGCTGCAAGACCTCTTCCCCGAGCCTCAGGGCAGACCTGGAAAATAACAGCCCCCCCCACTTTCCATGCAGAACAGCCCTGGAGTGATAAACGGTGTAGTTTGTACACTCTTGCTTATGCTGCCAGAGGGAGGACAAGTGAAGGACAGTCCCTTGCTTAGAGACATACTGGAAAACATATCTCGTGATCCCTTTCTGTGCCTGTAACGGTAAGGAGTGCTCTCTAACCTAACCTGACCCAACATAACCTAACCCAACTCAACCCTTCTACAGGAAACAGGCCCTTGGGTGATCTTACAGCAGTAAGGCAGCAGCTTTCAACCTCCGCTCAGCGAGCCCTTGCGGGTACATTTAAGATGTTTCTGAAAGGTAGCTGTTCTCGACTACCTTTCACAACCCCCCTAAAGCCACTGCCAACAGGCAGAAGTGTGTAGGTGTCTGCACCTCCACTCAGTGCAAAATGTTTATGGGCCCAAAACTGGGAAAGGTATAGTGACTGCTCTAAGGAAAACCTTTATCATTCCTCGCTGAGTTCAATGGTAAGTTCATCCTGTGCTTCATATTTGCAGAGAGCAGTAATTAAGGAGAACAATGGAACACAAATAACTCCTACAAAAGGGAACAAGCATTTGGCATCCCTTATTTAAGTACCAGCTCAGTCAAATACTTTCCTATCATGTGGTTTTCAGCTCTGGACTCCCCTTGCAAGTAGGGACCTCTGTATCCAACATCCAATCTCTGTATGCCTGCCAGCCCTGGCGCCTGGCCAGTCAATGAGAGACAGCCCTCTCCTATCTGCACGCCACTGTTCTTGTCGCTACCCACAGCTAAGGTCCCTGCTAACTACTCTAACAAAGTTCATGCAAGGCTGCAGTTCCACTGTGGACTTTTGAGACTGTCAAACCATTTGGTCTTGCATGTGTATCGGACCAGACTCAGTTAGATCTAAGCTTAAAGAAACACCCATGTATTAGCGTGGGTAATATGTGATGGCTTATCTGACCGGCCAAAGCTGTGGTGGTGGGGAGTTCACAGGACCTAGACAGTGTCCAGGCTGAGTTTTGCCTCGGTACTGGCTGGATGTCCTCTCTTTTAGCCTCCATGTAGACAGCAGGGAGCACAACACGTTTACATTCAGCAGCTACTGTGTGGTATTCTGATCCCTTGCCGCTGAAAAAGGAACAACACAGACAGGTCCTGCTTCCGGCAAAAATTTAGTAGGGTTGTGACATAATTTACCTCCCTTCTCAAGCTGGCTAACGCACATATGTGTGGGCCAGGCCACAGCTAATGGGGATAACTGTTCACATGTACCAGCTGAGAAGCTGGAACACAAGTAGCTGGGGCTGCCACCGGCCCCCACAGTGCCCTGGTAGGCTTGCCTGTTCCTGCGGCATCCAAGCGCTGACAAGGCTCTCGTGAGGTCCGGTCACACCGCACGTGCTGCCCGAGGTGGCTGTGGGAAGCCATTCCTCCAGGCTTAAATCAGCCAGCCCAGATTGGTTTTTATCAATCGCATCTGCCACCTCACAGCAAGCTTGGAAGCATACCTTGCTGCACACCGGATGCGCATATGCCTCGGGCACCAGGTGAGTCAGAACGCGGCCTCGGTTTGACAGCTGAACGGACACATGTACGCGCTTTGCTAATTACGTTAAAAATAGTTTTAAATGAGGGCACGGATTTTGTTGATCCCTTGAAACACAGGAGTGAGACATAAGTGGACTAGTTCACCTATTATAACAGAGCTAAAATTTAAATGGATTTGTAATGTTTTCCTTCAGTTTAGGGCAATTTCTTCTAATTCAGAAAAAAAAAAAAGTGTAGCTGTGCTTGGGATTTCCAAGTGCCTTTTGCCTGTGCACCTTTTGTCTTGTTACAGAAATTATCCATCCTTGGTGGATACAAGCCTTTTCTAAGCAGCATCTTCCTAGCTTCAGTTGGGCTTTCTATACTATGCATTTTGTTTGTACTGCCCATGGTTTCTCTTTATAAGCAAAATTTCCTGGCAGCCAGCTGAATGGCATTCGTGCATGTATATTTTTCCTTTTTTAAAGCTCAGCTGGGATCTGTGATACAAGCATATTCTCCCTGGATGCATTATGAACCATAGATCTCTACATGACTTTTCCATGGGAACACATGAAGAAAAGATCCTGTGTAACTGCTGGCTGGAATCTAAACATTTCAAGTCAGGTACCAGGAGCTTGATAAAAAGACCCAGGCTACAGTTAGAAAAAAATTCCAGAAACTCATCCTGCTTATCCCTTGTAGCTGTGGCAATAAAGGAGAGAAAGGAAGGGACAGAGCTCACTCGGGGAAAACAAGTCAACGAAACCAACTAACTACGGCTGGGCTTCATCACCTGACATGCTGTACATTGAGCTTTGGAGACCTTTGTGTGTCCTGCGAAGAATCCTTGGTGCATTTTGCCAGGGCAAACTCATATCTAATTAAGAGGTTAATAATGAAATTATTATTAAGCTTGCAGTCATTTTCATAGGTGGAGAAAAATTACATGTAAAATACCCTCTATATACTGCATGGTAGCTGCTTTTCTTCTCTTGCCTTTTACCCATCTAGTTTCTCATACAGTTATTTTTATTCTGGACTAGGCCAAAGCTGTTTATCTTTCCTCCTCCACCCTCTCTCCCTGTCTGAGTGCCTGCTCTTCACTGTCCTAACAAGAAGTCAACAGGTGGAAAAAGGTGTTATGACCCTGCTGAATCAACATCCTGTGAGGCTAAAATGATAGCCGTTAGCCTAACTGGAAAGCAGGGCCATGGTCCTTTGGAGGCAGAAGGGTAGACAACTCTTACAGAAGAAGACTGAATGCTCTTCTACCACAGGGCTTCAAAGTCTGGGGGAAAAAAATGTGTTCTCTGCTCTTCACTTGCCTGAAAGCTGCTCATGAAAGTGGCAAGGAGGGTGTGGAGCAAAATGTCTGTCCCCACTATGTTTGCAGATACATATGAGCAAGTTCAGCCCATGCTCTAAGCTGTCTGGAACCTATGAATCTGCATGAGTGTGACGCTCATCCCTGACTAACTCACCTGGTCTCTGAGCTGGCCTCAATTGCTCATGCTGGCTGCCACAACTTCCAGTCTGGAGCTCCCTCTAGTACCAGGAGAGCAGGTCAGCTCTGGCACGTTGGTGTCTGAAAAAATGAAATGCTTTCTCAGATCTAAGAAATCAATAAAAAAAGGCAAAACCAAGCTGATCAAGCAGCCATCCTGGATCATGGCTGCAGTGTGGTATCAACACGTTGGGGTTTCAGAGGCACGGAGCACCTTGCTCCCCCCGTCACCCAGTGCTTGGGGTGCGCTCGGCGGGTCCGGTGACGGGACCATGGCTGCCCTCATCGTGTCAGCACGGCTGGCTGGAGAGTCACCTCACTGCTCCCTGCCTGGCCGCAGGTGGTGAGAAGACCTTTGTGTGTAAGGAGAACGAGTTCAAGGGGAGGGCTCGTGTAGCACTTCTACTCCATTGCTTTGTGTCTTCTTTCACATGCTCTTTTTTATCATGGTATTTTTGATTAGGAAAATCATTGTGTTTAAAATCACTTCTAAAATGTTCCTTTTGCTTGAAGCCCTACAGGAGGATTATGGGATTATTTGCAAGATGCTATTTCTTAGAAAAGCACAGTGGATTTCTGCAACAGAGAAAAACATTTTCAGGTACTTCACTACCTGATGCTTAAAAATATGGCATTTAATTTATTGAGGCATCTGTTCTCCCTCATTATTTATGGCACCCCTCAGAAGAGTACTTTAAGAACACATCATTCAAGACCAAATGCTGCAAACGCCAAAGAAAAATGATATCATTTATTCATAGTACATTGTTCTTTCTGGCAAGGAAGAACTCACGACCTCTAGAGTGAAGCTGAAAATCCTGTTGCCTTTGGTTATCACTAACTGATCTCAGTCAAGGTGCTGCCCTGCGGAGGTGGGCTCTACAGGAACATACCGTAAAAAACAACCCTTGTTCTGAAGTAAAGGCAACTTACAAAAAGGCGAGCACTAGTGAGAAGACAATAGTGCCACAACAAAAGGAACAGCAGTAATGGGTGGGGTGGGTGAGCACAGCGAGGAGCACACACACCATCACAGACCACACATCCATGGGTACCTTTAACGAGCTTCGACAGAAGAAGCAGGGAATGACTGGCCAGCAGATTACCAGCTTGACTTTTGCCGTGGGAGAGCTTGTTTTGGACACCATGAGCAAGAGCAACATCAGGAAGCATGTCATGGAGCAGCGAGCTTAACAATTGCTTCTGGCCATGCAACTGGACAAAAAGTAGAAGCTTATTTCTCTTCATTTCAAGTTATTTGGTATTTATTGGAGGAAAGGACAGAACAGGATGGGAGAACAGAAGCCATGCAGGTTAGCATCATCTACTCCAGTTTCACCCCAGCTAAAGCTCTAGTAGTTGTAGAGTCAGTGCAAGGGTTTTGCACTAACTTTTCTTAAGTTTGATATTACAATTGGAAAATCATCTAATGATGAAATAGGTGTGTGGTAAGACTTGCACTGCAATACCTAGAGGAAGCTGGTGATTCCTGCTTGTTTTCCTTTTGTATTAATAGGATCAAAGAAAAAAAGAGCAAGTGTTTGTATTAATAAAACTACAGAAAAAGTTCTTTAAAAATCACTGGCAAGATCCTTCTCTTTAGGACGAACTTAAGAAACTCTGTGACATTTCATCCTGCTTAAAAAATAACTAGAAATGTAGTATGCTTTAGTCCGAAAACCAGAAATCTCTCTTCCCTGTCCTGGTTCCTTTTCACTGAATTTAGAAGTCCACTGATGTTTGAGAGTTAGCCTGTCTCTTCAGTCGCTTCACAGACACAAAGAATTGTAATCACAAATCACATTATGCTGTGCTCAGCTTTCAACAGAAGAGGAACAATGCTAGTTGCATTTAAACAGCGTCTCCCAAGCAAACATCTCAGCTGTCCCTTGTTTTCAAAGACATCCCTCAGTTCTTTCTCAAATGTATGCATGTTTCTCCTGAATGTGATGACTCTGATGTTTTACTGTTGAACAGCAGAAATTTAAGAACTATCAACTATTTTTTTTTCGCCTGTGCAGTGCCAGGTCCCAGTCCCGCACAGGCTGGTGCACGTTTTTAACTCCATATCCAGTGTGAGTAATTCCACTCACTAGAATTGATAGTCTGGATAAAACTAAGCTCACGTGTAAATCTTCATAGAAGAGGGATTTTATTTTTGCAGCAGCAGCTCTGGTTTCCTTCACGAATTTCTCCTCATCCTTAGCAACAGGGCACTGTTATTCAGCAATAGGACAATAGGGTCGGTAGGAATGGACAACATTTTCTAGAATAATCCTTTTCTTATTTGCCACCTCTTGTGTTGCAGGCCATGTCTGGGGCTGAAAGCTAAGAAACCTAAATGATTCTGTGATTCTGTACTTGAATTCCTAGCTCCCGTGGACTTCAATTAATTACTTTTATTTTAAAAATAATTGCAACATTACTAACTCTTGCAATTTTATTGTGAATCTCACAAACTTTGGTATCTTTCTGAAAGCCCCGGTTCCTGGAACCATGTGAATTTTTGACACAGCAACAAGCATGGATTTTTCTATGGCACTTGCATATCAAAACTGAAGCCTAACAAAGGTTAGAAACTGACATTTTAAAATTCACTTCCTGCAGGTTACTATGACATGACGGGAGCTGACAGAGATTAGAAAAATGTCCTGTGTTATGCCTCTGGGGTTTTCATCAATACATGCAGGTTTCTGACCAGTCAGGCCTTAAGATCCTACTCCTGCAAGCCCTTGTGCCTGCTCAGAATCCCACTTTGAATGCAAACAGCCTTTTCCTGAAATTCAGGTGGTGCAGGTTCATATAGTCACAAGCCGTGACGGTGGCAGTGTGCTGGCCACAATGGGCACCGTTAAGGGGAAGACCATAGCCCATGTGGATTGTCTGTCATGGTAAATCTATGCCTGAACTTCAGCAGATTTTCATGGGCTTTATTTTTGGAATGATCATGTTCAATTGCTCTGAATACTCTGGGTTTGAATTAGTCACTGAAGACGGGACAGTCACCAAAGACGTTCAGGGGGGGAGGGCAGCCACAATAGGAAATAGGGAGCCAGAAAGATGCTCCAGGGACAGAGGATAGATTGCAGTAGATGGCAGAGCATGTTAAGGAAGGGTGCTAGCAGGACTTTTCCACCCGAATAAATGCTGGTTTCCTTTCTCCCCTTTATGGCTTTGGTGTGGAACTGTATGTTAGGCCAGCGTGGACACATACAGTCTCTTTGAACTCTCAGAGAGAGTGCTACGTCCTAAATGTACACCCTTTGATAGCAATTCAGGCGTGGTGGCCTGTGAAATCTGCCTCCCCACGTCCTCTCATGTGGTTAGTATCTGCCATGGCACAGTAGGGCAGCTGTCTGTCCCCATTTGGGAAGCACAGGAATTGGCGTAGCAGCTTCTGAACTCTTCCATGGGGAACAGCTATTTGGCAGCTCCAGGGCAAAACCTTCTTGCTGGCCTGGTGTATGTTTGCTTCTAGGCTCTCATCTGCTATGAGCCAGCACACAAGTGTCCAAATGTCTGACTCCATGGGCTGCATCCCCACATCTTGATGTGACAGTGGGCTGCCAGACTCCTAGCAAAAACTTTGGAGGGCTGAGGGGAGAAGGAGCTCCAGGACCTCATCATAGGTGGGAACCTATGGGAACCTATGCAGTGGAGTCCTGCCGTGCCATTGTGGGGCTGTGGAGTCCCGTGGTCATCCAGTGATGGCCAGCTCAGCTGCTATGGGTTTGGCTTTGCCAGCAGCCTCTGCACCAGCTAGCTCTGTGACCATTGTACCCCAGTAAAGGATCCAAGCACCAGATGTATAGTGTTAGAAGATGTGTATCATCACCCAAGTCAGGCTACCCTGCCGTAAGGCAGTCACTCAACAGCTCTTTCACCTCCATAGTGAAATGCTGGACCTGCATCGTGCCAGAAGCACCCTCAGCGCTGCTGCCCTCAAGAAGGCCTGGAGAGCCCGCGGGCGTCACCGCAGTGCTCTGTGCGGCAAGGCCAACCCGGCCATCCCACAGCACGTGAGCACGGCCTGACACCCTCAGCCCCCTCTCCCACCCCAGACCGGCAGGGCCGCACAGCCCCCTGCCCCGTCGCTTCCCCAGAGGGGTCCTGCCAGCCCAGGCAGGCGGTGGTGCCAAGCCAGAAATGGCCGGCCCAGGTGTGTGGGGCAGACCGGCCAGTGCGGCACCCCCAGCGACGGCAAACGCCCTCCAAGCACGGCGACGGTGGCGGGCGGGGGAACAGACCCAAGGGCCCTGAGGGGCGGCGGGCAGGGCAGGGCGGCTCTCTCCGCGCCCTTGCTTCCTCCGGGTCCTGCCTGTCCCTTGGGTGGGAGACACACTTCCAGTTACCCTCCCTCCTCCCGCACCTTACAGAGCGCCGGAGCTTGACCAGCGCCAACCCCTGCCCCAAAGCCCCGTAACGGCGACAACGCGCCACGATCCCTCCGCCGCCCCCCCAGCTCCGCTCCGCGCCGCCTTTTGACCCGCGCGGGCCGCCGTAGCGCGGCCGCTCGGCCGGCCCGGGG
>JAVKLA010000031.1:18997410-19009097 GCA_034782735.1 Sagittarius serpentarius | reverse complement strand
ACCCCGCCCACCGGCGTCTGGCCCAGACCTGAGCCTGCGGAGACGCCCCCTGGCCGCCGCCGCCGCTGAGGGAACGGCCCCCGCCCCGCCCGCGGGGGCGGCCCGCGCCGCGGCCCCTCCTCGCGGGGGGGCCGGCTGCATGGGCAGGCGCTGCGGGGCACCGTGGTCGGCGGCCTCGCCGCTCCCGGGCACCAGGTAGGAGAGGTTTAACCCGGCGGGTTGGGCTGGGGCGGGGGGAGGAGAGGCGTCCCCTCAGCGCTGCCGCCGCAGGGAGAGGGGCTGGCGGCTGCGCTGACTTGGACGTTTCTCTCTTCCTCGCCTCTCCTCTTTCTCCCCTTCTCTCTTTCTTGCTCTCTCTTCCCCCCGCCCCCATTTTGCACGGAAGCCGGGAAGATAATTTACTGCAGGCTTTGACTGGATCCCTCTTCCCCCCCCGCCGACCGCCGGGGCTTCGGGTAAGGTGAACGTTTTGGCCGGGGGTCTGTAATCGTTGGCAGCAGTTGCGGTTCCTCCTTGATCCCCTTTATAAATAGCGGGTGCGGGGATGTGAAATAATATATGCCTTTATTATCAGATATCACCCACTATATATACATATATGTGTGTGTGTGTACTTAAAGCAGAGCTAAATCTGTGGGAGTTAAAAAACTCCCTTGTGTTTATTCTCAGTGTGCTTCTGCGACTTGGCATTTAATAATCAAGTACAGCGTTGTGCTTTCCAGACTGTGAAGCCTAAGGTGGAATGGATGTGTATGGAGCAAAAGCAAGGGGCTGGATGGACCCCATTAACAGGCTCCAACGGTGGGAATTTTTGTCTTTGTCATAAGATGATATTGAAGTGTGAAACATCTAAATTTTGGATCTGGGAGTTGGTTTAGCTGTGCTAATTGATACTAAAAGGATGATAATTTTTGTGGAAGCCTCTGAGAATAAGTAATACTGCACCCACCCTTATTATAAACTCTTGCATTTGGCATTTCTTGCAAAGAATGAGGCTAGAATTTATTGCAAATGTCATATTGACCCATGGGTGCATCTTTCAGTTTAGATTACTGCTGATTTGAGCCTCTGGAATCTGCAAAAGGAAAGTCTGCCAGCCTCTGTGAATAGCTTTGCAGTGTAACAGGAGTGGAGTTCCTGAGCAGAATCGCTGAGAGATATGTGAACAAGTGTAAGCAAAGCTGAGCACATCGGTATTTCTGCCACAAACCTGGGCTCGTTCCCCAGGCAGTTTGTGTGGGGGGTGAATACCCTCTTGGCACCTGGAGATGATGTCGGTCGAAGGGTCTACAATAACAAGTCGGATCAAAAATCTGCTTCGCTCCCCTTCCATTAAGCTGAGGAGAAGCAAGCCTGGGAACAAGCGTGAAGATATAGGCAGCAAGGTGAGTGCTGTGTGGTGCGGCCAGTGTGCTTTAACTTTGTTGCCTAAGGTCCCATCTGTACTAACAATACTGCTTTGGGAGACCTGGTATAACTGTAGAGTGATGCAGAGCAGCTGATACGTGACTGTGGTTTGTCTTTCAGCTGGGATCTTTACTGTGCTGCAGATCCTTGCTAAAGCCCGGGTCCCTCTTCTGAAACACACTTTTTTTGCTTGTGTGGTATGTACCCAGTCTGTATCAGAAAGCTTTTGGGATTTCCCACGCTGTGGTGTGTGGAGTTCTTGCAGATGACTAGCAGGAGGAAAGTAATGCTGCCTCTTCCTCCATGTTTCCAACTGCTAACCTGCGTTACCACCAGCTAACGATACACAAAGACCTGTTCTTCTGTGTAAACAATTGCTCTCAGCCCTGCAAAGGAGTGTTCTGTGAGCGTGTGGGGAAGGGTAGGATGGTCTGAAAGATGGAGGGTGTGACACGTGTCTTGGAGGTGACTGTTCAGATGGGGTCTGTGTACCATAGGCGTGGATGAGTTTTCCTTTGTGTTCCTCCTCTGTGTGCCTCAGACCCCCTTCCCTTGGGATGTCTTGTCTGGGGTATAATTGCTTCTACCTGAAAAATCCATCATTCTTCTTGGTGTTATGGAGAATTCCTGACAGACAGGCACTCACTGGGAAGTGGCTGGTGTCACGAGGAGAGAATGACTTAACCCTGGCTGCAGGGAGAACAGGAGCTTGGTGGCATTGCCTTGTGCTGACAGCAGGCGCCTGAGTCAGGGCACCTCGTTCTGTCCCTGCCACTGATTCACTAGTAACCCTGGGCAAATCACTTAGCCTTTGCGGCGCTCTCTCTCTCTCTCTCTCTCCATAAATAGGAAGCTTAATCCCTCCGCCCTTGTGAAGACTCACTAATAAATAAGAAATGCTTGTAATCCATGACTGCAAAGTGCATTCATTTTTCTCAAAACAGTAGTGGTTCAAAATTTATTTCTTGGAGTGAACAGTGTATGTAAAACTTCAAGGGAAATAAATGACGCCTTACCTAAATGGCCTGTCCCCAGCCTGAAATCTTGTTCTCGGAGCTCTGGTTCAGGTCAGAGTTTCCCCAAGATGGCTTTTTAATAACAAGGAATACAATATTCTTCTCTTACTAAGCAAGAGAAAAACCTGCTGGGCTTCCTCGGAGTTGTCCAGAGGAGAGTCCTTGGTGTTTGTGCGTGACCTCAGTGTGTGCATGTACATGCATGCGCTGCATTTAATGCAGCCTGTGGGTTGCCAGTGAAACGTGCTATGTAGCTGTTGCTGAAGAGCAGTTTGTTTATCTGTATTCTGCAGAGACCTCTGTCGAAAGACCACCACGTACAGTGGGCATTGGATTCTGGCTCTGTGAATAGGAGCTGAGGTCTGCAAGCTCCTTTTCAGAGCTGGGACCTGCTGCTACATACCCCGGGTATTCTCTGGTACCTGTTTCTTTTTGTTTTCCTTGCATATGCCTTTTGGAAGAGCTCCATTGTATCCCTTGTGCTGTCTCCCAATGTGCAGCCAGGGCTGTCTGGTCCCCTGGGGGTATCATGGATTCATTCCACACCATCAAATTAGGGTTTGAGGGCTGGATTTCATGTATCTTAGTAGAAGCAGTTAATCAGCGAGACGTAAAGAAACTGCTGGGGAGTTTGCTGGTAGAAGCAATTTGTCCTGATGAGGAGTTAGGTGTTGGTGTTGGTTTCCAAAAGCGATCTGCTCTGAATTTCCCTCAAATGAGTTATGGCCTGCCTTCAGTGGGACAGCTGGAGTGGGCAAAGCAAAAAGGAGTGGGGCCCTTACCGAAGTTCTGACATGTGTTGGATATCTGTGGAGATGCTCCCTCTGCCATGTGTGTGCTCCTCTGCCTTCCAAGGTGGGAAGCAGCTCTATTTTCTAAAATAGCAGGAAACGGATCCTCTCAGTCTGCTATCTGGTGTGAGCGTAAATCCCTTGGGACTGAAATTGAGCCTCGTACACATCGCTCCTGAAGGATCTTTCCTGACCTGCAGGGAGGGGCTTTTCGGGCATCTTGGACTTTTTGAGAAATGACTGTTCCAAAAGGTGCATGTGACTCTAGTCACATGGAAGTACGGAAGGGCCTATGAGGCTGGTAGCTTTGGCTGGTCATCTCTGCTGAATGCTGCTTGGTTACATAGGATGGAGCAGGACTGCTGCCCTAGATTAATGCCTGAAAGGTGATATTGTGCTTTGTATGTGCAGATGTAGGTGAAGAGCAAGCCCTCAACAGCCCTGTGGTTCCTGAGTCCCTCAAGCTTTTATTGCAACCAGCTGCTCAATTTAAGATGGACAAGCACCCTCAGTGGCACTGCCTTGACTTCCATGAGCTGTGATTTTCCTCTCCAGTAGAACGTGTCCCTGGCATCCGTGCTCTTTCCTAAACAACCCTTTGGCAGTGTGAGGCCTGCTAGGCTATCTCAGTGGTTAGGGACAGACCCCTTGGGCAGTTCGTTATGCTGAAGAGAAGCTCTGTGAAAACTGGCCCCTTTCTGTGAAGCGGCCATGTAATGCCGGGCTGGACGTGGGCAGGCTGTGGGAGGCTGGCTCCGCAGAGGCCTGTTTGTGCATTGCTCTGGAAGGGGGAGTGTGGGTAAGGAGAGATATTTTGCATGAGGGCTGTGCAGGACATGCAATGTGTTACTTGGGAGCTGTACAAGAGAAAACTTGTTTTGTGACTTTTATTAGGACTTATTTCTTGCCTATAATTAATGCATGGTTTTACTGTACAGCTCCAGGAGATCTCTACAGGAGTAAAACTAAGGAACCAATACATAATCATGGATATTAAAAAAAAAAAAAAAAAAAAAAAAGAGGAAGGAACAGGAGCTCTTTAAGTAAAGCTTGTTGACAAGGTGGATGTAGTGTTTGGTTTTGTTGCTGCTTTTCGGAAACAACTTTTGTTTTGTGGGAGTCCTGCTTTTGTTGCTGCCTGGCTAGCTCTGTGTTTAGGCTTCTTTTTTTTTTTTTTTTGCCTTCTGATGTTCATGGCTTGAATCCACTTTTTCTGTCCTATCTAGATCTCCGTTTTTTGTATTGAACCAGTGTAGACTTAGATGTAGAGTGACTTAAGTCTAGGCCTGTTGATTGTTGGAATTGCAACATGTCAGTGTGGTGGCTGGAAGCTGAAATTTCCGCAGATAAGTTGGCTGGCCTGCATTTAATTTCTAGAGGATTACCAGACCAACCAGAAACCCAGCCGCGCATCTGGTCACGGTGCTTGTGATTCCAGTAGAGGCACAGAGTTAAAACCTGGGCACTGAGTGCCTTTGAAGCAGCATCGATCAGCCTGAATGAGCAGCGCTAGCAGGACAATGGAGAAGCTAAGGGTTTAGCCATTTCCTGTTGCTACAGTGTCCTGGTTGCTGTGGTACCCTGCAATTTGGCTACACAAATCTCTGTCTGCTCACAGAAGTAATGTACCTGAGCAGGTACAGTTCCTGCAGAGGCTTTTCATATTGTTAAGCTCTGCTCTTGTAAATACAAGCACCTTTTTAACTGAGGTAGCTGTGCCTGTTTTAGGATGTGCGGGGGGGTATTCTCAGTCAAACCAGATTATGAATATCAATGTAGAAACAAATTGTTACAAAACCTGCTACAGGCTTTTCCCTAAAACCGTAAGCCAGTGAGTCAAAGAAACACATTTGGAATTTGCTGCTTGGTTCTTTGATCTCTCTTGTTTTTTCTAAGCCAGAAATATTTCAAGTTGCCAGTTTAAAAGAGCGCTTTGACTAGTACCTGACGTTCCCCAGCAGGAAGCCATTCAGCACGGGGACTGTTGTATTGTGGTCTTCCCCCCGCCAAGTGTTGTGCGAGCATGTGCAGCTGGAGTGCCTGTTCCCGCTCCATGATGCTGGGTTGGACTGGGTGGCTCTGCAAAATCTTTTTGAGAGCTTTTGTTCTGAAAATGAGCCCTGACTAAGTTGCTCCCAGTGGGAGAGGGTTTCCTGTCCTCCTTTGGTGAGGCATGGTCTGTTCTTACTGGCAGCCTCTGGGCTTCCATCAGCCTGATGGTATCTCCATGGTTAGGGCAGCAGAAACGCGTACGCGTACCTCTGTGTCTTGCCAGTGAGCAGGCACAGATTTAGGAGGGAAGAAGATCCATGGACGCTTGAGACCCCTCATGACTTGTCATGCCCCTCGCATTCCCAACGCAGTTCTCCAGCCCCTCAATCCCCTGAGAAGCTGCAGGGCTGGGCTAGGATCACAAGCTGTCCTGGACACAGGAGAGTGGAGTAATGTTTCTGGCCTGGCTGTGGCCTCCTGCCCTTCAGTACACCGTCCTTTTTGTTTGAAAATACTGTAGCTTCCAACATGAATCAGTTTAGATTGCTACTGGTCTTAACTGGATCAGCTGAGAATTGCTGAACCTGAACTGGAACAGAACCAAAAAACACAGAGGTTTGATTCACTGATGTAAATGCTTCAAAAATCATCACCTCTTACTAAATTGTTCAAGGTGCAGCTGAGGCTTGTTGCAGAGTGGGATTCCTTGTAAGTCTTTGGGAACAACTTGGTCCTGCAGTATCAGAGCCTGCTGGGTTCCTCGTGGGCAGCATTTCCCAAGGAGCTGGATGCAGGGCTGAGCAGCCTGACTGTGTGGGTGAGGTAGAGAGCAGCCTGTCTGATGATGTCAAGCTTTTGTTTCGGCAGGATTTGGAAGGGTCTTTTACATAATGATGGTGTTTTTGAGGAGCTGTTCAGCACAGTATTGCCGTGTTCCCCTTCTCCACTCCACTGGTGTCTGAGCAGTGCTCAGCCCACCAGCTCTGGGACCAGTGCAGCCAGTGGCACAGCTGAGAGGATGCATCTAACCCTGGTCTGGCCTTCTGCTGCTGTGCGTGTTCTGCTTCAACATCCATGAATGTTGCTTGGCCCCAGTTGACAGCTAGGGATCTGTCTCACAAAGCTCTGCACTGCTCAGTTTAAACACGCCCAATTGCTTCAACAGTTTAGGGGCTGCTGTCCAGGGATAGAAGGGATTTCATGTCTGACTCTGGTCAGGCTTATAACAGTGTCCCTTAAAGCAGGGGACAAAGGCTGGTTACCTTCTCCATAGCCAGACCTGCATTGCAGTGGCATGTCTGTATCTGTAGATAGAGTCAGTGGAACAACTGAGAGTGTCATAGCTCAGGGGCTGAATCCTTCCCTACTGGGCTGCTCTGGTCCCCTCTACTCCATCTTCAGATACATGGTGCTCACGATGACCCTGTGTTTGTTAACAATTTCACACACAGGTTTTCCTCGTTCCATTCTTCGCTCTATGAATGTTATGCCTTGTCCTGAAATTACAGGGTGATCTAGCTAGCTCTCCTGGCCTGAGTTGGAGCCAAACAGGAGTGTTAAATGTAACTTGTAGCCACAGGGCATATCAAAGCCAAAGTTTTTCTGCTGGTGGACTGCAGCATCAATAGCTTTTGGTTCTTGAAGTACGGTGGATATAAAAGCATGTAGCAATTCAACATGTTTGGTTTTGTAGCCTACAACTGTATCCATGAAGCACTGCGATCCTTCTTGCCAATCTTGAGACAGGACCGTTGGAAAGATTCACCCTTCTATCCACCCCTGAATAGTGTACCGTCTTTACCATGAAAGACAGCAGGAAGACCATGGCGGGGGGGAGCGGTGATGTGCTAACAGCTGGGGTACTGTCAGCATAAATAATACAAACCAGGTCATTTGCCTAGTGGGTGTAAATAGTTCTTGCTTCCCCTGGGTGGTCATACGCTGCTTACCTGGATGGTCTTTTAGAGCTGCTGAGGTCTTGCCTTGCATGTTGTTCTTCACCTCCTTCAGATGAGCTGGGTATTCTGAGAAGGCACGTGGGACTCAGCTAACCTGGCTGGAGAGACTTGTAAGCAGGTTTTACTCCGTCCCTGCTGTGCTGGGTAAGCCGTACACATATAGACTGACAACACCCTTTTGCTTGTGGGCTGTTGTTCTGCAGTGGGCTGTGAAGTATGTAGTGTTTTGCCAAAGACCTGGCTGGGATGGTACGATGGCAGAGGTCAGGGCGGGTCAGAGGTGTTGCAGGTGGTATATTTGCTTCTTGCTGGTCAGAGCTGTTGTTCACTGTGGTGCAGGGAGGGCTGGTGGAGAAAGGCATCCACAGACACAGTGGAAAGAGACCTCCTCCAAAGCATACCATCTGTTTCACTAGCTGTGTGCTTGGTATTACCTGTGGTGTATCACCTCATTTGTTTCAGGAGGGCAGAACAGTTGAAGTGGTGGTTGAGGGTCAGGCCAGGTTGGACCACTATCTGCTTTTGTATTATCAAGGGTCTGCAAATGCCTGTAAAATTACTTGTATATTATTTCACTCTCCTCTGTGTCTAGTGGAAAGCAACTGCAGGGCATCACCTTCATTTCCAGCTGAGAAAGTGGTGGTCAGCATTTTGTTGGCCTGCCAAATTTGAGTAGGTATTTTGCTTCCTGTTGATCACATCTTAGGGAGAAGTTGCTTGACTAGCCTTGGTGCAATTTTCTCTGTGAGAGTGAAAGCAAACACCATGTACTAGCTAGTCTTTGGCTTTTTTGAAAGGTCTCTCGTCTTGATATTTGGGGCAAGGAGTGGCGCTCACATGACGGTCAAACAGTGCTTAGCAGAACGGAGCCCTGATATTAGTGCTGAGTGATCCCAGCTAAGGTCTGAATAATTAGCTAGCACCAAGCCCAGATTCAGTCACTTCAGGCTTCTGTTTGTGTCTGATGTACCTGCCTCCGCAGAGCTGGAGGTTTCTGAGGGCTCCTGTACGTGCGTAGCAGGGTTGTGGCGTGCTCTCTGCTCTGGTTTCCAGCTCCAGATGTGGGCTAGTCCCAGTGCCTGAAACCCTACGGGCTCTGCTGAGGCTGTACCCACCAAAGGCTGGCTACTGCAATTCAGAAAAACCTCCCACTATTTCCTTTCACCACAGTGCTGCTTAGCCTTGCCCTGAGCATGTCTGCATGTTGTGCAAGGAAAATACAGCTGAGGCCTGCAGGTATTGTAACCAGGAGTGGATCTGTGCCATGTGATCTGTCCTCAAAAATATTAGTGCAAGGGTGAGTTGCTGCTAGTATTTGTATGACCATAGACTGCAGGAGCATCCCACCTCTACCTTGTTTTGGTAAGCATCGGACAGACATGTGATAAAGTAGATCGAGTTGAAAGGAGCTTTAGGCTTAAAAAAAAAAAAAAAAAAAAAAAAACAAAAAAAAAAAAAACCACAACAAAACAGGTGTGGGGGAGAACAGGACATGCTTTTCCTATAAAGATGTGGCTTTAAACTCCCACAGGAAGTCTGAGGCAGACCTAGAAATTGAACCCTGATCCTCTGGGGCCAAATCTTAGCCTTAGCCACAAAGCCCAGTCTCTTGCAGATTACCAGGGATGTTTCTCACCTCTCCCATGTGAGGACTGTGTGTTCATTTAGGATTATTTGCTTAAAAGCCCCCAAACTGTGCTGTTGTAAATGCTGACTTGGTTCCATTGTCACTAATGATTTCAGTAGCTCTGGTGATGATGACTTTCCAACAGGCTCAAGCAGATTAAGCACCATATGAATTAGAGCTGTGGAAACCCCAGTAAGCCTTGTAATTTTGCTAGTGTCCCAGGAGACCAGTACTGTTGTTAGTTACTGTGGGGAAACTGATTGAAAATAGTACTATAGAAGTCTATGAACTGCTGGTATATTCAGTGTTTCCAAGTCAACAGCAATAAAAGCCAGTCCCGCTTGTTCTCTCAAATCCAGTATTAAAATTCAGAATTGGTCAAGAAGGCTAATGTGATTTAACAACTATCATGAGATTTTCTTACCTGGTGGAATTTGAACAATGATATTCCTTCCTTACAGTGATGGCTCTTTAATTTCTGCATCTCCCAAACACTTTGCATAGTTAGGCTGAAATTTCCCTCCTTATGGATCCAGAGAGACTCCTTTCTCTGGAAGAGAGTAAATTACTGGAGGTTGCATAGTAGTAGAGAGTCGCAACATTAACAAATGGCTTGAGAGCAGGCAAATGGAGGAATTTCTGAAAGGAGAAAGCAACTTTATGGCAGTGTCAGTGGATTCAAGGATACTGACTTGTAAAGCTGTCTGCTCTTGTTTTTCTTCCAAGTAGGCACTGTGGAAAATAGCGCTGCCTGTTCAGAAACCCTTCCCTATCGACAGGCAGGCCCAGCACAGGGCGGTTGTTGTTTGAAGTGCCAGTACTGGAGTGTTAGCTACATCTCCTGTGCTCAACAGTGGGAGCCTTTGAGCTCTCCCAAGGGCTTTGAAATTGGTTGCTCACCTTTGAGTAGCACATAAGGGGCTTGCTTGCCTTTGAAGCCTTGTTTGTGCTAGGGATGCTTTCATTTGCCAAAAAAAAAAGAACCCTTGCTCAGCCCAGGACTTTGCACCAAAGGAGCTTGAGTTCATTACACAGTCCCTAATGCAATCTAGATGCTGGAGTGGCTGAAACACTGAAGAGGACTGCGGGTGAAACCAGGGTGTGCAAGACCTGCCTCCTTATTTGGTGACTGCTCTTGGTGCTGAGGACGTGCTGTCCTCAGTGCTTCCGCCACGGCCGCGCCGTGGGGCGGTGACTTGGACCATAAGGGGATAGGGATAGTGTCGGAGGTATCCAGAGTGGGCATGAGTGGAAGGCTGTACTTGGCTGAGCACATGCCTGTGCTAGAAACAATTTGCAAGCTGAGCTTCCATGACAAGCTGTCTTAATGGTGACACAGCATCAAAAGAGTCTATTGAATGATCCTGCCCCTCAAAGAAACAGGCTATACCAGTAAAAGGACTTATTTTTGCCAGTTACATTGCACCAGTATTAGTGTCTTTTCTGCAAGAGCTTTGTCTGGGCTAAGAGTGATGTTTTTCACATTCCTAACCAATGCTTCTGTGCTGCTGAAATGTATAAAGGTAGAGTGAACCTTGAAACAGAGGTGTGTATTTATTTATTTTTTTTTAATGCAGTTAATGGGTCTGGGTTCTGTGCTCTGCTCTTCAGGCTGTCTCTGAGCGTCTTGTTTCCCCTCAGTGTAAAACAGATAGGATACTTATCCACTTACTGCAAAGTGTCCCAGCATCCAGGGCTTTGAAACAGCTGTGTAACTCCTTGCGGTTGGCCTATCTCCCAGTTTTAAACTAGATACAGCGGTCCCAAGCGCAGTTGTTTCAAACCTGCTTTGGGGTGTCATTCTTCTCGAGCAGCTGGGTCCGAAAGCATTGCTGACTGCAAACTGGAACTGACAAATTTGGGATCTGCTTCATTTGTTTAAGCCCATCTTGTCCCAACTCACCAGGTTTTCTTGGACTGAATCATGGCCAGACAGGCTTCAAAAATGGTTCTGTGTATCCTTCCCAACCGTGAGGGCTAGCTGGAGGGTGTTTGCCCAGCCTGTGCCCTAAACCGTGCTATGGGAGTGGTGGTGGAGGGGAATGGGGACAAGATTGCATAAAACGCTCTTAATGAAATGCATTAACAAGTATTTCTGAGGAGTGTGCAGCGGGCCTCAATGGACGTAGTCATTTCTAAAAGCCTGAGCTGCCTTTGAGGCTGGAATTGGGATTCCACCTTCTCCTGCACCAGGAGGATAATTGTCCTCTCTGATAATCCACAGTTTGCACTGCATGTCTCTGCAGGCTTCCCAAGCTAAGCTGTCGAGATGTATTTTACACGCAATCAGCAGTGCGAGTAACTGGCGCTGCGGGAGGATGAGGGTAGGGTACTCTGGGCAAGGGGTAGCTTTCTTCACCTTCCTTGCCGCTGACTGCTGTGGCTGTGTTTTTGGCTGTTATTTCTGGAAGAGCAGGTCTCTTGCATCGCCATTGTGGTGGGTGGCTTACAGATGCTTGCTTTGCGAAGTCCTTGGCCCGCTTTCTGTAGCAGGGCTGCAAATAAGCTTTTTGACATCCGAGACCCGTGATAAATACTTTTTTTGACGGAGCCATCAGTGGAAAACAGAGCGTGGCGGTGGGGGAGAAGATGCAGCGCCTGGACTATCTCTGCTGTGCATCGGAGCTGCTCCAGGTCCTTGGAATGAACATCTCCGCCCGGGAGCGTCTGAATGTAAACACCAGCGTTGATAAACGGGCCAGTGGGCTGATTTATGGCCGCCCGCGAGGCGTGCTGGAGCCGAGGCGAGAGCCGGTGGGCGACGCGGCACCAGGGCTTGCAGTTGCACGGCCTGGCCTGCCCGCTCGCTGCTTGCTGGCAGTTTCGCGGGGTGGGCGTGAGCCTTCTGCCCTCGCTTCTTCCCCCGGCCGCTGTTCCAGCGCTGCCCCCTCCTCGC
>JAVKLA010000031.1:18959920-18990731 GCA_034782735.1 Sagittarius serpentarius | reverse complement strand
CAGTCTTTGGCCCACGTTCCTGTGTATCGCTTCTGCTGGAGGACATGGTCTCCTTTCTGGCTGACAGGAGAAATCTCATGGGTGCTCAATATGCATGTTGACTGACAGATGCGAAGAGCTGCTTAATTCTAGGATGCACGAAGGGCAGATGATGATAAAGGCTCTTCTGTAAGAAGCTTATTGCTCAGGGCAGAGGGCAGGGAGGAGTACAGGAAGGGATTGCCAAGAGCTGGGCAGTGAGTGGTGGCTGGGGGTGGGCAGGAAGCTTGGGTGGCTCCTTCTGTATATCCTGATTAGTTTGGGGAAAAAAGAAATCTCTCATGCTTTCTTTTGATTTATTTTTAAGCATTCTTTAAAAATACTGCCCTAGCCTCAAGCAGGAGTGAGATACAGCAATGGTGCAGCATGGTCCATGCAGTAGGTAGCTGCTAGAATTTGGGAGGGAGGTGAGGTTATTCCCAGCTCTGCTGCTAATTTGTTACGTGACCATGATCAAGACATTTTACCTCGGTGTTTCTGGTTTTTTGCCACCTAGTCCTCTTATATCTGGTTATAGATTGCAAGCTGTGTGAGAGTACATATTGCTACCTGCTCTAAGCACAGGAGGCCTTCATGTTTGTTGGGACTTCTTGCAAGTACTGTGAAACAAATACTAAATAGTCCAGACAGTGTTTAGGGAAAGATTGAATACTAATCTCTTTACCGCCTGCCTCCTTCCATAGGGATGTTGTCTGTGTGATAAATGCTGTGTACTCTGTCCCTCCTGTTGTATTTATTCCCTTCTTAGAATCTTTTAAATTGCTGATAAGTGTTTTTTTAATATCATTTAAATCGGCTTACAACAAAACCATTTTCTAATCCCCTGAGGATGCGAGTATGTACTTTCCCCCGTAGCATCACTGCAGTCCTAGGGAGATGCATGCGTGGGAGGACAAGGTGTCTAGTTCTGGAGTGGTTCAGGTGTTACAGGCAGGAGCCTTCAGGCACCAGGAGACATGAGCTCTCTGACCTCCTGTGGAGGGGACAGATACCTGCTCTGTGTAAGGAATCTGGGCATAAGAAGGCGAGGCTTTTACATGCAGAGAGTCTCTTTAAATCTTTCCTGGGGACTTAAATACGCTACTTAGAGCTTTCCCCTTCTCCAAAAAGCCTGCGTGGTTGCCTTCGTGGCAGTGAGGGCTGGGTAGGTAGGGACGAGTTCTAGAGATGCAATTTAGAAGTGGCAGTCGATGACTTTTAGGATGGAACTGCTGTGCATATCAGTGGCGAAGGATAAAAATGGATTGATTTGGCATGGGGCGTTATGCGTGAATAAAGAAATCACAAATGAATTATGAGTGTCACGTCAGGCAGGCTGATCAAAAGGCTTTTCTTCATTCTACACAGCTCTAGCTTGTGTGTTTCTACTCTTGGACTCAAGATCGACCACCAAGTTCCCTCTCCAAGCCTTGTCAAACAGTGCACTGATCCGTTTATACCAAAAATAAGCCCCAGTGAGAAGAAATGAAGGGGAAGGGAATTGTAACATGGTGCTTTTCTTGAAGTGCTGAGATGTGGCTTTCCTTCTCTGGGTCCCCTTGGCAGGGTTAGCTGTGCAGAAGGCTTTCTGCGCCCTCTCTTTCGGCCTGTCTTCCCTGTGTCCAAGTTTAGTTTGAACGTACGTGTTGTTTACAGAGTTCAGCAGGAGGTGATTTAGGACGGAGCTCCTCGCCACGGCCGTATCAGTATTAGAAATGCTGTGTTATGGCCCATGTGTTTGACTTCTCTGGAGTCAGGACTTATGCGGAGCTGCCATGGTTTCCTTGGAGTGGATGCCCATCTCTGACACGAAGCTGTGACTTTTAACCATCGGCTGTTTGTATTTAGGAGCAGGCCCAGCTCGGGGCCGGGGCTGTGGGGTGCGACTTTGGCAGAGCCACAGAGGGAACAGCCTTGCCAGGCCATGCCCACATTCCTATTTGGCTCTTTTCCTTGATCTTGTCACTTGCTTCTCGTTGTGAGTGCTAACGCCTGGGCAAAACAGAGGGGAAGGAGCATTTCCTATCTAGGAAGTGATGATTAATGATGATAAACAGTGACCCTTATGCCGAGAGAACCGTTTGTTCCTGCTTGATTTCAAACCCTTATATGAGTAACTGAAATGCTGCCCAAGGGAGCTGTATTTACTTTTTTTTTTTTTTACTACTTCTACTCACTGAAGCACTTTCTTTGCCTATATTCAGGCCCTCGGCATGGATTTGGAGGAGACCAATATATAACACTGCCAGGAAGTCAGAAGTTGCTTCCTTTGATATCCACTGTTGGGACAGATTGATGGGGGAGCATTGGAAGTCCTCACTTGTACCTAATCCTCTTACAGATAGTCCTCCGTGCAGGGGAAGGTGAATTGGTTTCTTTTTCTACTACGAAGAAAAAAAAAATCATGGGACAAATAGCCTATGTGGGAGGGCAAAAGCACCCCCTGCATAGTCTGGTATCTTGCCTGCTCTCTTTCCTTATGAAAAAGTAATGCACATCTGCAAATTGGAAAAATCTGTTCCTTGTGAAGAAGTGATCCTGCACAATTCCAGGTCCCAAGAGCTCAAGGAATGGCTTCTTTGACGCCTGCCCACACAGGATGTGTCTCTCTGCTGTGTCCCACAGGGCTCGCCTGCCCATGGAGCTGGTCCGATTGACTCCATGTGCAGATGCTTAGTCTGGAATAAATCAGGATTGACTGTTTGTGTGCCAGCAAACGTGTAGTCTGTTTGATGTTGCTTTTTATTTTTTAAAATATACATTCATCACACAGTCTTCACAAACTTCGCTTACATCAACAAAAAGAATTCCCCACACCAAAGTCAAAATAATATCATCACACCACCGACAAAGGTGCACAATTTACACGCTCTCCACCCCTTGTCCCGTCACCATGTCTGTATCTCTGAAGCTCAGATATTGTGAAGGTTTTGTGAGATCTAATGAAAATTTAAGTTGGGGCCACTTTTACAGTGAGAATGATGGCTGAATGGGAGAAGGAGGAGAAGTTGCTGCTTGCTATGTCTTTAGCAAGGGTTGATAAGGTTACATGTGCCTTCCTCACCTCTGCAGTATTTCAGAAGAAATTGGACCTTGGTGTGAGGGGTGAGGAAGAGAAAATTGGGGGATCAGGCTGGTGTTAAGTGAAGAAAGGTAAGGTAATTATTTAATGATGGCTAGGTCATGCTGCAGAAGGTGGTAGGAAATTAACTCTCTGTATCCTCCTTTGCAGGCCACAGGGACACTTGCAGATGTGTGCTGCTGTCAGTTCTGAGTTCCCTCAGTATGGTTCCTGGTAGAGGTGATTTTAAGAGCCTCCCACCCACTTCCCTGGGGCTATGCAAAGGTATTTATGGCCTCCCTGGGACTGCCTTACTCCAGGTGCATGAAGGCGGTGGCAGAGTGCAGATTCAGCACTTAGCCCTTGACAGCTGGGGCTGACAGGTCAGGAATGCAGTCCTGACAGCTGGAATCAGACTGAAAGCAGCCAGCATGGTGGGGAGGCCAGGAGGGGAGAGCAGGCGAGAGAGGCTGTGTGGAGAGATGGACAAACACACGCACACTGTGTGCAGGCGCGTGTGGAAAGACAGCCTGCAGGGACCCTGGGTTGCTCACGTTCCCTTTCTTCCACCTCCGTCACTATTTTGTTCCTTGTTCTCTCAACTGCCTGGATAATTTTTAATAAATGTGTGCACACCCCTGTGCAACCCTTGTAGTGACATCTGGCAGAGCATTAGAGCTGAGGCTCAGCAGTTCCATCAGAACACCCCCCCCCCCATCCCACCCCTGCTTTTGTGCAGGTTTTATGTAATGTGCTTCCCATAACTCAGCGACTCAAAGCCTTTGGGCAAGTTGGTTTCTACCCTTGCCACTCTTGTGCCAAGGTGCGTCATTCATAATTTGTGTTGTGGGAGATTGTTCCCTGATGTTCTTAAAGTGGTTATCTTGAAATCAAATTGCCTAGAATTGGCAACTGCTTGTTGCAGATGATGATGTTCTGGTCAGGTGTTTGTTTTTTTTGCTTTTTTTTTGCCTTTTTTTTTTTTTTTTAAATTGGTTAAAATGTGAGGCCTTGTTCAGTGGTCAGACATAGCTCTGAATCCTTTCACCCCGTGAATGCTGCTTCAAATTGGCTGGAAACACCTTGAAATGTTGCAACCAGTTTGTGTGGTGGATTGCATGAAACCAGTTTGATGGTCCTGGAGTAGTTCCTGGAGGGTCAGTTAGGCAATTGGTATGAGTCTGCAATGGTGGCAGCGAGCAAGGCTGATGAGACTTACTGTGAGAGACATGGAGACTGCTCTGACAAGGCAGAGACATTCTGAATTGTTGTGAGTTGGAGCTCAGCTTTTGCAGGTGGAGTATTTTCAGTCTCCAGGTTTGTCAGGACAGTACTCTTTTTGCTAGCACTGGATGCTGAGGGACAGAAGACTCAGGCTGGAGAGGATAGAAAAGCCTCTTTAAAAAAAAGAAACCATTATTAAAAAAAATTTTAAAAAGTGCATATTCTGTGTGCACATACAAAAACAAGGGGAGGCATTGGGTAGGCGAGGGACTGAAACCAACGGCGGAGCTGAGTGGTTTTGTTGTTTGTGTGCTCTTGTAAGTGAAACATCCCCAGCAGTTAATTCCATCCACCCGTCTTCAATCCTCCCCCTGCTAGACCAACAACAAAAACCCCAACTCCCAAAAAAACAAACAGCAGAGGAACCTGGGCCAAAGCCAGACCCTTGCATGTCAAGCTCAAGTGCAAAATGAATATTTCACAGCTGTGTTATAAAGCCCTGAAATGAAGGCTTTGCAGTGGAAATGCCGACAGCCCCTTAAGTAGAATAGTATACTGTAATTAGTGTTCTGTGTTTAATGTGCCAAACGAAGCACAGCAGAGCTAAATGTAAAACTTCAAGCCTTTGTTTTTCTGCAGCAGTAACAGGAGATCAGACAGTGTGTTCAGACGGTGGATTAGAGCCTACAACGTGTGTGCTGGTCCATGGAGGTTAAACGTGCTTTTTTGCAGTGGGGCTCAGGAGAGATGTACAAACAGGGCCAGCTGTGAGATTTGGCGCTCTGTATCAAATTTCACTTATGTAAGAAATAGACAGCTATTTCTTAAATGCTGATGCTGACAATGTACAGCTACGATCCATGTTCACGTATTGGATGCCAGAGTGCATTGATACGACTTTGCTATGTTGCCACATGGAAAACACATTGGAGTGTGTGCAGCGGTGCTGAAAACTCTGGGAGCAGAATATGGGGAGACGGATGTGAAAACCACAGTGCTCTTGGGAAACTCGGGCCTGATGTTGGAGCTCCCTGTGTCAGTGTATTGCCAGGAGCTAAGAGTGTTGGGGTCTCAAGTCAAGCCGTAAAAGCACTTTTTTAAAGGCAGAAGAACAGATGATTATGTAGCCGCTCTTCAGACAAGATGGTAACTGATTACTTGATATGCTAGGGAAGGCTTTCCAAAGTAACCCTCATGGATTATGTATCTCTGGGATTTCTGTGTCCACTGCTTTCTCAAGAGCGTGTGCCTTTGCACATACATTATTAATATGACCACATGCAGGCAGGAGAGGGATGAGGGCAGGCATATTGTGCAGTGGATGATAGATGCACTCTGATGGATGTTGTCTTTTCATGCTGACTTGATGCTGCTAGTTAATTAAATGGATTCAAATGTTAACTATGTTATACACAGGCCCATGGGATGGCTTTTAAAATAGAACTTGTCTTCATGTGGACTTTTATTGAAGTAGCCATTCTGGAGTGGAATGGAATAATTGTGCTGCAAGAACTCCCTCTGAGGATGCTCTTGTTCGTGAATAAGTGCTCACAAAGGCATGGAGAGGAAGGGGGAAGTTGAAATCAAACTGTTGATTCAAGAATAGGATTTCCCTTTCCATAGGGGAACAGAGAGGAGAGAATGGGGGGTAAGTTTCCAAGTGCAAAGCAGCAGGAGTTCTTATCTGTGACTTTAATGAGCAGGATGACCTCTTTGCTGCTGTCTGTAAATGATCTTAGATGTCAAAAAGGCAGATCGAGTGTAAGGTATTAATGGGAAAAAAGGAATGGAGAACAAAACAGCAGACTGTATTCTTCTGCTATGTAAACCATTACTGTGACCACACCTTGAAAGCTGTATGTAGTCTTGGTGTTTCCTCTTTGTCTCAGGAAGGATATAGTGGACCTGGAAGGTGGTTCACAGAAGAGCATCACAGCTGATCAAAGATACGAAATGGCTTTCAGGAGAGCCATAAACTGAGTAAGTGAAGACTCTTGTACGTGGAACATAGCTTACTTGAGGTGATAGCGTAGCTCTCTACAAAATCATGAGCCACCTGAAGATGGTTAAGTGGCGACAGACTATTCACTCTCTCTTCCTGTACAAGAACTAGGGCACATCAAATGAAACTAACGGAAGTAAGGTTTAAAACAAGCAATGAAAGATGGTCTTTCTTGCAACAAGTATCAGACTGGTGGAGTTCCTTGCTAAAAGATGTTGTGAATGCTAAGCTTTAATAGACATAGTGGATAAGTTCATGGTAGAGAACTCTACTGAAATAGGTTAAAAACTGAGAATATCTATTTTGAGACTGGGAGATTGACAGGAGGTAAGAAAGAACCAAATTTGCTTTCCCTGCTCTTAAAGTTTATCCATATATTTTTTTTATGTTACTGTTCTTCCTGACTTTTCTCCTTCACTTATGGCTGCAAATGGAAAAAAGAACCAGGGCTAGATACCGGTGTCTGATCCAAGATGACCAATCTCATGAAGTCTGGAACAGATACATCTGCTTGCTGGACATGGTTTTCCCAGGCTGTAGCCTCCTGCCTAATGCTGTAGGTACTGGGAGAGATGGGCAGCCCTGTACAGTAACACCAGTTTTCTCCCGAGTGGTCTTTTTGAGCACTGGAGAGTTGCATGTATCCTCTCAAATGCTTTGCTCCTTTAGTTCCATGCGTAAATACGTTGTGTTTGTAGAGAATGATGATTTTTTGGGCCCAGAAGAGAACGTGGATAGTATTAGAAGGCAGAAGGTGAGGTGATCGAGTCAGAAAACTCTTTAAGTTCTTGAGCATATGAATATGGGGAAGAAGGGCTGCAATACTACTGAACTCCTACTTAGTCTTTTGCTGGCCTGGGGAGGATGATGGGGTGAGTAGCAGCATCATTCAGCCCACAGTTGAAACTCTTTGAGGGATGCCTGGTATTAAAAATGGCTTTCTCCAGAAATTTTCTTTTCTTCTCTTTCTTTAAGACGAAGACAGACTGCGGAAGTCTGCTGGTGGGCAGGCAGGCGTAGGCACAGGAGCTCCTACCCAGCAGCCATGGTTCAGTAGTAAAACAGTGCAGCTGTAGGGAGAGTGTCTGTGAGCTCAGGTCAGGCAGGACTGTCACTGGGACTAGGTTGTCCCCTTTGGCACCCATTTGGGTGGAAATTATTACTGCACTGGGTGTGTTTACTACTGTTTTCTAGCGGTGTGCTGCCTAGATGTGCAGGCCACAGTGTTTGCCTCCCGTACCTCCTGTGTGGCTTTGGAGTGTAGGCGGTCCCAAACGGATGCAAACAATGGGAAGGAGGAAGGTGTTTGTAGGGGTTGGAGTTGGGCTGATCCCTCAAGGATTTCTGTGTTGTCCTTTTAGCATGTGGAAACAATTGCTTGTGGTATCTTCCTGAAAGCAACAGAAAGAGCAAGTACAAAACTCACTCTCTGAGAGCTGGGAGCAGCTAGTCGTGCATCTTGTTTCCTGAAAAGACAAACAAGGCTGGCAGGGGCTGTTTAGA
The DNA here is from genome assembly GCA_034782735.1 of Sagittarius serpentarius. Classification (NCBI taxonomy): domain Eukaryota; kingdom Metazoa; phylum Chordata; class Aves; order Accipitriformes; family Sagittariidae; genus Sagittarius; species Sagittarius serpentarius. The sequence goes on along the minus strand of JAVKLA010000031.1, from coordinate 18,982,923 downwards.
CCAGCCTTTCCGAAAGGATTGTCTGCACCTCAGTAGTAAGGCCGAGGTGGCACGGCTTTGTCACGCAAGCGTGGGCTTTCCCCGTCGTGCTGCGTAGAAGCGTGCCCGAGAGAAGCAAGGGCTGCTCTCAGACGTGCCCTTTGACTTCCAGGTGGGACTGGGCTGCAGCAAGGCCCCTCTCCCTGGGAAGGCCTGGCTGCCAGGAATACCTGGCAGTAGCTCAAGTCCTGCAATCCAGGACGCTGCTGGTCTGGCCCTGCCAGGTGTGGGAACTATCTGATGATCTTGGGATCTGATGTGGAAGGAACAGGGTAAGTGATCTGCTTAGGCACTGAAATTTCTTTACACGTTTGTGGAACTCCTAGCAGCCAAATTTAGATTTAAGCCTGTAAAATGGGTGAATGTCAAGTTTTGCAAGACAGGTGTTAGCTGCACAGCTGATTCTGGTTTTGGTGCCTAAGAGTGTGTATCGAGCCTCCAAATTTGAAAAAAAAAGTTGACCTTAAAGGAATGGAGGTGGGGTGGTTACAGGTAGCATAGTGGCAATGCAAAGTGAGCTGCAGAAGCACGTTGCGTGTGGATCGATTTGCTGACACTTGCAAATTGCGTAGAGAACCTTGACTGAAAGTGCCAAATACTATTAATAGAAGCCTCAAGATGAAGTAACAAATGTGGATAGCCAGCCTCCTCTCTCTGTCTCTAATTTAGGCGCACAAAATGACACGTTTAATCTTGCAGTTGTTGCCAGGCTTGGATGAGGTGGCCCATTGATTGCCTGTGAAGGCCTGAGCAAGCAGTGACACGTCTGACGACTGTGGGAAGCAAATTGGGCCAACATGGGGGATATGGGTAATGAACATGGTGTCTCAGATCTGCAGGGGGGACTCTCTAGGTCCTGTGGTTAGCTCAGATCAGACTTGGAAAGGTGTGTCAGGGAATTTATTTCTGATTGGGATGTGCTGAAGTACCACCTGGGAGACTTGTATGAATGGCAGTGGTTATGGTTGTGTAGGACTGGGAGACTGCACTTGCCACGTGAGGAAGTGGGTTCCTACCTTGTTGTAAGTCGTAACTTCAGAAGTGGGATAATGGCAGACCTGTATCAACAAATTTGTCCTTTGCTGTCAAATCCTAATTCCAGATTAGGAAGTTAAAGTTGGTGTACCTCTGTCCTAATTAACTATATTAATAATTACTTTGTTTTAGTTGGCAAGTTGAGAGGAATCCAGTTTATACTGCGTTGTTGCCTATTGTTTTTTCTCTCTGAAATGTTTTTAATTCTTCTGTCAAGTTTTGTGACAAGTGACTATCTCTTGCCCTTATGTCACCTAGTCTGGAGGTTGGTCATGGGGATAAAGCTGTGGTGTATTGTGGGGAGGGTGGTGGAGGTGGAGCTCACAAGTGTCATAAGACCAGATTTTAAATTTGTGTGTACTCTTTTTTGAAGGCAGTTGTTTTTAATACTCAAAGATTTATCATGTAGAGGTGTTGTAAGAGCATCCATTGGGTAGGCTCATGGGGTTGCCTTTCTGATTCTTTACATTAGGAAGGTTTTAAAGCTGAGAGTAGGAGCAAAAGAGGGGGAGTATTTTTCAGAAAGTTAGTTGTGAGTCTCTGGACATCAGGTAGGTGTTTCTGTGGCACTAGGTCTATCAATACCAGTGGTATGGCCTTGATAGTTGTTGCCTTTTTCTAATGGAACAAGTGATCTGTTGGAGGCCAGAAGATGCTCACTGGTAGTAGAATAATTGGACCTGAATACTCCTTTTGTGTCAAGCTATGTGCTGATCATAGGAGAAAGGTAGACTTTCCACCTCCTAGCGTTGCCACAAAGAATCTATTGGCAGAGCAGCATGGGGCCTCCACAGACCCTAGAGTGAGAGGGGAAGCTGGAGCACACGTGACGTTTTGCTGTTGGTGGGGTGAGGGTGTCAAGATAAATCAATTAGTGCTCTTGTTTGGTTTATCTCCCTCTTAAAGAGTAGGAAGGGGAGAGATTTTCCACACGAAGTACAGGGTGGGCTTTGGAGGTGCAGCTGGATTGATCTAGTTGCCAGTGAAAGGGGACAGTTTTCTTTTCCCTAGTTTTGAGCTCCCTGTGGCTTCTTCAGGCTGGCAAACAGAAAACAAAAACTACAACATGATTTTCTGCTGGTTTGGCCTGCTGGGCAGGCAGTTGCCATGCCAGTGCTGGCTGAGGGGGTGTCACTGGGCTGAGTGGGATGAGGGAGGAAGGGCCTGTCCCCTCCTGAGCAGGCAGCTGTAAGATCAGCTCAGCTGTGACGTAAGACTGCGCACTGAGAGGCTCGATACACGTCCTTGCAGAGCAAAAGTGTACCTGTTGGTGAAAGTCGGTTGCTGAATTGCTGCTGAATAGCTGCATAGCCAAGGTCAAGTTTAGGATAGTTGCAGTTACAGCCAGCCTGAGCTAAAGCCTGTGCTGAGCAGCGTAAGCACAGCATTGCCTAAATTGATGTTTGCTGACAACATCAAGTAATTGGTGCCTTATCTAGATTGGAGCACTTGAATGGCACATGTCTCTTCCACTTCCTCCTTCACTGTCAAGAATTCGGCTTCTATAGGAATTTAAACCTCTGTTAGTTTGATGGGTTGGGAACCGTTGATATGAGCTGGAATCTCAGCAGCAGAAGCATTGAGTTCTTCTTTCTGTGCATTTGTGAGGCTGCTTTAAAAATAAATGTGTTTTGAAGTATTGTTAACGAGCCTGGAAGAGTGGATCTCATCCTAGCCTCCCTAACTCCGCCCCCCGCCTCAACATTTTTGTTCCAACTTAATGTTGGAACAAAACTATTTCCTTTCCTTACCGATGGATTTGTAAATGGATTTTTAATTGTATGTTCTTATACTAAACTAAAATCCATGGGATTTTTGTAAAAGCCGTGTTTCCAGAGATACTAATTTTGCTAGGGAAGGGGACAATTTGGTGTTCTCTCATACTGTCTCAGAGTATCTGGGGTATATTATTAGTAAAAGGGAAAAAAAGACCAAGTTGTTCCAGGGACTGGGACATGAAATCTTCCACGTTCCATGTCACTGGCTTGAAGGCAGGCCAAATTAAATTAGTTAAAGCATGGACGGCTCACTTTAAGTGGTGGCACCTCAGCCCTGCTTTACCTGTTGAAGCAAGGTAGTTCTCTGTGTGGGGTTACTTCTGTCACTGTTTCTCACTGAGCTCATGGCCCAGGTTACTAGACTTTGTTTCTTCACCCTACAGCTGAACTCCTCAGGCCTGGTAAGATGTGTGGTCAGGGTGGCGTGGGGAACCTGCCCTGCCCCTGCCTTTTGTGCACCATGTTGGTATAAATACAAGATGTTCGTCTTCAGGGCAGCTATTAAAGATAGCAGTAATTATTACAATAGTAACTTCTTATGCCGCGTCCATGCCCTTAAGGCCTTAACCAAATATAACTTAGATGATGATAATTAAAAACAGAAGACCGTGACGCAGTAAAATCCATGAGTTTGGCAGGAACAGCAATGCTGAGGAGGAATGTATGCATCAAATATATAATAAATAAAATCAAGCTGTGCAAATGTAAAGGAAAGAGAATAATTTTGTGTCGGTCAAAACAACTCCAGGGCTGAGAACTGGTTTGTGCTCAGAGGTTCAGTCCTTTCATGCCACAGACCAGATTTTATACAGTGTAATCCCACTGCAACCTTTTGCTTTGGCGTAGTTGCTAAATTCTGATGCTTTCTCTGCCAGGGAGCGCTCCCCAAAATATTGTGTCATGTCTGTCTGTCCCCCTCCCTTCCCCTTTTGTTTTTGCTTTTCCCGGCTTCTTGCCCCAGAGGTCTGGCTATGAATCTTTGTATCTTCCAAGTAGGTCTTCCCATTTGCATTTCTCTTCTTTTCCTAAAAATATTTGAGAACTTTGGTCAGGGGGGAAGGCATTTTGGATTACTGTCTCTTGCATGGGTCATTGGTATGCGGGCTTGTGAACCCAGTCATGTAAGCTGTTCTGTCTCTTGAGATTCTTGGGGAGGGATGCCCTGGTCCACTGGATGTGATTTCTAATTCAAGCACTGTGGGAAAAATAGAGTATTCAGTTCCTAGGAATACAGGGCTGGGACCAGGCTGAACCACCTAGCACTAGATGGAAGAGATAAAGAGAATGGGTCAACCTGGAAACAATTTTTGGGAAAGAGCTCTGGAGAAACTGGTTTGCTGCTCTTGCAGGTAGGATGGGAATCACTGGGCAGTGAATGTGCATCCCAGCTTTTCACCAGTACTATCTGCTGCTTGCAACCGTCTGTCTTTGCAATGCTTTGCAATGCTCTGGCATAGACAAAGTAATCAGTGGACTGATAACTCCTTCTCTGTACCCCAGCAGTATTTTACTGTGCCTGTGTTGAAAACTGAGTAGGGTTGCTTCTGTACCTGGGTGCTTGTCAGTGAATTTCTAGGAGCTATGATTCTTCTCGGTGTCAGCATGAACCAGACCATCAGCAACTGTGTATGGGTCCATTTGAACTGCACTCATATTTCATAATACTTCTTGTTTTGTTTTTCACGTGCACTAGGTGACTCTGGAGAAGGTGTTGGGGATAACTGTGTCGGGAGGCAGAGGATTAGCCTGCGACCCCAGAACTGGCCTCGTTGCTTATCCGGCAGGGTGAGTCACTAACCACATTCTTCAAAGCTAAAATAAACCAGGACTGATGTATCAACATGAAGATGCAGGGTGTTTCCACTATGGTCTTCTACAGGGAGGCTATTTACCATTCTTTAGTCTTTTAACACCAGAGAATGATGAGACTCAGCACTTAGTGTAATTGGCAAGGGAGAGGGACTACATTTTACCTGTCAGGTTTCAACAGAATCCCTTTTAATGGAACCCCTCTCCCTCTTCTTTCTCTAAGCTGGGTGTTAAATTGTGGGCTTTTTAACTATGCTTTGTAGTGTGGTGAACTTGCCATGTGGTCCTCAAGCTAGCGAGTACCTAATGGAGCAGGTGAAGAACTGAGAAAAGCCTGAATTGACAAAAGTCGTCTTATATATGCCTTGCAATTTATGACTTACTGTGCTCCCTATTCAAATGCAGAGAAGAATTTCAGGCTGACAGCCTCTTGCATGTGGGTTCTCTGGAGTGCAACACATCTATCAACCACGGCCTAAATCCAAACAGAGATACCCAGAAGGAGACTTTGACAGACAGCAAAAGAGCTCCCTAGAGGGAGATAGCTGAAGGCTGGAGAGGTGGCTTTGAGTTGCATGTTTAGCAAAATCATAGACATCTGGGGCCCAGATCCTGATCTTGCTGAAGGCAGAGCTCACCCAAAGGGCATGTGTCCATGGAGGAGCAGGGCATGTCATTGTTGCTGATCTGTGGGATGGGACTTGTCTGGAAGAATGAAGCCCCTGAAAATTTTTAAAGGGACTGTGAAAGAGGGAGGTAGAGGTCTCATAATAGAAGGCATTTTGAAAACCCAGGGAGGAAAAACATTATACCCTGCCAGTGGAAGTGTGGCTGTTGAGATGGGGTGTATCTATGTGATACTGTAGTAGGAATAGACTGGGAAGAGAGAAGAGCGGCTCTTCAGGAAAAGCCTTCACTGTGTAATGTGGCACTATGTGGGGATACTCCAGGTGGCTGAGTTGCAGAAGTCCATATGAGCTTGGCTCTTCCTCTGAGCTAGTTGATTCTGCTGGTCAGCAAGCTAAAGGAGAAGAAGAAGGGCAGTATCTCCAAGTGACATTGCACAGAAGTACTCTTAAGACATGAAAGCTGGAATTAGAAGAAAGGAACTTCCACAGCAATTATAGGTGACATTTGCAAGTGTACAAGAAACAGGCTAGCAACACTTAAGGATTCTGTGTTTGTGGACAAAATGAGAGATGGGGTCAGTAAAACTAGACAGAAATTTTTCCCCATCCTGGTGATATCCTAGTTCACAGAATCACAGAATTGTTGTTGTTGGGAGGAACCTCTTGCCATCATCTAGACCAAGCCCCATGCTCAAGCAGGGTCACCTAGAGCAGGTTGCCCAGGACCATGGCCAGGCAGCTTTTGAATGTCTCCAAGGATGGAAACTCCACAGCCTCTCTGGGCAGCATGTTCTAGCGTTCGACTACTTGCACAGTAACAAAAAAAAAGAAAAAGAAAAGAAAAGTGGGGTTTTTGGTTCTTTTCTTTTTCCTTTGTGTTCAAATGGAATTTCATGTGTTTTAATTTCTGCTCATTGCCTCTTTTTCTGTCAGTGGGCAGTCTGTTAAACCGCAGACAATTTGAGATCCATATCTGCACTTGACACCATCCTTTATGCTTGAACTCTTTCGAGCCAGGCAAATATACTCCAGTGTGTGTTGCCTCTTCTTCTGCATCTTTTCTGACACTGAATATGTTCACACTTGAAGAGGGCAAGGAGAGAGAGAAGAAAACAAGTGCAGTAAACAGATGTTATGGGCTCTTGCATAGCTAAAGATAGATTAGTTTTGTTACTAGTGATGTCCTCTGATGAGCTTGTGCATGCCTAACATTGATTTAATCAAGCATGAGGACACCTGGGGATTCTTTTGGGTAATTAAAAGGTTATGTGGTCCCTTAGGGCTTTACAGGGGAATTCCTGTTCTTACTTGTTGGTGGTAGCATCTCAGGGCCAGGACAGGAAACCTATGGAATATACTAGGTGTGTGTTATAACAGTTTAATGGCTTATATGACTTGCTGCTTTTATGCCACAGCTGGCCTGTTTTTTGATGCTGTTGTGATTTGCTGCAGTCAAGACAATCTCTAAGAAAACTAGTGTTAGTTAAGGAGTCAAAACATGAGAGGGGTACTGGTGCAGACCTTACTAAGTTGGTGCAAGTTCAGTTTGTTGTTGGTGGTTTTTGTTTGTTGTTTTTCCTTCTCATTTCCAGTGAATTTCTCTTGATTTGCAAGAATCCTGGCATTTCTGGTACATTGACTTTATTTTTGTTTCTATTTGTTTGAATTTACTGGACACTCAAGCTTCTTAAATGAGGCTGATGTAGCAGACTGGGCATGGCTCATGCACAGTTGCTTCATGACCTGTCCGTGCAACTTGGACATCTTCAGGTGTGCTCCAGGTACTCCAGTGATTTCCTCAGCCCTCAGCTCATCTACTGAGGTTTTGCAATCCTGACGTGCCGATGCTTTGCTCCTCCAGTCTGTCCTACCCCTAAAAGTTGAATTTATGTAACAACTCTATATTTTCCTAAGAACACTTTCAACATACCTAGATTCATTTGGTTAAGATCAAAACGGTTGCCCCAGGCAACCTGACTTCATCCACACCAGGCATACAAATGCGTATGTGAATGAGAATTTGTGCATGAGAAGCTTTGGCGTTCTTTGAGCAGAATCTTAACTCTGGTTTCTGGTTTGCCTAAAGTCTTTTTTTTTTTTTTAAATACGATAGCTTTTCTGGATTTTTCTCTTTCCTGGAGTTTCTGAATCTCCTGAAAGAAGCAGTTCCCAATGCAACCCAAGCTCATTCCAACTCCATGGCGGTGCCAAAGAGCTGAGAGTTACATTATTATTTTCCTTCCTTCTCGCTGGCTTTTGAACTTTCATCCTTTCTCTTCTTTGACCCTAATGAGACTTTTGCTCTGGCAGTATGTGATAGCGGCATTGCTGACCCTGGTATTGTTTTGGTGGGATGCTTGTGTTATGGGAGGCTTTTTCTTCATGTCTACCATAAAGGCACCAATTGCTGCAGATACTCTAGGCCACCACTTTCATATAAGGCTGTTGTCTTGGGAGATAAGACAACACAGGAGAGAAAATTACATACTCTCTGAAGGTCATACATCTGCTGCCTGCACTTGCCTCTTCTTATGCTGGGAAGTGAAATAAACCCAAAGTTGCTCTTAGGGTTATGCAGTGAGTAACGAAGTCGGTCTGTATGAGGAGTGAGGGGAACAGAAATGTACTGAATTTTTTTACTTCTTGTGGCAGGACTGATGCTCTGTCCTCCTTCTCTTTCAGTTTTTTATCCCTTTGCTTTTTTCCTGCTCTTACCTCGTTTTAGTTTGTTCTTTTTTTTTTCTTTCAGTAGCTAGTTGAGGTTCTGTTTCCTAGAAACAAGAAAGGAAACAAAGCTAAGAAAATCCTCTGAGGATGACTAGCATTAAAAAAGGAAAAAAAAAAAGGGGGGGAGGCACATCTATCCATTTAAATTCTAGACCAGCTGCTCAGATAGCTTGAGTCAGCTTATCTGTTTTGGGGGTTGTGTTTGCTGGGTTTTTCTTAAGCCTTGTAGGTTGGTATGACTGATTGATTTATTTTGCTCCTTTTATTCTTTCCTTGGCTCTCAGTTGGTCATGATAGCTGGTTGGCAACCTTGCCTTCATGTGAGGCACGTGCCTGCTTGAGGGAGCATCCTGTGCTTTTTCCTCCATAGGAGCTGGATAGTAGTGCTTCGTGCTGTTCGTTGTGCAATGTCTTTTAAACACTGTTATGTTCTGGCTGCCTTAAGCCTCTGTCTAGCTCTGCTTGTCAGTTCCCAGCCATTCTGATAAAAGTCAGGGTTTTTTTCACATTAGTGTTCCTTGCTGGGGAAATTGGTATTTGATACATAGCACATGTAATGAGTTGATTGGTTTCAGCTTGCATATTCTTCCCCCCACCTTCAGCTCTCTAGCATAGCTCTTTACATACAGCAACTCCTGCTGAAGGCAGACATGGGTTTAATATAGTGAATCCTCTCTGAGACATAGCAAAATGAGTTTCTTTGGGTTTCTCTCAGAAATTAACGTAGCCAGCACAGATGCAGCTCCCTGGTTAGCTCTGTGTGTGTGCGCAGTACATCTGCTGAACAAATGATTCGGATGCCCCCATATTCTGTACCATTTCAGAATGAATCACCCTTGTTTGTAGATAGGAAGGGAGGGACAATAAAAGAGGGAGCTATATGATCAAAGTTGAGATGAAGATATTAAGTCTCTTCTCCTGCTGCTTTTTGCCGCAAGATCTTGTTGAAGACCTAGACTTGTTCTTGCTTCAGCTTTATCACCTCAAGGTTTTTTTGAGATAGGACAACTAATATTCAGAAGTGAATAGTGGTATGATGTGTTCAAAATCAGAAAACTGCACAGCTGTCTGGGTCAAATTTTATTTTACTACTGCTGTGCTGTGGATGTTGGACATAAGTGCAGCAGCCTCTTGTGTGCCAACCTGCACTGCAGCAGAATCGAGCCACAGTTGCCTCATCTTTTTTCACTCTGTCTCCCCCTGTTCCACCCCTCGTCCTTGGCTGGTTTGCAGTACTGAGTGGAAACCTCTTAGCTCTGACAGCCCTTTTGAGTCATGCCCCTCCTGGCTCCCTGTCCACGGATCCAGGGAGGTAAGTGTGAGGTCCTGCACTGCCAGGGCAGTGACCAGTGAAGGGAGGAAGGGGAGGAGCACAGCGGGAAATGAGTGAATCGGTTTTAATCCAGCTATGAGTCTGCTCAGCACGTGTGGAGCTGTCTCGCATAACTGAGTGGTAAATCCCACTGGAAGCTGAAAGAGTGAGCATTTTTCTTTTCCAGAAGTGGTTCTTGGTTTGCTCCCAAATACCTCTATCCAGTTCTGGTAGATAGGCTGTAAGGCTAAGTGTGGTTTCCAGCCCATCCACATGTGGAGTCTCTTGGAAAGTTTTAATCATCATTTTCCATTATTATATAGATAGATTACTGCACAACATAATAAATTATCAGCTTAGAACAATTTCCTTTTACCTTAAGCTGCACATAACCCACAATGGAAGAATAACATTTAGGATAAACATTGCTTAACTTTACCAGGCATGATGTTGCCTTGCTCTTTCTTTCCTCTTTAAAATGGAAGGTTTTGATCAGTGGGATACAGGGATGAATTGTGAGAGGCAGATCTAGTAGATGACTGCTGGTGAATGAGGCAAAATGCTGTTCTGAACTGGGATCTTTTCAAGACTTAAAACTGTTGTGGCCGGGTTAGAATTGGTGGCCACATGGTCAGTGAAATCCTAATTTGTAAGATGACAAGTATTCCTGCCTCATTTCAGAGCATATTTTTCTTAACTAATTGATCGCGTTGCTTGGACGCCACAGTGGTGGTTGCCTTTAGAAAGCTGTAGGTACACAGAAGGAGTCCACTTCTTTACAGACCCAGTGTACCTTTTGGTACATGTCCAATTTGTGCAAAGCTCTACTGCTCTGTGCAGGTACAGTTCGTCACTAATTTTTCTCTAGTATAAATGCTATTGGGTTGTATCCCAAATGCAGCTTAAATGGCTACAGGGACATTGAAATACTTGAACTGCTGGGTTGCCGGTAGATAAATCCAGTTCTGCTCGTGCTGGCTCCTTCAGTTTTACTTTACCCAAACTTCTGAAGGAGAATTTCTGGCCCTTCTTTTTCTGTTCTTTTCTAAAGGAGCATCCTGCGGTGTTGTAAAGACTGTAGAAACCTACCATAAAATGAAGAGAAGTTCTCATCTATGATTCAAAGCAAATTTCAGCGTCTTTGGCCAAACCAGAGGCAGTTTGCTTAGTCCTCTTTAGAATGAGACAGTTGCCTTTCAAGGGTTAGACCTCTTTACCCTCTGTCTCCCAGGAATCTGGACTGTTGTTAATGTATTTCTTGCGTGAGGCTACTGTGCTAGTACACGCTGTCTGGGGAGATTTTCCAGCTGGCACAATTGTAGTGGTGGACCTGAAGAGGAAGATAAGAAAATCCCCTTCATTGAGATTGTAAAACACAATTTGAATTGAACAGCTGTGAGTGCAACTGGGCTTGAGTTGGGTCATTGCAAGCAAACCAAACAAATTTTGCTGTGTGCAGACGGAACACACCAGGTTTCAGTGTCCTGAAAGTGTCCAATAAGAGGATGAAAAGTAGCCAAACTCTTCCCTCTCTTTCCTTCTGCAGCAACAGCAGATCTCCCAGAAAGAGGCAGGGATACTTTGTTTAACTCTTAAATCTTCCTGTCTTAAATACCCACTGGAGGTGAAGGAGCATATCTGCACTGAGGCATGAAGACCTGAAGTGTAAAATACTTCCTTTCATTCCTTGCTTTTATTAATGTAGATTAGACAGGGAGGGTGGGCTGAGGAAGGCTAATCCAGTCTTAGTTTCTGGCAAGCGAGCAAACTCTTTGCACTTGGGACAAGAGAATGGAGATCCCCTTTGCAACAGTGCTTTATTCTCAGGCCAAAGAATCACAACTTTGATATTTTAATTTGCAGAAATGGATTTAAGGGGGCTATGGCCTCTCCCCTTCTCTCTTGCTGTTAGCCTGTGAGTTTCACAGGTAACAATCATACAGTCCTGGAGCAATTGCCCTCTTCCCATCTAGGTAGCAGCTGGGTCCAGTCCTGAATCCCCATCATTGCACATCAGACAGGAAAGACCTTGCCTAATGGAGTAGGCGCAGTCTGACTTGTCTGAGCTCTTTCCACATGCCTGTACAGCTAGGCAATAATTTCTACCTTGCTTTTTACTTGGTCTCCTTTTTTGTGACTGCTGGAGACTTCCACACTGAATCCATGTCTCTGTAATAAAACTGCACCTAAAAAGTCGAGTTTTTTGCTGAACGATTGTGTATTGATCCAGTTCAGCCATCTCATTTGGTTTGGCAGAAAAGGAGATGAAGAAGCAAACGAAGCAGTACTAGCGATCACCTAGAGCTGCGGGCAAATTCCCCTGGTTTAAGTCCTTAGCAGAATGGAGTCAAGCCTGTGAAATCAACTTCCAGGCAGTTTCTATCAGCCAGCCCCTAGGCATGTGTGTGGGGGGGCTTTTGATGTCATGTCTAATTAATTTAAAATCTTTACCTGTGACAAACAACTGGGGACGTAACATTTGGTAGAATCTTAAATAAGGAGATAGCCATGGAGCTCCAGACCTGCAGCAAACCTGCTGCCCAGCAGAGAAGGGAGAAAAATAGGACAAAACCTCACAATAGCTGGGCAGAAAAGCTTCTTACTAAACCAGAGGGAGACTGTGTCAAGTCTCTGCTGAAAGTGCTGCTGCCTGTGCTGCGTGCACTGAAGACTGCAGCATCGGGGTGCTGTCAGACTGCTGGAGGGAAGGTGTTGGGAGCATGAGTCTGACTGCAAGAGTTCAGCCGCTGGCTGGGGAAGGTGGTTAATGCCATCTTCATCAGGAGTGGAGTAGGTTGAAGCTCTTGCAGTGGACAGTGGGAATCTTGTGGGACGCTTGGCTTCAGACCCTGTGTGACGTTGTACCTTGTGTTGTACATGGTATTGAAAAACTAGTCAGGGCAGTGCTGATGCTTGGTTTTGCCAGCTGCCTTTAATACAAGCTGCCATCTCACTGTACATAGAGCTACCATTTTGATGTACACCAAGCTTCTGGTTACTTCTCCAGAATGCCATACGTTAATCCAGCCTTCAAGTTACAAGAACAACCCCAACTCTCTCAGTCTGTCCTCACAGGAGAGGAGAGGTGTTCCATCCCTCTGATCATTTTTGTGGCCCTCCTCTGGACCCGCTCCAACAGGTCCATGTCTTTTCTGTACTGAGGGCTCCAGAACTGGACCCAGTGTTCCAGGTGGGGTCTCACCAGAGGTATGTTGTCCTGTATTTGGGATGATAGTGAGAGTTTGTCTGAAGGACAGGAAGACTTTTCTGAAAAAAGCCAGCAATGGGGAAAAGGCAATGTATTGTAGGGCATGGAGAACTGGGAGTTTTTCTTCTCTATTTTTGGTCTGCCACGGGACTGGATGGTAGAGAAAATCACTTTGCTTCTCCCAGCTTACACCTTTTTCTAAAAATAATTGTAACGGTTTTCCATTTTCTCCCTTATAGAGCTTTAGATAATAGGTGCTGGATATTAAACAGATGACTTTAAAAAAAAAAAAAAAAGATGACTTAAAAAGTGCTGTCTTGCACAGCAATCCTTACCCTTGCTAGTTTGGATGCTCTTCTCCCAACATCACATACTAGCCAGCCCTCAAGGCGGTAGAGTCCGCAAAGACATATTATGCTGCTTCTTAAGAGACTCTGTAGTGTGCTGCTCCTGCTGAACGTCCCACAGCTGGTTCTGTGTATGGGACATGAGCTCAGGTGATGTTGTGGTAGGTATATGCACAGAAAGTTAAGGATGTGATTAAGGCAAAGAACACCACAGGCTGCCAACCCCACTGCGTCTGTGTCCTCCTTTGTACCTGTTTCCAGCACTGAGCAAGCCTGGTTCTTGACAGAGAGAGGAGAGCAGAATGGGGTGGTGGTGGAAAGAGATGCTCTCAGAATGGTTTTGTAGAAGGAAATTGGATGGAGGTTGCACAGGGATCTCTTCAGTGGTGCATTTTGCATTTTTTTTGAACATCAGTTTTTTCACATGCAATTTCTTTGATTTCTTCAAAGAAATAAGTAAAAGCTTTTCTTGTTCAACCCCTCTCCTCTCCCATTCTATATACTCTGACACTTCAGTACCCCAGCATGGCACACGATTGTGTTAACTATATGCTTTTGTGCTTAACTGGCAATGAAGTTGGTGATGGTTTTTAGTGTAAGAATGAATTGCAGGACCCTTATTCTGGGCCAAAGAAGGCTCCTTGCCTGCAGCGTGTGTGCAGGCAGTGTGAATGTCCTCTCACCTCTGGTGATGAAAATTCTGCAGAGGGGGTTTTGTTCCATGTGTGATGCTGCAGTGGTGTGAATAAGCCATAAATAAAGTTTGGTAGTGTGGGTAGGGCAAGTCTAGTTAGGTAGCTTCAGTCCCACACTGCCTCAAACAGCTGGCGTGGCAGGTCCGGGCACTGCCTGTGCCGTGTGTTGGGGGGCCAGAAGTGTTAGCTGAGCCCTCAAGAAAGTTTATGTTAGAGTGTGGATTCTTGCTGTTGCCAGAAATGTTAGTGATGAAGAAAGTGAGAGCAGGGAAATGGGAATGTTTTTATCTTTGCAAGGCTGCAATGAAAATTCTTGTGACAAAGAAAAAGCACTTAACTGCCCACAGCTTCACTGTGCTGGATTCCTGAGGCTGCGAGCAGGGAAAGGTGGGCTTCTTGGAGGAGTCCTGTGAGTTTGCTGCTGTTTGGGTTGCCTGACAAACCATATTAAGGAAAACTATATAGTACATGCTTGTTACTGCTTCCATCCTATTTCCAGGGCCAATATTCCTGTTCCCTGAACGGGAGAGTGTTAACATGCCTGTCAGAATAGCTGTTTTAATGATTATATTGGTCATATCTGACTTTAACCTGCCTTGTTAAGAGAAGTGCTGACTGTCCTCAATCTCTCAATCTTTCACTGTGCCAGTTGTACCAATTTGATTTTTAAACTGGGAGGCAAGCTAGAAATAATCCCATGTAGATGTAGATGGTTAGTTTGTTGCTTTGTGCTTTGATCTCATTAAGCAGCATGCCAACTAAAGGGAAGTCACTATTTTAAAAAAAAAAAAAAAAAAGCAATCCTGTGGTGAGGGTCACTTGCAGTTTATGCGCAAAGAAATTGAAACGAGAGAATAAGCACGTCTGCTTTATTTAATAACAGAGCTAAACACTCTGGTAGAGCTCTGCAAGTGGGAAGCTTTGACAGGTTTGGAAAGCTACTGCACGCTAGTGAAATAGGGAAGAGGAGCGGTTGCAAAGCTCATGCTGCCTTGGCTATTTTGGAACATGTAGGCCTTTTCTCAGCTTGAAGCTCTGCAAACCCCTGGGGTTTGCCTATTGCCTGAGAAAGGAGGGGGATGGCATAGAGCAGGAGCGCCCAAAAGCCTGTGTACCTGCAGGTAACAACCTGCTTTCTTCTCTACCTGCTCTGTATCTCTCCAGCAGTTTACCTCCTAGCAACCAGCGCCTTGGTGCAGCAACACAACTTGCTTGTGAGCCAAGTCCTGAGCTTGCTTAAGAGCGGGGGGCGGGGGGGGCGGGGAATGGGGACTGAATAGCAAAGTCTGGGATGAAAATGAGATACCAGCCGCCTCAGTTGAGCTCCACCCTTTCTAAGAATCTCAAAACAGGCACTGTGTCTCCTGGCAACCTTGACACAAATCGTAGAGTTTAACTGAAAAGAAGTACATACAGTCCAAAGGACGTATCCCATCACCAAGTGTGAACAACAGGGAGTTGGTCATTTTCCTCTTCCTGGAAGATCTGCCACTGTAGACGGTTTTGGGTTTCACTTGGTGTCAGAAAGGCAACAAGTTAAAGGTGAAAGAACATCAGGTTAGGACAGCTAAGATGCGCCAAGGAGCAGTGTATTTTGTTTATTGTAAGCATGCCCAGACGCACCTGACTATTGCTTAGGAACCAGATGTCGGACTTAGCCCTCCCCACTAGGCTAGCGCTGGAAGCTGTGCCCTGCAGTGCACGCACATGTGCACCAGCCTGTTGTGCACCTGAACCTGGTTCTTTCGGCTGACAGTCAAAGATTGACAGAGCTGATACCAGTTACTTCTTTGCCTTCAGTGTCAGTTGCTACGCTTTCACGGTGCTGACCTAACGCTTCTTAGTCTTGGACTCTAACCTGGCCACATGTCTCTGTGACAAGAGATGCAGATATATGAGAGAGCAAAACTGAGTTTTATCATGATTGCTTCTCCTTCCAGGAAAGCTGTCTTTTCATGTCTCCTGACAACTGATGCTCATTAGCTACTCTGAAGACAAATTTTGGTGCATTTAAAATGCTCTATATTATGCTGAGATACAGGCAAAGCAGAGGTAAATGTTCATCTTCCATTAAAGCCAGAGCTGTCACAAGGCTCCTAAAAAGATAAGAGGCAGAATTGAATTTTGCCAGTTGGGCAACGGCTGAGCTGTTCCCGCTCTGGGAAGCGGCAGGCCTGGGGCAGGGAGCCAGCAAGAGCTCTGGACATTTGGGCTGAGAGCCGCAGCAGGCTTCCCGTGGCTTGTGGCACCGACAGCAGCTGTGGGGAGAAGCAGGCTCCCCCCAGCCCCTTCTTTCAGCATCCGCCAGCCTGACCTTGTAGGGCTCGGAATAGGCAGGGTTGGCAGGAACATTTATTGCCTTTTTGCTGGCCCTGGCAGCCTGCTGCCCGAGGCAGCTGTGAGCTTTGCCCGTTCTTAGAGGAGCCGAAAACAACTGACCATTTGAACAGGTAGTTCTTTAACTCCACGCTTTTGAAGAAGCGGGTTTGGTGTGGTTTTTTTTTTTGTCTCTGACACTCTTACAGAGATATGGCAAGGATTATGTTTACTGAAGCGTTCAAGGGGAAAAGCTGCTCCAGTTTCTCTGCCGCAGTGGGGGCTTTTGCTGTCTGCTCTGGAACGCAGGAGAGATTAACACCAGGCCGATGGGCAGTGGAGGGGCCTGCCCAGCACCTTACCCTGTGTGTGGCATTCCTCCCCACGGAGATGGAGGTGTGGAGGGGGCTGGGAGACAGACCTGCCTCAGTCTGCTTCTTTCTGAAGGTTAATAGATGAGAATGGGGAGGGAGTTAAATTGTGTTACTTTTTGTTTTGCTTCTTTGATTAATGCCACTTTAGTATGGACTACACTGCTTGCTCATGGTAAAACAATTAAAGCCCTGAGGCATCTGCCATAAGCTGTCATGTTCGTCTGCTCCAGATGATTAGTTTGGTGTATAGATCTTTCTCCCTGCTCCCGAGCTGCTCGGGCACAATGAGGGAGTACTCTGGCTGCGCTTGCTGCTGGAAACGGAGGTGTTGGCCAATTGTTTGCAAGTGGGATATGTTTTTCCTTTGGGACTTGATTTTAAAGGAAGACACTCAGCTTTTGAGGCTTTGTGGTGTGGTAGGAACTGCTCTTGCAGAGAAGTCGGTGCAGACCTGAAGTGTAGAGCCAGATGTTCCCGTGTAAGCCCAACTGGGTCTGTGAATCTCTGCAGGGAGCTGCTTGCTCCCAGGAGGGTGCCTTCAGAGAGAGCTCCCATCTTCCTTCGTTCTAATGTTAGGCTGGAGAGCTGAATTGGCTTGGCGCTTGATGGCAGATTTGATTATTCTGCAGGAATTTTATTGTAAACTTTGTTTATCTCTGTCTTTCTTGCCTTTGCCTCTGAACTGCTGTCTGTCTGGGGTTTTAAAATCTTTTTCCTTTTTTTTCTTCAACTTGTCTTTCATTGCTCTCTCTTCCCCTAGATCTGTGCATTTGCTTTTCTCTGAGACACTCCCCTTGGGCTTTGTTGTACTGAGTGTTGTTTGTGGGCAAAGAAAAAGCACACCTTATATATACAGGCTGCATGTGTGTACAAATAAGAAAAGGCAAGAATTTATTGTTAGTATAACTGAATTCTTAACACTAATTCAAGAATCATTTTACTTTACCACTAATTGTTACAGAAAAAGAAAGAATAATAATGCATTAGAATGCTTCTGTATAGAAAAAGCCTCAGTAATTGTGATAATGCAACTAAAACTATAACACATTTCTTTGTTTCTATGTGTTTTTTTCCTGGTATTATGCTCACCCTTGTGTTGCTCCCCTGGATCTTAAAGTCAGCTGTTGAAGGGTAGCACTGTAAATCTTCAGCCTTTGTAGCCCTTCACCGGGAGGAGTATGATGTGGATGTTGCTGGATTCTTCCTCACTCCAGGATCCACCTGGGTCATTTTTCATACGTTTGCTAACACACTTTCACACTTTTCTCTTTCTTAGTTGGTCTGCAGCTCCACAGTGCTTCTGAATTCACCATGTATGGTGTCTTTCGTGCATGCTGGATATTATTTCTTTTTCTTTGTTACCTCTAAAACCTGTTCTGTTCAGCTCCAGGTCTGTATTTCTTTAACGGACCGTGGGTGAGTTGCTCACAGCTGTGGGGTCTCTGCTGCCATGCATGTGCCTCATCTCTTATCATCCCATGCCAGTTCTCCTCTGCATCTCCTCTGCACTGCATCCCCACATCACTTCTCAAGGCCTCTGCTATCACACCATGCCTGCATTTCTCTCCACTACATTGTTGTGTTTGTTGTAAATATCTCAGTCTACATAAAATAGCTGCTTGTTGCTGTTATTTATATAAAACTATGGTTGTAGCACACAAAGATAAACAGAAGCAAAAGAGATTAGCCATAGACACCTGGTCAGTTAGAGGAATTGCTGTCACAACTCAGCCAAGTAAAACAGGGCTACACGCAGCTCAAGAATACTTCAGAGTGAGCAAGCCCAGGAAGCCCGAGGCCTTTCAGACTCAGTACAAATCTTACAGCCTGTTGCTGAGAATGGCAAATCGGGGGGTGTCAGCCAGATGCTGATCGAAGAGGGACTGGCTCTTGAGAGCAAGTGGAGGGGTGGAGCACAACTGGGGAGCAAGAGATCCCCAAAGCAGGTGTCTTGGCTGGTCCGTCAGGACCGAGAGTTGTTCTCTTCTACTTGTTGATGTGCCTGTGACAGCCGTAACTTTGAGAGGAGACCTCAGCATTCTTCCTCAAGAATTAACACGGTATGCAGTGATTCTGTAGCATCCATCCTGGAAAAACTTGCATTCTCTGCCTTGTGCAAAGCTCTTCAGGTTTTCAGCCGTGTTCTGGCTGTTTATCTCTCTTGGTCGCACCTCGAACCAGCCAGCTTGTACTCAAGGCTCCATTTTCTACTGCTTCTCAATCTCTCCTGTCTGATCAGCACATTTTCTTGCCATGAACTGTCTCAGTGATCCTTTTATTCCTCCAGCCTTCCTGTCATCAGTTGCCCATTGCTCTAGGCCCCGGGGCTGCTGCTCATTTACAGTGTTCAGTGGGCATTTGCCAAGAGTGCTGAAATAAAACACAGCTCTGCAACTCCTACTGCTAGCCCAGTTGATTTAATGCTTCATGTAGGTGTATTGGTGGCTTTGCTTCCCTGCCCCTGGGGAAGTGAGTGGTTTAGGAGGGAGGGAGGAAGGAATGTGAACTCTACGTATATGTGTGGGTGTTATAGTCATCCGTGAACCATATGTATGCATGTGTGTGCATATATATCCCCCCCACATATATATACACACACACACATACATATATGTGTGTGCACATGCATTTGTCATCAGTGCCTTATGTCCTTTGGAGCTTGTCAGACATGCAAGCTGACAGTCAATTCACTGCATGTATGTGCAGCTCCTGCTTTGCAAGTCTTCAGTGTTCTGCCTATCTTTCCTGCAGGCTGGAGGAGAGATGGGATATTCTGCAAGGCAGGGGAGATGGCCTGTCCCCAGTTCTGCTGGGGCAGGGTTTGATCCCTGGTTTCTCACCCATGAGGGTTTTTTTTTTTCCTTTCCTGGCTTTGGAGTGTCAAAGGGAATCAGGATGTTTTGAAGGTGAAGTTCGTGCTGAATCACTGGTGACTAGGCAGCCGTGAGCCATAACAATTAACTGGAATAATTTTCATCTTCCTTGCAAATGTAATGATTCCCAGTTGGTAAACTGGTTTAAATTCTGTGGTTTTCCTCTGAGCCCGTTTCTCCCCTCTGCTTTCTCCACATGCTCTTCTTGCCCAAGTCTTTCACAATCTCTGTCTGGCTTAGCTCTTTGCCTCCCAGAAAAGGTGCCTCCTTATTGTGCAGCTCTGTGAAAAGCCATCGCTCTCCTGAGGGCACTACCGCTGAATCTCTGGCTCCAGCGTGGCTGCTGTGGAGTTGCGTACAACTTTCCCAGCGGGAGATGGGACCTGGGCTGTCTTTTGTCCCTGCATCCATTTCATGCGAAGCTCGGAGTCTGAGTTTGTTTTCCTGAATCATCACTCTGCCTTATGTTTGCCCAGTGTCAGAAGGGTTGCTGACTTTAAAACTCCTCCTCTTCCCTCTTCTGCTGTGCGCCTTTAAAAAGAGACTGTGAAATAACCTACTGTTGGAGGTTTCTGTGCTAAGATGGAGTTTTCCATGTGTGGTAGTTCCAGAGGGGAGAGGATATGTTGCAGTAAGACTGGCAGGACCTGCTAGAAATCACTGCAGCCAGTCCTTGTGGGCAGGCAGTGCCCTTGCTCTGGTAGGAGGTGGGCAGGAGGACTCCTGCGGAGTTTCTCCTCTGTGTTCCTGGTAAAGCTGAAATTTCGGTGGTGTTTATGTCCGTGCAGGAAGAGAGGCCTGGACTGGTCGGTGTGCAGTCACAATCTCTGCTTCTTATAGGATCTTTTCATCCATTTATGTGTGGGGTTTTTTTTTAAAGTCTCTTTAAAGTGTTTTGGGTGTATTTTCAGATCTGTGCATCTGTTTTCTGCCATCTGCAGCTTGAGGTTCAATACATGGCTGGTTGTTTTAAAGATATAGTCTGGGAGGTGTAAAAGGGCTGTTGAGAGCTGCCAGTGCAAGCTGTTGACCATGTGCGGCAGGAGTTTGTGTTGGCCCTGATAAGGGCAGGAGCTGGGGAGCGGCTTCTTGGGCCCTGTCCCCTCATCTGCAGCAGAGCTTGTACACGTAGGCAGGCACAAACCACACTGGCAGCAGCAGATCATGAGGATGGCAGAATCCTTGCCAGGTGGAGGGGAGAGCAGTTGCCTGTTTTTCTGGATGTCATCAGATCACATAGGCACTGGTGGGTTTTTTAGGTGTGTGTGAGTGGGCATGTTGAGGTTCCCGTATTTGGGGATGTAGTATTTGTTTTCTTGCATGGTTTCCTCTTCTGTCTCAGTCTATTGAAGGTTGAATGGGAAGGGAACTGTCACTGGTGTTACCCCTTGCTCAGCTGAGGAAAGTAATCGGAGCACTATCCTGTGGTTACGCAAAGCAAATGACACTGGGCAGAGAGAGAGAGAGTGTGTGTGTGTGTGTGTGTGTGTATTTGGCTCCTTCATCTCATGTTCCCTTGTGCTGGACACGTCTGCCCTATCAGTCAATGCAATGGGTGATGTGAATTCAATAGGTTGAAATGGTGGGGGGAGCAGAGGGTGCTGTTGTCCCTTTGGTGATTATCCCTACAAATCCTTCTTGTCAGTTCTGCTCTGCCTTCTTAGAGACTCAATTTACTGTGCTGCTCTCTCTCTTCTTTTGTGTGGGTGCCCACTGGCTTAAGATATCTCAATGTCAAATTTTTGGAGGCTGGAAGAATAGTCTGGACAAGTATCTTGAAAATCTGGCCCGTTCTTCCCTAGGCCTGGGCTTCTGGAGGCAAGATGTTGGACTTTCGTTTGGCCTGGTGTGGCCATTCTTCTTGTGTTTTTTTTTGTAGCAGAGCCTGTTCTGTGGTGCGTTTGAGCTCCCACTTCTGCAGGTTTGGGGTGCCACACAGCCTTTTAAACAGAACAAACATGTCCCTGGTTGGCAATAAGAAATTCCTTCTCTATTAGCCTAGCGACACTCTAAATGTATCTATTGCTTTCTTTTTCACAGTGGGTTTCTTGTTCAGCGTTCGCAGCTTTTCGTTAGCCTGTGCTGGTTTCTGAAGCGTGAATTTAACTGCATCTCTCAGACTCCCACCCTTCCAGTCTTCTTGGTCATGGTGTGGTGCAGGGAGCTCCAAAGGCTTTTCTGCTTAGGCAGGAACACCCAAATCTTAACCTCTCAACAGATACATCTTTCTTCTCAGCATGCATTTAATTAATATAGCTTGCATGAAAATACCTATTCAGTTACATAGTCAGCATGCACATCCTCTCTCATCGCTGTTAACCCACTCCCAGTACTGGCTGTGACTTAAAGAAGCTTTTTGGCAGGAAGAGTTGCCACAGAGAAAATTAACACCAGCTTTTGTAGACACTGCTTCACTCTGATCAAGCATCCCTTGGCAACCAGTGCAGTGTAAAAAGATTTTGTTCTTATCAATGTCTTTTTTCTTTTTCATACATTTAGTGCGTAGGAAGCTATTGTGCTCTCATTTGAATAGCTTTGGGTGGGGGGAAGAGAGAATATGAGCCAGAAATTGAGAAATGGACCGATTTTGAAGGGATGGGACTGTTTGCTCTTTTAATTTATTCTTGCGACAGCATGAAAGGAATATATTGTGGGGAAAAAAAAGAAAGCCAACAGTTGTTTTGATGTCTTAATGGAGTTTTCTTTCCTCCGTACAGCATTCTCTTTATAGCATAGGCTGCATGCACTTAGGAGAGGAGGACTTGACCCATGAACTCTGCCTCCAGTCATGTGTCCCACAAGATAGGGCAACGCTGAGTTGATGGATAACTTGGAAAGGAATGCTATCATGGGCTTTTAATTCTCCCAGGCTCCCTGGAGGGGACTGTGGCCTGAAGAGGAAGGAAAGAGGAAAACTGACTTCTGCAGAAATCTGTTTTTTATTAGCTTACTGAAGAAGGGTGAGGAAGGAGGTGGCTGAGGGAGGGCAGCTGAGGCTAGAGGGAAGTTCGGGGAAACAAAAGGACAATGAGAAGAGTAAAATGCCCAGGAACTAAGGTTTTGGGAAGAGCAGGAGTGAAGCCAGTAGGAGAAAAGGCAGAAGTAAAGCTTGGAGGAGCTGCATGGAGTGATCTACTGCTGCTGACTTAGTGAGTCAGATACTTTGGGTAAATGTGATACTGACGTCCCATTCCTCTCCATTCCTGCTCCTATATTTAGCTTAGGGAAATTGCTTCTTTTTTATATTTTTTCCCTCTTGCTGGAGCCAATGGAAACTGCTGTGACACTCCCTTCTCCCCCCCTCCTCTCCCTTTGAAACAGCACCAGCTTTTTATCTGCATATATGGTGCACAGTTGTGCACGTGTAAGATAGGGCTGTGCCTTCATGGAGGTTTGGAAATCTCTGCAAGGAACCTTTCACCGCTTTCTTGTTGGCTGGCCCAAAAGGGCTCCCTGATGGAGAGAGTTCAGGTTGTCTGCAAAAACCTTTGACATGGGTGTGTGTAATGGGTTTACATGGCAAGGTTTTGGTAGCGGGGCGGGGTCCACAGGGGCGACTTCTTTAAAAGTTGCTAGAAGCTTCCTCTGTGTCCGATATAGCCAATACCAGCCAGCTTTAAGACAGACCCGCCACTGGCCAAGGCCGAGCCAATCAGCGACGGTGGTAGTGCCTCTGTGATAACATATTTGAGAAGGAAAAAAAGTGCAGGGGCTCAGAAGCCGCAGCCAGAGAGGAGTGAGAACATGTAAGAGAAACAATTCCGCAGACACCAAGATCAGTGAGGAAGGAGGGGGAGGAGGTGCTCCAGGCGCCGGAGCAGAGATTCCCCTGCAGCCCGTGGGGAAGACCCTGGTGAGGCA
>JAVKLA010000031.1:18892949-18959820 GCA_034782735.1 Sagittarius serpentarius | reverse complement strand
GCAGTTTGTGAAGAACTGCAGCCCGTGGGAAGGACCCACGTTGGAGAAGTTCATGGAGGACTGTCTCCCATGGGAGGAACCCCACGCTGGAGCAGGGGAAGAGTGCGATCTGTCCTGCCGCTGAAGAGGAAGGAGCGGCAGAGACAACATGTGATGAACTGACTGTAATTCCCGTTCCCTGTCCCCCTGTGCCGCTCGGGGGGGAGTCGGTAAAGAATTCGGGAGTGAAGCTGTGCCCGGAAAAAAGGGGGAAGGTGTTTTAAGATTTGGTTTTTATTTCTCATTACCCTACTCTGGTTTGACTGGCAATAAATTAAGTTCATTTTCCCCAAATCAAGTCTGTTTTACCTGTGACGGTGACTGGTTAAGTGATCTCTCCCTGTCCTTATCTCGACCCACAAGCATTTCATTATAATCTCCCTCTCCTATCCAGTTGAGGAGGGGGAGTGATAGAGCGGCTTTGGTGGGCACCTGGCATTCAGCCAGGGTCAACCCACCACACTGTGAGAGCTGATTCTGTCCTTCCCTTGTGTTTGAGGTTACCTGAATGTCCCACAGAAAAGAGAACTGGGAGAGATTCCACAGTCAAGTTGTTTTTAAAACCTGCTTGCATCAGGAAGGTGTACTTAAAGGTTGCGTAGTGGCATCATAGACCTAGAAATAATACCTTTAAATCTGTATGCCATTGCCAACAGCCTCTGCAGGAACCAGCATGCAAACAGGACACTTGACCTCAGCTGGCTGATAAAGGGTTTGTACAGCAGTACTCCATACAGCAGTGAATAGTTTCTATAAACATCTTGGAAATCAGAATATACTTGTGGAATAAAAAGGTGCTGTGATCATCAAGCCCTGCCCTCAGCTGCAGAGGAGGTAGGGTTGGTGCTGAAACAAGGGTGCTAACATTGTTGACCTTCTTCGCTGGGTAAAAAACTGGTTGTATGGCTGAGCACAGGGAGTTGTGGTAAACGGAGTTAAATCCAGTTGGCGGCTTGTCACTAGCGGTGTTCCCCAGGGCTCGGTTTTGGGGCCAGTCTTGTTTAATATCTTTATCAATGATCTGGACGAGGGGATTGAGCACACCCTCAGTAAGTTTGTAGACGACACCAAGTTGGACGGGAGTGTTGATCTGCTTGAGGGTAGGAAGGCTCTACAGAGGGATCTGGACAGGCTGGATTGGTGGGCCGAGGTCAGTTGTATGAGGTTTAACAAGGCTCAGTGCCGGGTCCTGCACTTCGATCACAACAACCCCATGCAACGCTTACAGGCTTGGGGAAGAGTGGCTGGAAAGCAGCCCGGCAGAAAAGGACCTGGGGATGCTGGTTGACATCCGGCTGAACATGAGCCAGCAGTGTGCTCAGGTGGCCAAGAAAGCCAGTGGCATCCTGGCCTGTATCAAAAATAGTGTGGTCAGCAGGATTAGGGAAGTGATCATGCCCCTGTACTCGGCACTGGTGAGGCCGCACCTCGAGTACTGTGTTCAATTTTGGGCCCCTCACTACAAGAAGGATACTGAGGTGTTGGAGTGGGTCCAAAGAAGGGCAACGAAGCTGGTGAGGGGTCTGGAGAATGTCTTATGAGGAGCGGCTGAGGGAACTGGGGTTGTTTAGCCTGGAGAAAAGGAGGCTGAGGGGAGACCTTATCGCTCTCTGCGACTGCATGAAAAGAGGTTGTAGTGAGGTAGGTGTTGGTCTCAAGTAACTAGTGATAGAACGAGAGGACATGGCCTCAAGTTGCGCCAGGGGAGGTTTAGGCTGTATATTAGGAAGAATTTCTTTACTGAAAGAGTGGTCAAACACTGGAACAGGCTGCCCAGGGAAGTGGTGGAGTCACCATCCCTGGAGGCATTCAAAAAACGTGTAGATGTGGCACTTCAGGGCATGGTTTAGTGGGCATGGTGGTGTTGACAGTTGGACTTGATGATCTTGAATGTCTTGCCCAACCGTAATGATTCTGTGGTTCGAAACAGCTAGTGTGTGCCAGGGTCACTGTTTCTCTCTGTAGGTCCCATTTGAGGTGCTTTTGGAGCTAGTCTTAGTTTCCATGTTGGCACTAGCATTTAGAAAGGGCTCTTCAGACAAAGGTGTCTTGAGAACTTGAATTTGTTTTGAAAGCTTCCATTTGGGAAAGGGGCGGGGCAGGTAGAAGAGGTAATGTGACCATTATAGGAGTACAGGTTTGAAGTGCTTTGCTTGGTCTACATCCACAATTGGAAGCTAGGAACAGAAAGATCAGTGCTCTCTTCCCTTGCATCCTTTCCATCCCTGTGGCTATATAATAATGCAGTCTTATAAAGGAGCAGACAAAGGTGGAGGATGGATAGATGGGTGTATGCTCTCGTATGCAATTAATTTTCTATGGTAATTATCTTTATTATTTGAACTGCTGTAAGATTAAAGCCAGCATAAACAGAAAGGAGTAGATACTTGGAGTCTCCTGAGGGCTTGGTAGCCTTACTGGACTTGGAGGCAGTGTGGAGTAGGTGGGTCAGTGACCTGACCATTCAGTGTCTCCATTCCCTTTATTTTGCTAGACCAATTTCCTTTGCTAAAACAGAGCCCACCTAGAGTACTGATGGGCTCTGAGCTACCTTGTTTGGGGAACCACTGCAGGTTCTCCTGGAGACCGTGGGGTGGAGGAGCTGCTCTGGGGCCACACTGAGCTGAGCTGTGTCTAAGCACACAACTGAGGCTGTCCTGAACACTCAGAAGAGATTAAAGTGCTAGAAATAGTTAACTTTGCTCGTTGAGGAGATGTGCTCTCTAGGATGGAGTGGACTAGAAACCTTCCCAAACATTTCGAGAGGGAGCTGGTTTTCAAAATTGGATGCTCCTGACTCCCAGAACAGTATCTGTGTCCTGCTGTAAGACTGGCAGTTTGTGGCCTATCATCTTGCTGAAGAAGGTATCCTTGGAGTTGGCTGGAGTCTCCATTGCCCTTGTGTATGGCAGACAGGAGAGTGATGGTAGAAAACTGGCATGAGGTAGCATAGCAGTGGGGTAGCTTTTGTTGAGAAGCAGCTAATTTAAGAAAGCAAGTTTAGAAGACTAGTTTATCCTGGCTAAATGACTTTATTGGCATAGAAGGTCATAACCAATTAGCAAGTTATGTTAGTTATTAGCTTACAACTCAGCGTAACAACATACAGTCTTGTTTCACCAAGTCTGAGTTAAAATTACTTTTCCGTGGCATAAGTCAGTGCTTGCTGACCAGTAAGAAGATACTGTGATTTATTCCTTCCCTCCGCCCCCCAACAGA
The DNA here is from genome assembly GCA_034782735.1 of Sagittarius serpentarius. NCBI lineage: Eukaryota > Metazoa > Chordata > Aves > Accipitriformes > Sagittariidae > Sagittarius > Sagittarius serpentarius. Next base: position 18,956,562 of record JAVKLA010000031.1, on the reverse strand, counting down.
GTTTATTCATTATAGGTCAAACTCAGTGAATCGAGCATAGGGTTGCCTTAAGACAAAGTTAAAATACCCATGTTTGTGATGGCTGCTCTGGTACTAGAAGCCGTGTGGCTCTTGGAGCAGTTTATTGATTTGCCTTGGTGTGTGAACTGGCTGGCTCTTGCCTTTGCTGTGGGCTCTGAGCTTGGCCAAGGGCTGGGAAAGGGGGAGGAAGCCTGCTGGCAGGCAGCCTGCTCCAGACTGCAACTGAGCTAAAATTCATGATTGTAAGTGGCCAAAGGCTCTGTCGTGTAAGTTAATAATGGCAAAGCCCTGGACCTTTGTGGTTCACTATACTATTCTAGGAAGTGGTTTGTTTGCTTGCCTGGTTTGAAGACCGTGGTTTGTATTTTGCATCTTTCCTGTGTTTTTTAGACTGTGTTCACTTCTCTGAAGTCCTGTTTTTCTGCAGAGTTCCTCAAAATAAAACAGAAACTTAAATGTAGGAGCTGCATAGGAAAGTCTTTGCCAGCGTTTTGTGTCTTTCCTTTATTCTTTCTGTTTTTTTGAAGCCTATTTTGTGCGCGGCTCGTCTCTGTCATAACTCAGCGGGATTTTTGTCCATTAACCCTATCCAACTCCACGTAATGGGGTTTTGCTTTGCTTTTCTGATTAGCTGGAGGCTTGGGATTAGATAGATTTTCACATCTGCTAACTTCCTATTTCATATCTCGTGATTTGTGAGGCTTAACCTCCTCTGACTTGTTAATGGATCACAAACCACCTGCTTCTTTACACTAATCCCTCAGAAATATATAGCATAGCTTTGACTTGAAACTCCCCAGTTTGGTTCCCCAGGGTAAAAAGTGCAGAAGGTTCAATCCTGGTCTGAACAAACTGCTTATTTACGCTTTCCCTGCTCTTCGACAAGATTACCTCTCCAACCATGGCTGCCTGCCTGCCTATCAAGAAAGTTTGTGCCTTTATTGCCTTGGCCTTCAGGGCAAGGTATGAGTGGAGAAGAGTAGGTGGAATGGCATGGGTTGAGAGAAGTAGGGTAGTCTAAGGGGCGGAGGGAAAGCGTATCTTGTGAATGGTTGGTGCTTTGGAGGTTAAAGCTTTGGTACCCTCTGAAGGTGTCCACTTTGAGCTAGCAATATTAATGGAGCGTGACGGCTTCAGCCAAGGACTCTGAGCTCAAGGTCTTGGCGTGTCAGTCCTCCTTTCTGCTCTCTCTTCCGTTTCAAAATTTACACTGCTTCTGGCAGCATAGTCCGGTCAGACCAAGGGAAAGATCAGCTGCCTGGGCTAGGCGAGGAGATGCCAGAGACATTGCAGGTGCCTGTCGACCCTGAGCTGTGCCTGCAGCACTGCTAGCCCTGCCTGCTGCTGGGGTTGTGGAGGGGGGCCTGGAAGGACACGGCTGTTGTCCTGGGCAGCACGGTGCCAAGGTGTGCTTAGTCCTCTGCATGAGCGTGCACCGCCTGTCTTGAAATGTTGGTGAGGTCTGTAGGTGAGGTGCTGCAATAGGTTTCTGTGATGCCTCAGCTTTTGCTTTTCTGCTTGGCTGCTTCAGGCCAACTCCTCTACTTCTGTCCTGCACGTTTCTCCTCCTAACTGATGTCTGTAGCCTGGCACGCGTTGCGGGCAAGCCCCAGCGCAGTGGTGACGTGAGTGAAGTCCTCAGCACGTCAAAGGCTGCTGGCACTGGAGCAGGGGCATCCTGCAGTGCTCCCCTGGTACGACAGTGAAGGAGGAGCCAGAACACTGCAAGCACTGGCAGCGTGTACTAGCAGACGGACAGGCGAAACCCACAATTTCTATTTTAGAGGTGAAGTGAGAGATGGAGCACAAGGTCATCAGAGCAATTACTGTTCTGCCTCCTTTTATTCAGTTAACAGTTACGCTTTTGGGAGGGGGCAGTAAGGGCCATGCGTTTTCTGTTACTGGTTCCTACCGCTCTCTGCTATGAGACATACACTGTTACATGAGGATTTAAAAATGGTGTGTAGGGTGTTTGCGGAGAGTGGGAAGACTCGAGTACCCAGGACGGCCCCAGTCTGGTTGTGGTGGGCTGAGGCACCAAGGCAATGTGCTGTGGGCAAGATTAGCAGGAAGCGGGGCCTCTTCTCCTTCCCTCCCCTCCCAGTCAGCGGCTGTTTTGCTTCCAATGGAGGTGATTATATTGCTTACTAGGAGTTTACTACTGCTTGCTTTTGGGGTTCATCTTGCTGAGAGATTTCTGCTAGGCCCCTGAGCAAGTTGTTTATTCAGATATGTCCCTTGGGCCAATAGTTTTTGGCATCATACGTCTCACTTCTCAACTGGCCATCCACTTCTTGTGCTATACTCAGCAGTTTCTGTCCTGTCTAGTGTTATGGCCAGGCACAGAAATTTAGCCCTTCTACCTCCCCTTCTTCCCCCCCAAGAGCTTTTCTGAAAAATCCCCTTTCTTTCTTTCTGACCTTCTTACTCTCTTCTAGACATGCTGGTTTGGTGGCCAGTACATAGGGTCGCTTTTATGGCAGGGGTCATAATCTGTTAGGGCCGTCGCACAAACTTTCGTGGTTAACTTTTCTGTCCAGCTTGAGCAATCAGAGACTTGGGGCTCCCAGATGCTAGAAAGGTATTATTTATGGTACTAGCACATGGTACTCCTCAACACGGGACAGACTTGTGATTCCCCTCTGGGATGCTCTTTTTCTTTGTGATTTCTGGTTAACCCCAGCTCGATCTGTGAGATAAGGGGATGAAACAGCTTTTTGGGGCTGCTTTTGCTGCTGCTCTGTCAGCAAGGATAGCTCTTTGCTTTTCTTTATATTCATGGTCATGTCAACTCTTTTTGTTCTTTTCTTTCCTCCATCTAGGTGTGTTGTTGTGCTGTTCAACCCTAGAAAAAATAAGCAACACCATATTCTAAACAGTTCCAGGTGAGTGAAGCTTTAAGCTGGGCTTACTTTCTGTGGGAGATGAATTCAAGGTTTTTATGGCTTGAGTGAAGTGCAGGACCTGCTGTTGCTCCAGGCTAAATCCCCACAGTGAGAGCTGCCTTGGGGAGAGGCTGCCTGCCAGTTTGACTCCAGCTTCTTCTAATGTGAGGTACTATTGCTGATGAGGTACCACCTCATAAACATTGTGGTCCCATGAGGAGCTGCTAATAGGCCTGACATGGAGGAGATCTTAGTAGAACGCCATGCTGTCTGACTTATTTTTTCCTCCACCTAAACCTATGACCCATTATTGAAGCCAGGACTGGGACATGGTCCTGGAGTAAAGACATAAGGATGAACCTCAACTTTTGGAGCTTTTCCAGTGCTGCAGGCATGCTGGTTGAGACTTGGGCAGCACAGAATCCCTCTGGTAAAGCAAAACCATTGTGTCCGGCTATTATGTGTGATTTTAGCCTCTTTCCAGTTTGTCCCAACCAGTGTCCCCAGTCGTGACATATTGAAATGAAATCACATGTTGGAAATGTTTCTCAGTGTCCTTTTCTCTGTTTTAGGAAAACAATTACAGCACTTGCTTTCTCTCCAGATGGAAAATATTTGGTTACAGGAGAGGTAAGTGTGAGAAGAGAGAGGGCACACCTTGTCCATTGCATTTTGAAGCAGGGCAGAGGGTGTTGGAAGAAACAAGCCAGTGAGCTGCCTTGACACAGACAAACCTATTTGTGTTGCATCTCTGGGTGGACCTACAGGGTTATGGGTGGCTTTGGGTGCTCCTGCTGGCAGTTTTTCAGCATGTTGTCTCTCATCAGCTTGGGGGATGGATCTTCTGGGGTGGCATCTGTGGGCTGAAGGTAGAGTGAAGATAAGTGGAAGGACGAACACCATGGCTCTACTCTAGCATCAATGAAGAGTACTTGGATGGTCCTTAATCTTGGTCTGAGTTTAGCATTGTGCCTTTAGGATTTCAGGAAGTAACTGAAGCCAGTAACAGTGTCGTGGAAAAAGTGAAAAGTGCATGTGGAATGGAGTTCTAGGAATAGTGACAGAAGACGCTGGTGCCTGTGGTTTGGCATTGTGTGTTTGGCTGGGGGCGACAATTGCTTCCTCTTTCCAAACATACCCAAGGGGGAGAATAAAGATGAGTGCACTGTGGGTCTGTTCTGCATTAGAAGTTCAAGACATGGGCCGTGTCATGAGGCTGGAATTGCTGGATGTTAGAAACCCACAGAAGTGCTGACTGTCCCCTGTATGGTTGGGCTCAGTTTGCTCTTGTGTGTGATTAATGGTAATTTACCACTAGTCTCTGTGCCTTTGTAAGATGTGGGGGGGAGCATGTGTGAAACAGGTCCCCTCCTGAGCCTCAGCCGCAGAGAAGTATGTCACAGCCCTGTGTCGGAGCTGCCAAGGCGGAGGCTGTTCGCTCCAGAGGTCTCTAGTGCAGCCACTGTGATGGCAGCTGTCATGTCACTGGGTGGCTCCCAAGCTGGGCCTGCATCCTACACGGATCAGGCCAAGGTTAGAAACAACAGTGTTTTGGGATGGAGGGCTACCTTGACACAGAAAAAGTAAGCACGAATTTTCCATCAGATCATCAGAGATTGTTGTTGTTGTTAACTTTTTAGTGAAAGCTTGAGTTTTATAGCTGTAATTTGTTTTAATGCCTCCTTACACTCTAGAAGTTTTAATGTAATAAAAAAAAAATTATATTAAAATTATATATGATATATTTTTTTTTCTCCCTGGTGTTCAGTTCTGACGATCCTGGTGCTTTCTTTTCTTTTTCTCTTGTTTTTTTCTTTAAATCTGTGGTGCTCCATTATTTTCACGTGGGTTAGGAAAACCGGTGAAAAACAAAGTGGGTATTTTTCTTACTAACAACTCAAACTTTTCAGTTTGAAACTTCATTGGCGTAAATGGCAAGTTCAGATTAAAAAAAAAAAAAAAAAAAAAAAGCCTTTCCAGTTATACTGGAAAGCTTTTTTTTGCCTTGTTGTAAAACATGTCTCCTCTTGCCCTGTTGTAAAACCATTTGTCTTTTCAGTATCCTCCCACGTGTCTGACATTTGAGTTATTACTTAGTGTAGCAGTGTCCCCTGCCGGTGTCAGCAGTCTTGTCTTAGTTCAACCTCTGTCCCATAGGGAAATGCTTTCTGAGTTCGCTTTGTCAAGCTCTCTTTTAGAAGCCTCATGCTATTCTGCCTAGTAACACCTTAGTTTTCTGCATGGCTGGCTTTTCAGGAAGTAGAGCATGGAGGTTAGTCTTTGGCTGCCATACATATTAAATGTGTTTTATATATTTCAAATCCAGAAGAAAATTCTTTTTTTTTTTTCTTTTTTTTCACTTTTTTTTTTCTTTCTCCCTATGGGGGCATAGATTCCTCATCCATGGGGACCACACAGAGCTCACTTCTGGTGAGCATATCTTAAATGATGAAATACGAATTCAATTTGTTAAGGTCTTGGGGTGTATGCTAAGATACTGGGAAATATATATATGCATGTACGCATGTACATACACATGTACATACACATATGTACGTATGTGTTTAAGTACAGCAATTGCTTTGAAGAGCAGCTGATTCAGCTCATTGTAACATCTTGCCAGCCACCTTGAGACCTGAGCTCTGTCTTGCAGAAGGGAGAACTGTACCAACTGCAGTAAAACCTGACCATGGCATTTTTCCAGGCCACAAGCAGTTGCTTGGCAAAGCTTTTGAACAAAACAATGTCCTGGGTTTGGCTGGGGTGGAGTTAATTTTCACAGGAGGCTGGGAAGGGGCACAGCCAGGACAGCTGACTCAAACTAGCCAAGGGGATATTCCATCCCACGTGATGTCATGCTTAGTGTATAACTGGGGAGCGGGCTGAGGGGTTGGAGGATGGAGGAGGAGGAGAGATACAGGAGGAGAGGAGTAGGAAGAGGAGGGATGGAGGAAGAGGAGAAGGGATGGAGAAGGAGGAGGAACAGGAAAAGGAGGAAAGTTGGAGGATGGAGGAGGGATTGAGGAGAAGCAGGAGCAGGAAGAGGAGGGATGGAAGAGGAAGAGGAGAAAGGATTCACTGTATCCGGGTCACGCGAGGAGCTGCCTCCACAGGGACCACCAAGCATCCTGCAGCCCCCCACCTCCGGGAGCATTGCCCCCCACCTGGGCTCAGCCCCCACCACATCCCACAGGTGATGGGACAGACAGTGAGAAGAAGGAGTCCCAGCCCATGGAAGAGCACAGGGTGATGCTGGAAGGACCCAGAGAGGAGCCCCAGAGCCACAAAGTGGACATGGACCACGATGTTCAGCATCAGCCAGATGATAAGCAAGGTAGCCAAGTACCAAAAAGACCCAGAAAATGCTTTTTCAAAGGGATGTATGCTGAAGACCTTCAAGAAGACTCAACCCAACCAAGGAGTAGCTCCACACAGAAGGTGTACAAGTGTGTGGACTGCAAGATCTTCACCTAGGGGAGCAGCCTGACCTGTCACCAATGGATCCACATGGGAGAGAAGCTCTTCAAGTGCCAGGATTGCGGGAAGAGCTTCATGCAGAGCATGGTCCCCCTGCGTCACTGGAGGACACAGACCAGGGAGAAGCCCTTTCTCTGCACCCCGTGCGGGAAACAGTTCTGTGCTCAGACCTTATCACTCTCCAACACATTCACACCGGAGAGACCGTACCCCTGCTCGCACCATGAGAAGGCCTTCTGGAAGAGGTCTCACCTCGAGAGGCATCAGTGAGTCCTCCACAATGGCATTGAGAGCACCCAGCTGAAGCCAGGACAACTACCCTGGGTGCTGGGGGAGAAGTTGGAGAGCAAGAAGGAGCAGACAGTGACGAGACAAGGGGGTAGCATGAAGAACACCCACACAGCCATGAGCCAGCTGGTGGTCTATGCCAAGCAGAAGACCCATAAATGTTCAGAGTGTGGGAAGGCCGCCTGCTGGAGAAACAGCCTGAGACGCCACCAAAGAAATCACGCACGAGAATGACCCTACAAGCTCCCAGATTGCGGGAAGACCTTCAGTGACTTCTCCTACCTCATCACCCACCATAGGATCCGTAAGGGAGAGAGACCATACAAGTGCCCCAACTGCAGGCAGTGCTTCACCCATACTTGAGCCTTTCTGGGCACTGGAGGACCCACACTGGAGAAAAACCTTTTTCCTGCTCTGATTGTGAGAAATCGTTTACTCAGAAGCAAAAACTTATCTTGCACCAGTGGATCCACACTGGGGAGATGCCGTACAGCTGGCAGCAATGCCAGAAAACCTTTCAGACCAGATCCCATCTCGCCATACACCAGCAGAACCACGTGCAGGAGAGCTCCTACATGTGCGTGGTCTGCGGGAAGTCATTCAGTGTGGGCACCCAGTGTCTTCTCCATCAGAATACCTGCTTGGAGGAGGTGCCAGTGGGCCAGGGAGCTTCTCCAGGAGGTGACATGTCACGAAATTAGGGGGTTCTTGCCTCCCTAGGCAGGGACTTCCACCCCTTTGGTCTCTTTGTTTTGATTTAATTGGTAGCAAATGAAAGTGATTTTGTTTTTTTCCTCAAGTTGAGTCTGTTTTTTGCCTGTGACCATAACAGGTGAGTGATCCCTCCCTGTCCTTGTCTCAACCCATGAGCATTTCTTTATATTTTCTCCTCCTCATTCCCAAGTGGGGGAGGAGTGACCGAGCAGCTTCCTAGTGCTTTGTTGCCGGCTGAGCTTAAACCACAACAGACAATTAAAGCATGCACAATTCTGAGTTTTTAAAGCTTTGAACTTCTTGTGATCAGACTTGCCTCTTGCACACAATCGACTTAAAACTGATCAGAAAAGGTACCATTTTGCCATGTTGCCATGGATATGTTATCTTGCAAGCTACTGTTTTGACAGACTTCAGTGAGAAATCATGACGAGGCTCTTCAGGAGGATTTGCCCATCAAGCACATTTTTGGCCAGCATTTCAGCTTACCTTGTGTGCCTTGTTTTATTTTGGTTTAATAACAAACAATTAAACAAAAGAATAGAATTGTCTGGCAGAAGGTGCTGAACTGGCGTTTCTGAAGTCTATAACCTTCTGTTTCTCTGGAGAACAAGCGTAAAACCAGAGGCTCTGTTCCCTCAGTGTCTTTTTCCCCTGACACTACCCTGCCCATACTCTTTCAGGCAGCATGCACCCGTGTGTTACCTTTGTGACAGAAATGATGCTGCTAGTGTCCCAGAGGCCTCCCTCAAATGGTGCGTGATAGTTATCACAACAGTCATGTCCTGTTTTTGTATGGCGTGACCTGGCTTGAGATGTCAGATGTCCACGTTGTGTTAGGTGCAGAGGATGCGAGGGCCTTTTGGTTCACTGAGTCCAGAGATAAGATTTATTATAATCCTTTTCCTGGCTGGCTGTGAGTTCCCATTGCAAAGGTCAGGGATATGCATCAAAAGTATTGTTCTAGTCTCTGGCTGTTCTGTGAGTAGTGTAAGAAAAGGATTAAAGCAGGGGAGAGTGTATAAATCCTTTCAGACACCTGTTGAAATGCATATAGTCCTTAGGCTGTCAGTCTCAACCTGAGCTTTAAAGACTCAAAGGAACCTCTAACCCTACTGCGAATGCACCATCTAGACATCTTTTTCCAAGCCTCCACACGTTTACGTGCTGGAATCTGTCAGAACTGACCTTGGGGGTTACATTTCCTGTTCTGTGTCTGTTCTTGTCCCCTCCAGAGTGGACACATGCCAGCGGTTCGGGTATGGGATGTGGCTGAGCGAACCCAGGTGGCTGAGCTCCAGGAGCACAAGTACGGGGTGGCCTGTGTGGCCTTCTCCCCCAGCTCCAAGTACATTGTTTCAGTGGGGTACCAGCATGACATGATTGTCAACGTGTGGTCATGGAAGGTAAGTTCTTTAGGAGGCTGGGTGGACCACAGGGTGCTGCTAAATTAAAAAGAGTGGACAGTCTGACCGTAAACTATTTCAGTTCCATCTTGCTTTCTGCTTTTTTTCTTAATTCTGTTGTTGTTGGTTGGTTTTTGACATTCATAGACATAGGCAAATTTGGACATGTGAGCGAGCTATGGCCCCTTAGGGAAGGTCTAAGTCACTTCAGTGAAGGGATATTCTTTATACTTGGAGACGTGTGACATCTTGCTGTCCAGCCAGAAAAGCCTGGACTTTGAAACCTTGTCAAAGCCTTGTGCTTTTTTAGAGGCTTATTAAAAACTAGTTTATGAGGTTGAGGAAGGAAACTCTCATCAGCCAGGGATTTCTTTTGTGGTGTAGTGGATGCTCTTGGCTTGTTTTGTTTTTGTTGAGTCAGAGTTTGTGATATCTCATCCCATCCTTGACGACTGAGAAAGGAAACGTAGAGAAATCACAGTGGGTGAAAGCTGATGGAGGTCTATCTGCCACTGGGTTGGGGCAGCACTCTGTGGAAACAAAGCCTGTCTTATCCTCTAGAAAATAATTAAGAGTGTGCTGTTTCTTTATAAGGAAAGAAACATTTATTGTCAGTAGGCTTGGACTCTTCTGTATTAATAAATGCTAAGCACTTACTCAGCTCCTGCTACCTCTTCAGGTGCTGTAACCCTCTCTAAAAGAGCTGTGATTTAAAAAAAACTTCAATGCTTCTGTTAAATCTCACATGATCATAGAACCATAGAGTGGTTTGGGTTGGAAGGGACCTTAAAGATCATTTAGTTCCACTCCCCTGCCATGGGCAGGGACACTTTCCACTAGATCAGGTTGCTCAAAGCCCCATCCAACCTGGCCTTGAACACTTCCAGGGATGGGACATCCACAACTTCTCTGGGTAAGCTGTTCCAGTGTCTCACCACCCTCACAGTGAGGAATTTCTTCCTAATATCTGATCTAAATCTACCCTCTTTCAGTTCCAAAACTGTTACCCCTCATCTTACCACTACTCTCCCTGATAGAGAGTCCCTCCCCATCTTTCCTGTAGGCCCCCTTTAAGTACTGGAAGGCTGCTATAAGGTCTCCCCGGAGCCTTCTCTTCTCTTGCAGCCTGTAAGTCTGTGCTTATTTAGTACATTACTCTCTTCATCACATTTCCTGTGCTATAATTTAAGATCTCACTGTTAGTTCTCTCCTGCATGTACTGAAGTTTGACCTTGCTATTTTTTTGTATAGCTGAACTGTCTCATGATAAAATGTTAAGTGTGTATGTCTGTTGAAAATTGAGTGCTCAGCCTTTTGGTTCTTTCTAGTTATACAAATGAGAGTAGTGACTTGGAGATGGTCATAATGCACGGCATGTGTGGAACCGTACAAGTGGCTTTGTTTTTCCTTCTTATGCAGGTTTTTCTATTCACCGTGATCCTATTTATAATTCTGTGCATGAGAGCTTGTGAGGTAAAGACTATCTCACTCTTCTGCAGTGAAGAACGCACACTTTAAGCATATGCTCTAGACTGTGACTATCAAGAGGTCCAGCTAGCCTTTATTTTGCAGGCTGGGTGCCAAAACTAGAGAGACGTTACCTGACCAAAGTCAAAGAATGATAAGAGACCAAGATGTGAGAACAGATCTCCCGAAGCACTTTCCTGCACTTTTACCCACAACCCTTCTTCTATCCACTGTGCTGCTGCTTTGATTTTCCTGTTTTTCCTGGCTGGGAGACTTAGTCATTTGACTGTGATAGAAAAGAAAACCCCTCTTCTCTGTAGGGTCCCTTTGCCTCCCTAAAGAAAGGCCACAGCAACGATCCAGATGTTGAGGTCTGCAAGTGCTCTAAGCCTTTCTTGGTGTGCTGTCTTGAAAGAAGTTATGTTAATGGCTGTCCCCCTTGCTTTTCCTCCAGTCTGGGTTGGGGGGTCCTCCATGGTGACGGTGCAGCAGCCTCGGCTCCTCTGTTGCTGCTTTCTTCAGTTCTGTCAGCACACAGTCCAATGGAGCCCTTGGAGTGACGTGGTTTGTGTGCCGAGGGCATTGCATTGGGAAGACGGGGAGTAACCGAGTCCCTAAAAGGAAGGGTAAAGGAAACAGAGCGAGAATAAAAAGTGGTGCACTGTTGTCAACCATGTGCTGCCTGGTTGAAAACCCACCACAGGCAGAGGGGAAAACTTTTTTATTCTCACTGCTACCAATCCCTGGGGAAAGGCTTGGGGGGAAAACTGAGCCCTGGTATTGTGGACAGGGAGCTCCTGCCATCTAACCTTTCTGCTTGGCCAGTGTCCGTTCCTGTTTTCTGTCCCTGCTGCGTTCTTCCTCCTTTCCCAAACTCTTTGACGTTTTGAGATGCACATTTGAGGTGTAGCAGATTTTGCTTTGTCCCTTCCAATACTAGCATGGTCTTTTTGTGTTTTGGGTCTTTCGATAAAGCGTCACGTCTTTAAAGAGAAGAGAGAATTTATGGAGGAACCAGTACTGTTTTTCCTGCAGAAAATACCTGTTCCCCATCTTGAGTGCCTTGCCCTCATTGCTGCCTGGAGGCTGGGAGAGCTCCTCCTTGTGCTGGCATACCTGTGCTCTTGCTGTTTAGAAAGGGAAATGGGTTTGCTCTGAGCTCCTGGTGACTGTGAAACCAACATGTTTGTTGTGGCTCAGACAGCAAGTTCCTGCAGGCGCTAGTGCCTGCTGATTTGGTTCTCAATCCCAGTCAACGTGGAGGTGGAACTGAATGGAAATGTGAATTGTACTATCTGGCAAATCAATGCTCCCAGCTAATGCAGGTTTTTTTCCCTGCTGCAGCACTTGTACTGGATATGTGCCTGTAATTGAAATGAGTTTCCTTTGCTTCTGAGCAAAGAAATTAAGCTATCTAAACAATTATATTTCCAGAAAAATATTGTGGTGGCAGCCAACAAAGTCTCAAGTAAAGTGACAGCTGTGTCATTCTCAGAGGACTGCAGTTACTTTGTCACTGCTGGAAATCGACACATCAAGTTCTGGTACCTGGATGACAGCAAAACCTCCAAGGTGAGAGAAGGTGCATCAAGGCCAAGCTGTGAGCAGGCATTTCCATCTTACAGCAGGGTGGATTTTGGCCCAGTGAGCTGTGAGAAGTGGGAACTCTTTGATTTTGCTGGGATTCAAGGATAGCCCTCCACCTCTGGCTCTCAAGTCTCAGTCTCCCCATGGGCTGGTAGCACCAAAAGGCACCAAAAGCTTGTCTTATCCTGCGCTGAGGTAGGGGCACAGCTCCTGGAGTTGTATAGCAGCATGCTTGTTCTTTAGTAGGCACATACACTGAAGGACAAAAAAAACTAAAAAAAAAGCTGCAGTCATTGAACTCCTTGGAGCACAGAGGTGGGAAGAGCTGTTTGATGTTGGTATGAACATCTCAAAAGGTTGTAAGTGTTATTTTGAAGTGTTGACTAAAGTGCTTAAACTTTTAGCTGTTCTGTTCTTCTCTGGGGGACAGAATCCACATATGATAATTTTTCTGCGTGCTCATGAACAGATGTTCTGACTTCATGCTTGGACCCTGCTTTGGCATTTGGTATAAATCACAGATTGGCCATGGAAGGGTTCTGTTCCACTGATGTGCTAATACTGATGGTCTCAATACACTGTGCAACCAGTGGGTCTCCTTGTAGGCTGTTTGCAGCTCTCTTTCTCTCTTTCTTTGAGGCACTAAAGCAGTCAAGGCTCGATGTTCTAAAAAATGTCTGCCTGGAGTGCCTTGCTCTATTTCTAACAAACTGTTTTTTGTTGGTAGGTCAATGCCACAGTCCCCTTGCTAGGTCGCTCAGGATTGCTTGGAGAACTGAGGAACAACTTCTTTGCAGACGTGGCTTGTGGAAGGGGCAAAAAAGCTGACAGCACCTTTTGTATCACATCCTCAGGCCTACTCTGTGAATTCAATGAAAAAAGGCTGCTAGACAAGTGGGTGGAGCTGAGGGTGAGTTTTACATCCTCCTGTCCTGCAATATTTGTGTCTGCTGAAGTAGAGCAGGAACAACAAGTAATAAGGGCACCCAGAACACAAGCTGACCACCAGCAGTGAAAGTCATTGGGCCTCTGCCACTTTGTGATTTACTCTGGAAGGCCAGGCAAAAATAGTGTTGCTTCTTGGCGAAGGGATTTTATTAATCGTTAAGGCTCTTTCCTTCTCAAGTCTCAGCATTTCAGCTACTGCTCTTCTGGCAAAGCAGTGTCCTTGTGTAGCTTTGGCAAATCCTGTGTTGTCCCTCCTGGCTTGGCCTGGACAAGTAGGAGTTTTAGAAGGATTCTGATTTCTACCCACTCTGCGTTGTCTTACTTGGCTTGTGCATCTCAAATGCAGGTTCCCAAGGTACTAGTTGGTTTGGCTATTCTAAACCACCAGGTTGGCCCATAGTTAAGAATTTGATCATGCTTATTTTCCTTTCAATTGAATGTAAGATGCCCACCTGAAAGGATCCAGTGTAGTAAAGTCAAGGGAAAAATCTTTCCACGCTTTCACTCAAGTGAAATGCCTCTTCTTTTCTTTCCTTTCCTTTCCTCTCTAAAATCTGCCTTTCACTCTCGCTCAGAATACAGACAGCTTCACAGTAAGTTGGAAAAAATTTTTGCATTGAACTCATCCCCGTATCACCACACTCCATTTTGTACCATTTTCTGCCATTTGCACAGATCCCAATGGGAGGGGAAGAAAATCCATTTTTTTTCTTTTCTTATCCCCTCGTGACAGGTAATGTATTGGTGTGCTAGTACAGGGTGAGGTGCTGCTTGCCTGCCAGTGGTGCTGAATGTCACAGAGAGAAAAAAACCAACGTTCAGAGTAACACTCAGCTGGAGCAAATGTGTAGCTCTGCTGACCTCCCACCACAGTGGGTGGCAGAGGAACTGGGCTTTTTCCTTAACTACTTGGAATCTGCAATGGACCTTGGCACGGAAACTCTTCAGAAAGGAAAAATGGATTTTTAGGCTTTTCCTTACTCCCAGGGCTCGACTCACTTCAGCTCTTCTGACCATGACTCCTTTGTCTGTCAGTTTGCTCTTCTCCCTGTCATGTGTTGTGTGACCTTTGAAGTGACAGCGCATTGCTTATTCACCTTCTTGTGTGCTGTGTCCTCCTCAGACCACTGTGGCAAACTGCATCTCTGTGAATCATGACTACATCTTCTGTGGCTGCGCTGACGGCACCGTGCGGATTTTTAACCCTCTGAACCTTCACTTTGTCACCACACTGCCGAAGCCGCACTTCCTGGGAACAGACATCGCAAGTGTGACTGAGGCCAGGTACCATGGAGAGGGTGGAAGGGAGCAAGGGAGGCCTGTGGGGGTTAGAACTGTTCCCCAGGCCTTTGCCATCTGGAGTGTGCTCTTTTTATGGATTAAAGTTGGCAGCCTGTTGCAGATCTCCCTGAGTTGTTGCAGCCTTGCCTTGTGTGACTGGGCTACAGCCCAAAGCTGGCTGCTGGACTACACAGCATATCTTGCTCCTCATCTCCCTGGGATTGCTCGGGTCTGGTGGCCTTTTGAAATTGGTTGCTATGAGCAAGCAGGCAGTGGGCACAGGATGCTGTGGCACGCTTCACTTGTTCCTGTACCATGGCACACCCTTTGCTTATCATTGGTAAGGTCCGAAGACTTTCCTCCATAGCAATACAATGATGTCGCTAAGGGATGCCCAGGCTTTCATGGGGCATTTTTTCAAAGGCTCCCTTGCAATCTTTTATAGACCCAAATCTACTATTGTCTGTAGTCTTTCTTCTCCCTCAGTCTTGGGCATTGTGTTGTCTTGTTGTCCTACCTTGCCCCAGTATCTTCTGCCTTGGCTCCCTATTTCTCACCTTCTGAGGTGGATAATGTGATTTCCGTACAGTTGTCTGCCAGCTTGCGGAGGCTTATGCTAAAGAAAACGCTTCATGTGTTGCTGTTTGCCAGTCCTGGTTGGAGGCTTTCCCAGTCTTCTTCTCTTGCCCTCTTTCACTTTGGTCACTAGTGGGGAAGGAAATCCAAAGGTGTATGAATCTTCCAGTCATCATGCCACTGGATATCTGGAGTTCCCACGCCTAGGGATACATACTCTTTGTTTGAGTTGGTGGTTCGGGGTTTTTTTGTTTGTTTGTTTGTTTTTTTCATGTGTCAACAGGTTTTCTCTAAACTTTTCTTGGGAACTTGAGGTAAAGGTTCAAACAGTGCACTGTATAGTCCTCCTCCAGAAGATCAGTGGGAGATAATGATATTCCAGTAAGACAGCTGGGAAAGGAACTCTCTCAGTTTAAAATGTTACTGGTTTCTGGTAGTGCTCAAGTCAAGCAATTGTATACATGGACCCTTTAAAAATACTCTCTGCTGTTCTCAGTTGAGCAGAAATATTCATGTGATTCTTAAACATGCATTTGTAGCGCTGATTACAATCTTAACATTTTTTTTTTTTTAGTTACTTCCAAAGAAGCTTGAAAACACAGGACTGCTTACATTCCCGTGCATGCCAGAGTCTCTCTGTGGGATGCCAGTTGCCCACAGTGAGCTGCCCACAACTGTATCTGTGACTTGATTTTTCGATAGGATCTGGGCTGCATTCATCTAGCCCTCAAAGCTTTGCACTTCCAGAAGCAGGGCTCCAACTGTTCGGTGTGCTACATGCACTTTGGCCCTCATCCCTGCATCTCCCTCGGTCCTTTTAAATTACCTGCTCTCAACACCCTGCACTCTGGCTATAATTACCTTATTCGATATCATTAGCCGCATTGTGGGATGACTGTGTTCACCTCAGGTCAAGAGAGCAGCTCCTTCTTTACGTGCATGGCAGCAGGACTTAACAGAGGACCCCTGTAGAGGAGATACAGGGTTCACATGGTGTGATCTTGGTCTAACCTGGGGAAAGAGGTGTTTCCTTGTTCTGCAGAATTCCTCTGTTTTTAAGTTTGCATCACAGAGCTTGCCTGTCTTGGAAGGACTGTACCCATCTGCAATCGCTCATCTCGTGGGCTCCTGTGAGCAGCACCAAGCCAGCCTGTGTGTGGGGCAGGGGCGGAAGGGAAGCATGTCAGACAAGTGCCTGCTGAAATGAATCATTCCTTTGTCCCTTGTGCTGGTGTGCTCCTGTCTTTTGAGTGCAGTGCTTACTCTTCTGCTTGGTCCCACACAAGAGCAGTTCCTGCAATCAGCAAACAAAAAATAGTACCCACCAAAAGATGATCCCTTTGTTTTGAGATTATTTGACTTGGATTTTACCGCCTAGATATGTAGGGGTAAATGATGATGATCTCCAGTGATGATCAAGTGCCCTGTTTGGTCCTTCTTCAGGTAAAGTCAATTGCCTGTCTGGTGGGACTCTGAGTTGGATGGCAAGGAGAATGACTTTTGCCATAGGACTTTCAGGCTTCTTTTGGGACTCTGGTTGTTCAAGAGACAGATCTTCCCAGCCAGCTACTCTCTCTACCTATATATACCACAGTGTATTGTTCACCTCGCCAGCATCGTGGTGGAGAACCTGAGCTCTCATGCTTCACCTCCTTGCTCTGACACCAAGAGAGCGCAAGTTAACCAGGCTGTTGTTCTCTCTTTCTGCAGTCGGCTTTTCTCTGGTATGGCTGATGCGAAGTATCCAGACACGATTGCCTTGACCTTTGACCCCACCAACCAGTGGCTTTCCTGTGTGTACAATGACCACAGCCTGTACGTATGGGACGTCAAAGACCCGAAGAAAGTGGGCAAGGTGTACTCTGCTTTGTACCACTCTTCCTGCGTGTGGAACATTGAGGTATGTTGTCTGCAGACACGAGGTTTGGATTGCGAGTTGCTGCTGAGGAAGTCATCTGAAGAGCTGCCAAATTTGAATGCAGACACTTACGGCAGAGAGAAAGAATTGACTCAAATTTCCTCTGTGGTTAGTGTGGTTGCTACAGGGCTTGAGTTGGAGCTGGGAACAGTTCTTTGGCTGCACTGCGGTGGCTGACCAAATGCATTAGATGCAGTGTGTTACTGGAAAAAAAAATCTCTCACCATTAAAAGGTGAGAGGTGGGAGAAGGAGCAGAACTGGACAAAGCTGAATGCAGGGTGTCCTCTCACAAAACGCACAAGAGTTTACTGCTGACCTCAAAACAAAATTGTTTGAGGGCTGTGGTGAGCAAGTGCTCCAAAGTCAAAGGAATGGAACAAGTGATAAGATCTCAACTCTGATCCTTCTTAACCTATTTACCAGAACATCAGGAATTAGCCTCTCAAGTGGCTGTCATCTTTCAATCTGTCTAGTTGGCTTTCCCTCAGAGGGACAGAGGGAAGGAAAGGAGGTATGGGAAAAAATGTAATTGTTAATATGTTGAAATATGTCCAGCAGTGGTCAGGAAAGGGGGAAGTGGAAATAAAGTGGGAAGAGGTTGAGGACTCCCTTTGTTATTATTTATTAATTGCATCTCACCCTTTCCTTCTGGATTATAAATTGACAGTAGTAGTTGACATTTGCAAACAACAATGCAAGGTTGTTGCATGGTCCTTGTTGCGTGCTCTCTGAGGTGCTCTCTTTGAACTATTCGAAACAAAGGATGCTGGCTTGTTGCGCACTTCTTAAGGAGATGTTCTACATTCAGGGAAGTTCGGTGAGCATTTGTTTGAAGTGAATATGAAGCTCTGGTCTGCAAACAGGTTTTCATTAGGAGAACTGGCTGGCTCTCACCTTTACAAAACAGAGAGGACACCCCTTTCATCTCATTTTGTTTTGAAACTTGCTACCAGTGTCTAGGATGCCAGGTGCCAGGCAGTCTCATTCAGGGATTGATTTTTACCTGCCTTTAGATGTATCCAGAGGTAAAGGACAACAATCAGTCATGCCTCCCCCCTGGTTCCTTCATCACCTGCTCCTCTGACAACACCATTCGTCTGTGGAACACTGAGAGCTCCAACATTCATGGCACAGCCCTGCACCGCAACATCCTCAGCAATGTAAGATCCTAGGTTTTGATCACTCCCTTGCCCTTGGGGTTGCTCTTCTTCATGCACAGGTATTCCTAAGCTAAGGCCCAAACTTCTTTGGATCTCTAAGTCAACAAAAGCTTCTCTGTAAACAGAGCACAAGTCTGGTAAAATGTATGAACCTGAAGAAACATGAAGGGAGCATCAAGTGGAAAGGCAGTTTGTCTGAAATGGTCCTGGGGACTATTGGTTTTTCCATAAACCACCCAAGGATTCGCCAAGCTTAGTTTCTTCCAAAATGGCTCATGCTGTATGCTTCAGGAGAGCTGTTTCTCTTTTTCTCGCTTTAAAATTTGTTTGGAAAAGGTGCAGTAAACGAGGCAGTTGTTTGGGAGAATTGAATGAGAAATGGTTTACGCTCACTTCTATATAAGAGGGAGAATACTCATACAGAGCAGTGATTACATATGGATATTTGCTTCCATTCTCAGTTGTGTTGGAAGGCACAGCAGCCCTGACCTGCCCGTTCTCAGCAGTCAGCTCATGGTGGAAAAAGCTGCTTTTTCTGTCAGTTCTCAAAAGGCATGGGCTGACTTAGATGATCCCTAGAAGTCTTTCAGGCTCCTGCTGTGTCACCTACTACATTGTAATCACTAATCCCAGAGCTTGTCTATTGTGTGGGAAGCGCTGTTAGTTTCTAGCTTGAAGGGGAATCTTTTGCAAAGGGTGATCATGAGACACAGGTGTGAAACTTTCACCCTACAATATGAGAGGGCTGAGTGCTTGCTCCTAGATAAAAGATCCTGCCAATTACAGCATTACTACCAATGAAGTGTATATGTTGGCCAGGAGCCCAGTTTCTAAGCCAGATGCTTCACTTTAATATTGCATAAATAGTTAATATTTCTGGGTGTATTGTATCCCCAGGACTTGATGAAAATCATCTATGTAGATGACAACACTCAGGTACTTCTGGACACTGATTACAACTCAGCAGGAAGTGCAGACAAAGCTGACGCGCAAGTGATGGATACAAAGGTGGGGATACGCACTGTCTGTGTGAGTCCCAGTGGGGAGCACCTGGCCTCGGGGGACAGGATAGGCACTCTCAGGTAATCCCATATTGCTTCTTGTGCAGATTGTGGGCTGCGCAGGCAAGAGAATCAAAACCAAGCCTTGCTAGTTTTATTAAACATACTGAAATCAACCATGTTGGTGTCTTAGGATATACGAGTTGCAGTCTCTGAGGGAAATGCTGAAGGTGGAAGCCCATGACTCTGAGATCCTATGTCTGGAGTACTCCAAACCTGACACAGGTAAATACAACTGAGCTTCTTCCCTTTTGCATATGAATGTAGTGTTGGACAGGTCAGAATGTCCAGCCATGGTATGTCAGAACTTTCAATGGTGAGCTACTTCTGGATTTCAAAGCAGGCTTGTAGCCTTGGGCCAGTCGAGCTAGACTTTGAAAAAGGCTTCTTTATCATGTTTTTCCTTGGAATACTGTAGGTTGAGATTGAAACTTGTTCTGTCTGTTATTATAGTGTGAAGTCCAGGGGCGTTCCTGTATGTCTGTCCATGCAGTTAGCTGCAGTATAATGTTTTGTCCCTAAGATGACTTGAGAAGCTGTTTTAAAATAGTGACTGGAAGAGCAAATGATGTTTCAGTAATGGTCTTGCACTCTTTTTAACTTTGTGACAGGCTTAAAGCTCTTAGCCTCCGCCAGTCGGGATAGATTGATTCATGTCTTGGATGCTGGAAAGGACTACAGCCTGCAGCAGACCCTGGATGAACATTCTTCTTCCATCACTGCTGTGAAGTTTGCAGGTAGAAAATCATGGCCTCCCTCCAAAGCTGGATTTCAGCTGTTGTCCTGTTGTGGCTATAAGTGATTTTAACTGCTTAAACACTGGGTTAGGCCAGGCTGAAGCTGCAGCTGCTTTTTTGTCATCTTTTGTAGCTGCAGTCCTAACAGAAGGTGATATTTGATGATACTTGCCTTCTTTTCCTTCACTTTTTTTCTCTTCTCCTTCTTCCCCACTCAAAAAACCTCTCCTGATTGAAGTCCTCAGCACTTCTTTGGAAAGCTGTTTTCTGTAATGATTTACTCCCTTTAACTGATGTCAAGTGGCCACGCGCTGTTCTTAGCGAGGAGAACTGTGGAACGGTCATCCTCCAAAAAAATCCCCAAACCCACAAAAAAAAAGTTTTGGGCTTAACTAGTCACAAGTAAATTTGTCACTGCAAACCAGTGTAAGACTTTGCATTCATGGTAATGGAGCACACTGCATCCCCAGCACTCAGTTACTGCTGATGGTCAGACATCAGTGTGGTATATTGTGCTATTGTTGGAGAAGAGCAAGGGTTGGCTGCTCTGCCAGGGGAAGGCAGTAGCCAAGGGTGACAGGAAGGCAGGCAAATGTAGTGTCCTCACTGGCAATGGGAAGGTCCCACAGTACCTGAACAAGGTGGAACAGATCAAGTCCAGTGACAGTAACTAGATCCAGCCAGTAGTCCAGATCACCAGACAAATCCATAGTGATAAGACAGGTCAGTAATTCACGGTCAGGATCAGTCTGGAGACAGTGTATAGGGTCAGCCACATTTCGGTGCCCGCCAGGCAATCCCATAGCAGCGGGGCAGGTTCGAGTTCAAATCAGGAAGCTGAGTCCATGGGTCAGGGTCAGGATTCAGATCAGTACGGTACGAGGCCAGGCACAGGTGTGGCTGCTGCAGTGTAGCTCAGTTGGGGTTCAAGGATGAGAACCTCCGCTTGAAAGCAGCTCCCAAGTGAAGGAACCTTGCTGAATCTTCATAGCAGAGGCTCCCTGAAGCTGCTGTCAGGCTTTTTCAAGGTTTTCCTCAAGGAGCTCCAAGGCGAGCAGAAGTTTCTCTGACAGGTCTGTCTTACCTGTGAGCTGGCCTTGAATGCAGCCAGCTAAACTCCTAGGAGATGAGGGAACTGCACTCAAGGCCTGGCAGCGAAGGTCTTTGCGCTAGCCTGTGAGCTAAGTGCAGTCGTGCTCTAAGTGGGGGCAGTTCAAGGGGACTTTTATGATGTTGGATCCATTTTCATTACATGGAGTTTTATCAGGTGTTGCTTTGCTGAAGGAGCAGATAGGTTACAAAAGAGTGCTGAGAGAAGAAGGGAAGCCTGACCCTGCAGGACAAAAGGGCAGCAAGAAACACGTGACTGACTGTGAGGACTGAAAAGTGCCTGTTGCCCGTTTTCAGCTTATACTGAATGTGAACTTGTCATATTGCCACAGAGTGCTGTGGCACATAGAGAATAAGCATGTGAGCATACTGTTGAGGGAGAAGACAGAATTACAGCCTAATCTGTTGTGTAAAGCCTTTGTATTAAGGCCTTATGCACTCTGAGCGTTAACAAATGCTGTCCCTGAGACAGAGCTTCTGTTTTCCTGCAGCATCCTGCTGCTTAGGTGGCAGTCAGTCTTAGCTAATCAGGACTGGAATAAATGAGCAGTGGTATAAATTGAAACGTTTCCTCCACCTTGTATTTGTGTGTTTATCTTTTGATCGGCTCCTTTTTGTTCCAGCCAATGATGGGAAGGTGCGAATGATAAGCTGTGGGGCAGACAAAAGCATCTATTTCCGCACTGCGCAGAAGGTAACCTTATTACAGCTTCTTGTACGCTTTTTAAAATCTCTCCACAAAGGAACTACTTTAAAGAGCTGTATCAGAGTTTCTGTATGAGCTGGTTGCTATTTCAGCCTCAATGTCTCCCACTGACTCAGTGCAAGAGATTACATTCGGAGAACTAGTTCTGTGAAGCACGCAGCTGCTCCCAGCCTGACCTCTGTCAGCAAGATGCAAAGTAGAGAACTGTTAGGATATCTGCTTTTCTTTTGCTGCCAGGGCTATTGTGAAGAGTGGTGACAGAGTATGGGCTGGAGGGAGGAGTTCATTGTGCCTCCAGTCTCAGCTGCTCCCAGCAGACCTGGTTACTGGGAAGGGCTGGTTTGTGCTGGCTGTGTGAGAAGACCCATCTGTATTTAGAAGTTTTTAATAACGGGTTAACTACTTGATTTTGACTCAACCTTTACCCACATGCTTAGACAGGAGAAGGTGTTCAGTTTACCCGAACACATCACATTGTTAGGAAGACCACTCTGTATGACATGGATGTGGACCCCAGCTGGAAATACGCAGCTATTGGATGCCAGGATCGTAACATCAGGTTAGTTTACTACTTGTCTTGAGAATATTTTTGCAGTCATAAATGAGTTGGCCAAGGTGGCCCCATCTCTATCATTGTTCCTCTAGGTTCTTTGACACAGCATTTTCAGACAGATCCAAGGCCTCACCTCACACTCTGTGAGGCTGAACTCTGCCTTTCCCCTTGCTGATAAAAAGCTGTGGATATATGCAAATACCCATGGGACTCTTGGCTTCTTTCTGGGTTGCTCTGCAGTGCAAAGCCTTTCTATTGGGAGAGAAAATGTGCCTTACTTGGCACATCATTGAGCTGTGGGTCAAGAACTTCTGTGCTGTGGTAATTTTTGCTTTTAAAGGTATGTCTAGTGAGAAGCTGTGAGGTCGTATGGAATAGCTGGGACTGTAGAAACCTAAAACTGAGCTAGGCATGACTGTCTTTGGACAAGTGGAATCCATTCTCTGCTCCCTTTTTATCCGTTTCTCCAGTCTGTTTGCTTCTGCCTTCAAAGCAAAGGAGACTTTCTGTAGTTGTGTGTCTCCTCCTGTTGTATCTGGGTGAGATGCCAAGAGTTTTGGTCATAACTAATACCATTACTGAATGTAATTTGGTTTTGTAGTCTAGTGTAAATAAAGGGTCTTGCTCTCTTAACCCTTTCCTTGAGTATGAAGGAAGCACAGGTATTTTTATAGCAGGGAGGCCTGACTGAAGCTTATTAAGAGCCATTCCCGCTACATAACCATTAGCCATTGCAACGTATGGCAAGGTTTTCTCCGTCCCATTTGATCCCTTCAGTGCCATGATGCTATACTAGGTTTTGATTATTGGCTTGAGAATCAAGCCTCAATTTTAATTCAAATAATCTGCTTGATATCCTGTTACCCAGTCTTGGGCCTTTACATTACTTCCAAGGTTGTTTCTTGAACCATTGAAATGATTGGTGTTGCAGGTCATAGAGTTCATTTCTCCACTTCCTGTGGCTTGGCCTTGTTCCCTGTATCTCATGTGGAATGAGGAACAGAAAGAGAAAAGGATCCTGGTGACAGGAGTCACAGAGCAGTACCTGGGCAAAATGAACGATGTTGTCTTATGTTATCCCCCTCAGGGTTTTCAACATAAGCAGTGGGAAGCAGAAGAAGCTTTACAAGGGATCCCAAGGTGAAGATGGAACCCTCATCAAAGTAAGCTGTTTTCTTTCTTTCTTCCCTTTAACTTTTTTCCAGCTCTTCTGAATGCAGCTCAGGGCTAAGAAAATGAAATACAAATCTGAACACAGTAAATTTTTTTTTTTTTTTTTTTTTCTTGCTCCATATCCATATTTTGTCCCTTATCCTGCTGCTGCTTCCTTCTACCTCCATCCTTAAGGGCTGGTAACGTATTTGGGTTCCATCAGGCAAAACCAGGAAAAAAGTCAATGAATGCTGAAGTTGATGTATAACTTTTCTCTCTCTCGTTTTTCTGAAGTGAGGCACAGGCCCATGCTCTAAAAGCAAGTAGAACTGCACCAGTATTTGTCAGAAGATGATTTAGTCCATTGCTTTATTCCTTTCCTTTCTGCTCCAGAGAGCTCATTCTGGCTTTCTTGACTATTTTTGTTAAGATTTTTAAGGTAGAGCTGCCTGTTGATCAGTGTTTGAGAAATTTGTGGTTTCCAGAGGGCAAATACAAGTGAAACTCTTTGAGCTGATGAAATTAAGTAGCATCTGCCCTGAAAAGCCTATACTCTTTGCATCTTGGAGCACTGGACAAGACCAGTACTGGTTAGAGAGAGTCTGTTCATGTTTCCCACCTGCTGAGTGCATCCAGGCCTTGGGGTAGGGTAGCATGCCTGCTCCTGCCACTTTCCTGGGCTTCTCCTGGTAAACCAGGTGTATTCAAGATTCAGTGTTAAGAGTG
This sequence comes from Sagittarius serpentarius, assembly GCA_034782735.1. Lineage (NCBI taxonomy): Eukaryota > Metazoa > Chordata > Aves > Accipitriformes > Sagittariidae > Sagittarius > Sagittarius serpentarius. The sequence goes on along the minus strand of JAVKLA010000031.1, from coordinate 18,932,788 downwards.
ATGCCAGCACGTTGGGATGAAGCAGAATTGCATTCTTGTCTTTAAAGAGGGAAGACCAATTGATGCAACCAAAATATCTCTCAAGTTAAGTTGCCAAACAAGCTTCTTCATTGTATTTGTTTTCACTGATAATTTTTCTCCTTTTTAAACCAAATATTTCTGTTCAGCTGCACAGACCAGCAGTATTATTATTAAGGGCTGGAGGGCATGTCCTATAAGGAGTGGCTAAGGACTCTGGGCTTGTCTAGCTTGGAGAGAAGGAGGCTGAGGGGCGACCTCATTGCTCTCGGCAGCCTCCTGAGGAGGGGACGTGGAGCGGGAGGTGCTGAGCTCTTCTCCCTGGTACCCACTGACAGGATGCATGGGAATGGTTCAAAGCTGCGCCAGGGGAGGTTTAGACTGGACATTAGGAAGCATTTCTTTATCGAGAGGGTGGTCAAACACTGGAACAGGCTTCCTACAGAGGTAGTCGATACCCCAAGCCTGTCAGTGTTTAAGAGACATTTGGACAATGCCCTTAATATCATGCTTTAACTTTTGGTCAGCCCTGAAGTGGTCAGGCAGTTGGACTAGATGATCGTTGTAGGTCCCTTCCAACTGAAATAGTCTAGTCTAGTCTAGTACTGATGGGTGTAAATAACTGGGTAAAAAGGGAGAGGAAAGCAAAGAGCTTTGTTCAGTGTCACCTCTTCTGTTTTACAGAGAAAGATAAATTCTCTTTCTCTTTGCCTGTTATGATTCCTACAAAGTTTTTTATAAGCCAGAGTAATGAAATTGAAAAATTGATGCTACACTTTATTGCTGGTAAGCTCAGGTTCTTGGTTATATCTTTCTCAGACCACAAACCATGACATATTGCTGGGAGCTGGACTTTTTGTTTTTAATATCCTTTATGTTTTTGATTTTTTTTTCACATGTAGCTCAAGTGGGGAATCTCAATTATTTTTCATGTTGCTTTGTTCATTTTTAGGACAATTACGTAACCAAGGGATTATGGTTTTCTCGGGAGTTTAAACTTTCTTGGCATGTTGTTCTGAGATCATAATATACATTGCAGTTTAACATGTAGAACCCAAATAGTGGCACTGGAAGCAAAAGATACAGAAACAAAATAAACATTACCAAAAAAAGATATCATTATTTAAATACCATGTCTGCCTCAAAACCCAAACATTTTCACTCTCAGTTCCTTAAAGTTCTACAAAGGACAAAGCAGGGCATTTGGTGACAGCAGCTGTATTTGTTGTGTAGTGGTGCCTTAGACCTAGTGAGGCATTTGAAGGGGGTTTTATATTTGATCCAAGAGAAAGCAAGAAATGTGTATGTATGGAAAAAAACCAAACAAAACCAACCCAAAAATGGGAGTTGCAAATGCTGGAGATTTGACAGCATCATTATCAAAGACAATTTCTTGGCAGTGTTGAGTTCCTTTTCGGTTTCTCTCCTCAAGATTGGAGTCTTTTAGTATTTCACTTAACTCTGTCAGCTCTGATTATTTTTTTGGGGGGATGGTGTTGTTTTGGCATGTGTGTGTGTGTCATTTTTTTATTTGTTTGTTTTGATCTTAAGATAGAAGAAAGTAAGACCCCAGTGGTTAAAAGGAGGTAGGAGGGAGGTATAAGTTTGTCCATTGGTGGTGGTGGTGCCTTCACAGTCATGAAGGCATTTAACGTAACTGCCTTTAGTCTCTGATTAGGTTGGAGATAGTTTTAACAGTTTAGTCAGGCTGGAGATTTGTCCCAGGATGCTGGACAGCCTGGTACTCAATTGGAGTCCTGTCGGAGCTACTTGCATTTTATTCTGCTAGCTACTATGACTGTCTTGGGTATTCTGGACCATTTTCATGCGCTCTGAAGGCACTTTCTCACCAGATCTTTGCAATTCTCTTATCTCCTAAACCAGGTGCAGACGGATCCCTCTGGTCTTTATATTGCAACCAGTTGTTCTGACAAGAACCTCTCCATCTTTGATTTCTATTCTGGCGAGTGTGTTGCAACCATGTATGGACATTCAGGTAAGGCATGTAAACTTCTGGAAATGCGTTTTTTCTGCTGATGATTATATAGTAGGGTCTGATCTGATACTAGTCAAAGCTTTCCGAAGGTTTCTTCCCACCAAAGTTTACCCAATGGTTATTTTGGAGTAGGTTACAGTTGGATGAAGTTGTAATAGCTTATTTCATTGCAGTTTCAACTTTTTTCAGATTGCATTTTGCATTGCAAAACACAAGCACACACATGCCTGTCAGGCCATGTTTACACAGGTTTTCTAATAGCCTATAAGGTAGTCTGTGTTTTTTCAGTGTATATTAAGTTTCATTATGATATACCCTCAGCTCCCACCATGGAGGGTCTGTACTATTACAGGCAAAAAAAGACTTCAGTCTTCATGCTTATTTTGCCGTGGGATACCCTTTCCATGTCAAGCGTAGATTCTTTGTTAAATGGTTATGGTAATGGGGCATACTGATCTGTGAAGTGTGTTGGCTTTAATCAGAATTTAAGTTACTGAGCACAGATAGGCTATTTGGCTAATGATCTCTTCTGCCCATTGGAATAATTCAGGGAAGGTTTTTCTTTTTCCTTCTTGTGCTTTATTTCACACAGAGATTGTAACCGGGATGAAATTCAGTAATGACTGCAAACATCTGATCTCTGTTTCTGGTGACAGGTAAGAGGGGTTTGCTTGTTTATGGTATCAGCTCATGCCATCTCACACTGGATTTAATGTGTGTCCTGAAGGAAGGTAGATTTTTTTTTTTTTTTTTTTAAATTGAGGGATGTTTTATGAATTCCAAATAAACCTCAGAGCTTTCTGATTCCTAAATGTGTGCTGTCAGCAAAGCTCACAGAGCTTATATTATCCTTCGATGGAATGAGACACCCATGTGAAGTACTTCCCATGTGGTTTTGTGAGTGTAGGTACTATTCCCTGCTGGAAAGGAGACAGGGATGTGGCCTTTTGCCTTAGCAGCCTTCAGGTCTGTAACGTAAGGCAGCTTGTGATATTCCGACCAGTGGTGCCAAAACTTTGTCTTACAGTACTTCTGTTGGTGAGTTCCACGAGGTGAATGAGCCTGTCTAGCAGCAAAAGGGACAGGCCTGTCCCCACTCTGCTCCTATCCATACAGTCCTCTTCCCTTTTCCTCTAAATCAGTTGTAGTGCAGCTGACCCCTCATTAAACTGATTCAGGTCACTACATCAGCACCATCCCAGCTGAGTTTTCTGCTGATTTAGTGGGCTAAATCAGCTCACCAAAAGTTTAAGTAATCGTCAGACTGAGCCCAAGGGGAAAAGGAGAATGTATGCTTAATATGATGATTGTAGAGGTGAGTGGACCCACTACTTCTGGAATCAGTGAATGCTTAAATCAGCTGAACTGAATAAAATTTTTCCTTTGAGAAAGATGGTTCCTGGAGTGCTATTTCAAGGTCAGAGCAACCCAGATTCTCTCTCTTTCTTTCTCTTTTCTATTAATAAAACACAATTGAACCAGAAAAAGAGTTTTAGAGGGTGAGTTGTTACAGAACATACAATATATCACCTTAAATCGCATCAGTTGGTTATTTCTGTCTTTTAGTAAAAAGTAAATAATTTAGTTTTCTTCTTTCTTTACCTTTCATGTGTGTAAATAGATTAGGGGAAAAGTTGCAGAAGAGAGAGTCCTTTTGTTGTGAATTTCTGATAAATTCCAGGCACATGGAAGGTTTGAGGTCCCCGGTGAGCCTTGTAGTTCGGTGCAACGTTCCCTTGTTGACCATTACCATGAGCGAAAGGGTCATTTTCTTTGCTAAGGTTGTGGAGAAGGTGGATGAGAAGTGAGGAAAGGACTCATGAAGAACTTTGCTGTAAGGAGATGAGAAAGCATGTTTTTCAAAGGAGAACAGGGAAAATAGTCTGTTCACACACAGCAGCACATGCAAAGAATAAAACTGAGAATAGAAAGAAAAATGGTGATGAGGAAGGGCGCAAGGACTGGGAGACCCATGTGAGAAAAGTACTGCAAGGGAAGAACAGCAAAAGGGGGAGGTGGGAGTATGCTTCTGTAGAGCTTTGTGTTGAATGCTAATGTATTTTCAAGTTCATACAGTTCGCTGCTTATCTCTAGGTTGGATAGCTGTGGGGGTGGAATAAATGAACAAGCCAGATTTGCTTTCTGAAATTTGTTTCCTGCTTTTCAGTATTTTCTCAGCAGCAGATGATGGTTGCAGTTACGTTGGAGAGAGCTGCTGCTTGAGGGGAAGCAGCTGGCTGCGCTGGGTTGCCATAGTTCCCACATGTAGTGCCTCACCGCTTTCTCCTGGCTGAAAAGCTGGGGCGGGAGGATGACAGCATATTCGCTGTTGATGGGAAGCGTCTGTGTGTGACTTCAGTAGCTGAGAGTGACACTCCTGAGCTTTGTCACAGAGAGTGGCACTGTGGGCAAGAAGGGAATTTTTAGTTTTTCATTAAAATCTCCACAGGCTGCAAAGTGAGGTTTCTGATTTCTTTTTGTGTGGCATGGCAATAAAAACCTTTTAAGATGTCTTCTCATGAGAGTAAAAAGGTGGAGAAGATGCAGCCATTCAGGATTCTGGTGCTTTTGGCATTTGCCTTAGGTCGGGGAGACCAAAGTTCATGGTCGTTGTTCAAAATGGCAGAGCAAATGAATTTTTACAGACTTAGCAAGGAAGAGGGGAAAGCCCCTCGCTGAAAACTCCTTCGTGAACTGGAGCACCCACGAGTATGGTGGCACTGATGGGTCTTGAAGAACTGGGTTAAACCCTCTTTGGATTCCAAAGTAGGGTGTAGGATTTTGTAAGTGAAAAAAGTACTGCGACATAAGCTTAACTGTTATTATACCACAGAGACTCACCCCATGGGATGGCGGGCATTAGGAAGGCCTTGCCCGTGGGAGTAGTTGCAATCAGAGGCTGTGGCTTAGCCACTGTTAGAGGATGCAAAGGAAATCTGCAGGCTCACTTATCCTGCTGACCGTGGAGGGACTTGTTATGGTATTTCCTTCAGCAGCTGGTCAGATAGTCAGATAAAGGTATAGGATCAGAGATGAGTCTGTGCAAATACCTCTGCAGTTGCTCTCGCCCACAGGGAGTCTTTGCCAGGCAGGTTTTACTCTTTTGTCATGAGGCTTATGATGGGATTGAGTTTCTGTGGAGCTATTTCCACGTGTCTCTCCCTGCCACAGAAGGGTTCTTTTTTGCCTCTGCAGTGGGAGTTGATAATACCAATAAACCGAACTGAGACTTGACCCCAGCCTCACCTTTCCCTCTTTCAGCTGTATCTTCATCTGGCGTCTGAGCTCAGAGATGACCATCAACATGCGGCAGCGACTGTCTGACATGAAGCAGAGAGGGAAGCAGGCAGAAAAGTCTCCTCTGCACAAGTCGGCTGGACTCATGAGGTGAGCAGAGTAGACTGAGAAGAGGTGGCTGGCTTTGTAGGGTTTAATGTGAAAAGTGTGGCATGGGATTCAACTGTAAGGTTTCTGCTGTCTTTACTGACAGTGTCTTCCAAAAGTTCTCTTATTCTTCTGTTGGATTTGCCATATTTTTTGTGCCCCCCTTCTTTGGATATAGAAGCCTGACTGGGATCTTCCAGACAGACTTACTTAGTGTTGCTTCACTGATTGCAATGTGTGTGCGATGCCCCTTGTATCTTAATTTAGTTTAATGACATGGTCAGAAACTTTAATAAGCAGTTTACCTAGCAATACTGAGGCTGGTACGCAGCATCCCACCAGGGAAGCCTTGCTCCTTCATGAATAAAGATCTTTGGATCTAGGCTGTTTTCTGCAGTGTCAGTACTGAAGTATACCTGTGAGCTGTATGAGTTTGCTATGTTGATCATAATTCTGAAAGAGTCCTTATAGTTGTTCTGTTTCTTTGTTAACTATTTTCTGGAGGCTTTGAAAAAGGTCACCTAAAATAATTCTAAATAACAAATACAAAAATAATTTCCATGGGAAAAGTTCTTGGCCGCTAAATCATATTATTTTTTGCTCAGTAAACAACGTATCTAAAAACAAACTACCACAGCCTACAAACTGAATAGATCTAAATTTGTCTGGTGACCTTTCTTTAAAAAGTGGTGCTTAAGCACAGACCCTGTTTTTAAACAGAACAAGAGTGACAGGGGATTGTGGATTATTAGTGTAATGTATTTGGTTTCTCTGTAGTTAGTAAGTAGTTGAGACTAATTTGACTGTAAGCAATGCAGGAGAGAGTCCTGACCGAGCTGATATGGGATGAAAGTAGAGAAAAAAGGATAAACACCGATTTTTGATGCTATGTCCCACAATTTTCCTCCTTCGAATGACTACAAATTGAGTTCTGGATATAAAAGTGCCAAAGCGTTGGAGGATTTACCACACTGGTGTTTGTGTTGTGTATCACAAGGACCTTCCCACTCCCTTTGGGAGCAAGTAATGTTGAAACAAGTCTGTCTGCATAGTTTCATTTGGGAAAGTCTTGATCTGCTCATTCTCGAAACGAGCCTTGTCTAATAAGTGCTTTTGGTAATGATGCTGGGAGAACTCAGGAAGCCTTTTTTCTAGCCAAAATTCTGGAGGTGTCAAGCAATGTACTTTTTATAGCAGACTCTCCATTATTCCAGCAGCTGCAGCCTTACCCTACTGAGGCTCAGGCTGTGACAGATAATCCCAGTCCTCTTCCACATTAGGTGATACTTGTTTCCATCACAGACGCTTGCTGAAGGGCGGTGTTAGTGCCACGCCAAGCCCAGAACTTTAATAAACTTGTTCGGTAACCTCTTTGCAAGCCTGGAATCTACTTGTCTGGTCAGCTTTGAAAGCTCATTTTCAGTTTTGATCAACTGCTGTGGTCACTGGAGACCAGCAAAGACGTAACTCCAGAGCATTTTGGATTGGGACTGAATATGGAGGAAGAGCCTATGGGACCAGCATTACTGAGGTGGGAGAAGGAAAACTGATGGACTTGAGTAAGATTGTTTTTCTAGATGCCCTGTACCTGTTCTGGTTGTGTTTCCAAAGTCTGTCTGTGTAGGTTGCAGTGGAGAGTTGGGTTACACCTTTTTGCGTAAAACTGTTGTCTCAAAAGGACTCACAGTAGTCTAAAAAAGCTCCCTGCATGGTGATATGTCATTTTGTTCTACTAGATTTTCTCTAGAACAGTATTGCTAGAATTTGGTGGGGGAAGTAATACGTTCTGCTAGTTCCATAGTATGAGTGTATGACAGGATAAATAATCAAAATAATACTGGGGAAACAAAACTCAGTTGAGGAGGCAGTGGGGAGCTGAAGATTTCCAATTCAGGACAGTGCTGTTTCTATCCATCTGTGACTGGCGGGGCTGGGATTGTCCCAGGTGAATAACATCTGGAAGGTAAACACACAGAAGATGTGTTTCTCGGTCAAACCAGTGCTCCATGAAGCCCAGTATTCTGGCCGTGACAGTGGCAATAGAAGATGCTATTTAGTGAGACACTCTGTGAGCCTTGCTATATGAACCTTTGTGGTCCATTTGCCTCATGCTCAATTGTTATATCAGGGATGTTAGAGGGTACATCTCTACCTGTTCCCTTTAGTGCTTGGTCATGGACCCATTGTCCACTGAATCTGTATAAATCCTTTCTGAACTTTGTGATGTTGTCTGCCTCTGCAACCTCCTTTGGTGACAAATTCCCGGAGTTCACTCCTCTCTGTGGAAAGAAGGGCTTTTTTTGTCTCTGTTAAAGCACATTCCTGCTACTTCTGGTGAAAGCTTCCTGCTTCTGAATATTGTGAGCCTTGGTGAACTATCATTCTGCATCCAGCTGTCTGTGGTCCCCATGGTTTTGTAAACCTTTATCATAATCTCTCTCCATCCAACCTTCTCTGCAAACTGAAGAATCCCAGCCTTTTAAAGTCCCTCCAAAAACTTCTAGAAGGACTAAAGTTTCTCCTCTGAAGGATTTCTCTAACTCGCCTTTATGGGACACTGGATTATTCTGGAACTAATCTGGCCTGTATGACCCGCAGTTCTCCACTGTGTCCCTGAGAGCCTTTCAGTTCCGCCTCTGGTTGTGATAATTGCAGATGTGTGCTTTTCTCTCATCTGCTGAACATGAGGAACTTTGATTGTTCGGGAAAACAGAACTTGTACTCAGCTGATATTGCTGGTACGTTTTGGTTTTGAGGCATTTATGTTTTCAGAGAAGGAACCATGTAAAGGTCTTTTAACAGAGTTTTGATTTTGATCTAAGTATGCATTTATTGTTTAGAAAAGCTTGTCTCAAATTTTTGGAAGGAAAGTTTTAAATTGTTTTTACTGCGGAATGTTTGCAGGGCTTATAGTCATGTTTTAGCTGAGCTTTTTTTTTTATTATTTTAAAAGTCACTTTTTCTGTGACTTTCATTGAAGCTTTAGTATAAATAGCAGGAGAAAGAAATGTTATCCAAATTAAGTGGTCTAAAACTTATATATGTATGCTGAAGAAGTACTGTGTGCTGTCAGATATATTTGGAAAGAAGAGCTCCTTATCAGATTCTCAGTGAGCCTTTGGTCCAGTCCAGGAAAGCTGTGTGGTTTCCAGGGCTCAGAATGGGGCAGGCTTTTGATGCCAGATCAGAAGCGGTACTTGAGTCTGTGCTGAACTACTGCAATTATGACACCAGGGTAACTGAAGTCAGTAGCACTGTGATCTTTCTGTGGCGAAAAGCAGGGTAACTTTCTTTTTAAAACCCTTAGGCATTTAGGCAGGGGGCAAGGCAATCTGCTAGTGATCCCTACCACATGGGATGTTACAGTTTCATAAATATGGCCCTAAAGCTGAGGGTTTAAGTAGCACAAGATCAGAGTGGGAATGCTGACAAAATACCTCTTTAAATGGATAGTTGCCATTCTTGTCTGTTTTGTTTTCTTTTAAGAAAAGAAAGAAGGGTTGCATTCAGGACATGCAAAAGAATGCAGAGTATGTAATATCAGATGTCTTAATACTAGAACTCCATAAAGACATGCGTCCTGAAGACTTTCTAACTGAAGGTCCTTCCCTGCCATTGACCCCATACTGGCAGACCCTTCAGAAACAAGATCCAGGCATGGTACTAGAATGGGATAGTTCCTCAGCCAAGGAAGAAGACAAGAGCAAGGACAGTTGAAATCCTTGCCCTAACTGAGTCACATGTATCATAAGAATTGGACATGTCTGTACATGCTATTCTGGAATAGCTACTCTGAAACATTCATTCTGGTATAATGATGCTTTGTTGGGGTTTGGCTGAACCCGCTCTCAGCAGGAATTCAGCAAAACCCAGTCTTACTCCTTCGCTTTCAAAATGCTCTGGTGTGGTGCTTATTTGGAAGCAGCTCTCGTGCTTGAAACCTCACCGCATGTTACTCTGACTTCCATCTAAGCATGAACAAGAACTTAGTGTGTTGGGGAGATGTGTGCAACAGAGGGGCTTAGAAGAAAATCCGAAGTACATAGAGGAAGGCAGGGAAAGAAAGGAGGAAGTAGTGAAGTCTGAATTGAGGGATTGATTTGGGCAAGGACAACAGTTAAAACACTCAAGACCTTGTGAACCTAGGTTTCATTTTCAGGAGTATCTCAGCCTCAAGTCAGTGGGCCTAAGATCCTTTTGAAAACCCCATTCAGTTATCTCCTTTCAAGGCACCGGACTGAGTTTGAAAAGCATATTTGAGTTGTAAAAAGGAGAATGTGGAACGGGGCATGAATTTTTTCTGGGATAATGCAAGATAACCTTACATTTGTATCAAACACATGTGACTTCATAATTTGTTTGGCACTTCCTGTGAGGTATGAAGAAACGCCCATCTGACTTCCAAAATATGTTTTGCATTCTCTTACTCAGCTGCTTTGATGATATTGGGACATATATTTTTTTTCCCCCTTACTAATTTTTTCAGTCATCACCTGATGGACAGAGGCCCTCTTTCTATTTGTAACATAAACCAGATTGATAGCAATCTACCCTTCTCCATTTACAGCAATGACAGTACGTGCAGAAGTTTAGCTTACACATAACCTTGCCTTGCTATATCACCTCATCATAGTGAGGTACTCAACCAGTTAGATGTTAAAATGTCTAATAATCCAGCCCTTCTTCCTCAATAAACTTCTCAAACAATCATGATGAAAGACAAGCAGAAAGACGCTATCAAAGTTACTGATACAAAGTTATTATTGCCTACCATATATAAATGCAATATACCTCATAGGAGGAAACATGGCCTAACCTCAAACGTACTGTGGTGCTTGAACTTCGTTGTGATACCCCTGCTTAGACATAAGAACCTAAGTGTGACAAGATGGACACACAAGGAGACAGTAGAAAAGATGAAGAGATTGAAAAATGTCAAAAGTAGATGGAGACAGTCAACATGAAACTGTTTCACTGGAGGACTCTGCAGACTACAGCCAGTTTCACGCTTCTTTTTGCCAGAACACCTCCAAGCTCCTCTGAAACGATTGGGTAGTTCTTGCTCAGCCACTCCTAACATAATGGAAATTAGTGTTCTGCCACTATATGGGAAGAGAAAAGTTTAAAATACCTTAACTACTTCTCTACCATGTTTCAATACTGCCTGCTATCTGTCAGCTGCAGGCGAAGTTGGTCCCTTGCCAGGCTGCTCTGTATTTGGTGGATGAGCTATTTTTATTTCATGAATAATGCTTGGCACTCAACACCCACCAGTGATATCCTATAAATGTCACTAATGATGAGTTTGGCACTCTAGCTCAAGGCCATGGAGTGGGTGCTACTCAAATTTATTTGTTGGAGATTCTTAATTTGTTCAATTATTGTCCAAAGTGGGTTAGTTCATTTGGTTCTGTTGACTGAAGGGGTGAGGGGAGGAAGGAGAAGAGGAGAAGAAAGAGTTTGATGTTGGTAAGTGTCCTTGATTGGTATTGGGGAATTCTATTCTGGGAGTGCCTCTAAGGTCTGTGTGGGAACACTTGTCTGATCTACTTTGATTAAAGATCTGCCCAAAATATGTTTTACATTATTCCTTGTGCCTGAAGGCTAAAAAAGGCAGTGTGGTGCTCTTATGGTGTGTGGGCTCTGTCTTTGGGTTCTGCATGGTGCAGTCCTTGATATGAACCTGTCTCTTATGTGATAATTTGCCATATACCCAATTGCCATCAAACAAGGAGTATTTCTATGACGTTTTTGATGTGTAAAACAGTTCCAGAGAGGAAATGCCTAAGGGTGGGAAAAATATTTGCCTTTCAAATACGCTCTATCACCTTGACCTTATCAGTTGGCGGGGTCTGAAATGGAAGGCCAAGTTTCATTCCACTTGGCTTTTTCAGACTCGTTTACTTCTGTTCTGATTTCTGTCATCCTTCCACATGTATGAGGCGATTGCTGTGGCGGGCTCTGCACACCTTTGTGCAGGGTTTAACTTACCCTGTTTCTCAGAGATGGGTTTTGCTAGAGCGAGGGCTGTTTGGGAGAGTTGAGGCAGCCTGCTGAATGTGGATGGAGATAAGGTGGAGAACTGCCTGGTGTAAGGATTGAAACGGTGGGCAATTGTTGAGATAGACTATAATACTCCTTACAATTCCTGCCTCCCAGGCATGAGTCCATCTCTGCCCTGTCCTCTGTGCCTGCACTCTCATCAGACAGCGACAAGGATGGTGAAGATGAAGGGAATGATGAAGATGAGTTACGTGGGCTGCAGTCCTTCCATATTCAGTCCAGCTGCAACACTGAGAGAGACTCAGGTATAAATGGGAGAGGGGCTTGGGCAGAGGTGGAGGAAAAGTGGCATGAATGTGAAGCGGGGAGACGATGAGAGACACTGGCTTAGGGATAACAAGATATGGGCAGAAAGAGTAAGACCAAGACAGAAACGGATTGACACCAAGGGGTAATGTGGAGTTGTCCATTACTGCATCTGAAGAGGGGTAGATTTCAGAGTTCTCTGATTAAAAATTCAGTTGTTAAATTGCCAAGTTCCAACTAGCCAAACAAATTTTGAATTAGTGTTCTGGTCTTGGGTCTACAAGGTATTAGAAGTCCACAGAAGCCGAAAGAGATCTCTCGGGGGATCCTAGAGATGTCGATAAAACTTACAGTAGAGATTACCATTACTAATTCAAGGTATTTTTGCCACAGATGCTACAGTTTCTTGGAGCAGGTTTTTTCACAAGCCTTTGGTGGGCACTGCACGGTGGCAAGTGTTCTGCAATGGGTCTGCTGAGTCAGTGAAAATCTTATATAAAGCAGTACGTCTCCATTAAAATTTTGATACAACGATTTGGTAGTATATAGGAAAGCATGTGTTGGCAGTGGTCTGCTGGTTCAAAAGGTGTAGGAAAGCTGCCTTTGAGGAAAGATGAGGTAAGAGGTCTTTAAAAAGCTGGACTGCTGGCCAAGGATGTCAACTAGGTATATATCTTTTTTTCCCTTTCCAGATCCAGACCTTACCCTCTCAAGAAGCCTTTCCCATTGGGAAATGAGGAGGGTGAGTTGCTAAACCTTCAAATTGTATTTCTTGTCCTAGGGAATCTGGAAAAAACATTCCCATGGAGATTAAAGACTTCATTCGCACTGGTGGGAAAGGTGCAGCTGCAGTGGGAAACCACTGAGAAGTCTCTTGGTGAAGAATGACTTGGGGATGGCAAAATAGAGCCTAACTTAAAAAATAGTTTCACTTTTCACATCAGTGTCTTTCCATCAGATGTTATGCTTTTGCCCCTTCATTTCTGGCGTGAATCTCTTGTGGTGCTGAAGCTTGATCGTGTACTTGGATCCAAGCGAGGCATTTAAATGTTCAGTTATGCAGGAAGCAGCAACAAAAGTATCATCTTTACTTGATGTTTTATGATTAAGGGAGGCTTTTATGGAGATGGACATAATTGTGTTTTTCTGTGGGTCTTGTGTTTTCTCTTCTGTTTTTCCATCAGCAGAACTCAGTCCCTAAGACTGTCTTTTCTTCCATTTCCTTCAGGCCAAAGAGATAGCAGCAATCCAGCACTCAGAAGCACCAATGAGCAAGATGCCCCGGCAACGCGGACGCTGGTCCCAGCCAACTAGCAACATAGAGATGACTGTGAAATCCATGCTTGACTTACGCCAGTTGCAGTCTTTCTCTGTTTCCCGTTCTCCGAGTCGAGACTCCCTGTCTCAAAACAGCAATGGCGACGACAGAGAAGAGCAGGCAGATCTTCCTGTGCACATCAACAAAGTAAGGGCAGTACTACTCTGAGGAGGTGAATCTACTCTTAGTGCGTCTGTCCTGCCTCTGTTATTACCTACATTTATTACTACCTGATGCCATTCTTTATATCTTTAGAAGTGGCTCTAAATGCCTTCCGAGAAGCTTGTTTACATAACTTTTTCATTTAGTACTCCTGCAATGTGTGACTCTGCCATCTTATAGCAGAGTCCATATGGGATCAAGGTTTCTTTCCAATGACAGGGAAGACCTCATGTTTTCTTTTAGCTCTGAGATTATTTATGGCAGAAGCAAGCTGAGAAGCTGAGCTCAGAGTTGCAGATGTGTACCTGATTACCTCTTAGCTCACTCTGCTGGGGTGCAGTTTCTTGACTCCAGTAGGCATTGAAATGTGTCTCATATGATGGTCTTAGTTGTGGGCTGTGCCACGTTATTAAGTTCTCTTTAATCTTTGTATCAAGGGGTCACAGCGAGCTCATACCTCAGAAAGCTACTGCCTGTTTTCCAGTAGCAGTCTGTCCTGGTGCCCAACTTCATTAGAGTTTTTCCTTCCTTTATATCTGTGTGACTGAAGAGGATCGGGCTTGTTGCGTGCAGTAAATCAGTGTCTTTCAGCTGTGGCCCACAGACTTCTCTAAACTATGTCTGATCAGTCTGTAAAAGGTAATGGAAGAACCTGCTGCCACATGGCTTATGGTCCTGATGTGTGGTCAAAGAGGGATGGGGAGTCCAGTACTTTACCAGAGAATTTTAGGGGATTGCAAACAGGAAACAAGTAGGAAACTACAGCAGTAGTCTGTCAAGGTCAGTAAATAAGGAACAGGAAAGTCATAGGAGTGCTGTGTTTTCTGATCTCAGATTTCTGATCATATTCTGTGTCGTAATGCATACTTTCTAGCTCTGCACAGCACTTGCTGACTTAAGGGAGAACACTGGTAATACCTAGTTTTCTCTCTTTTTAAACCAGGCTGGCAGCTCAATACCTCCCCAAGATAACCGGTCTTGTGTGCGACCACAAGTGATTCGGCTTGTGTCTTGTGAAGAGGGGATTTTCTCTCAGGAACTGGAACCTTCTGAGAGTGAGGAATGTGTAATCTATCCTGAGCAAGATGAAATCCATCCCACAGACCCTAGCAGGTTAAAAATAAGCTCTCTGCTGTGCATGGCTTAGATGTTTCTGTTTTAGTTTGCTTGCAGCTTGTGTGGTAACTTGGGTGAATTGAGTTACTGCCTGATTGATGCCAGGCATGTTTAGTTGAGAGTTTTATGCCAGTCTGATGCTAAAGGAATCTGAAACTAAGAAGACACCATTAAAATAATCTTTCCTCCGAGGAAACTGAACATTAGCAGCCTTCTCCAAGGTTTTTTGTTGAATAAACAACTTCGGAGCAGCCTTTTTGTTTTCTCCCTTGTCCAAGTTGAAATAAGCAAGGGAAAACTTGGAAGCTGGAAAACCACCCAACAGTGACGTGTACATGGCAGTGAAATGCCTGCCCAGGAGAAATGACAGGACACTATTATTTATGACAATTTCAAACCTAATTGAGCAAGAATTTAACAAATGTAGCACGTGATGACCCTCTTGTAGGAAACAGGATGGCTTGCATAAGATAGATGGAATTGAAAAGGACAGTGGAGACCTTTTTTCTTCCTCTGCTGTTTCTTCTTAATTTTCTGTTTCATTCTGTGCTCCATTTTTTTTTCCTTTCCTGAATTTTAATCTTCCCGTACCCTCTTAACCTGATGCTAATAGCTTTTTAATTTCCTCTGTCTCCTCCTGCTCTGTTACAAAAAGTGGGCTGATAGCTTTAGATAGGCTTTTATGCAAGAGCGCATGCCAAGATTTTGCAGCTGAAGCTGCTAGGTTTCTCCCAGTTTCTCTGTAGTTATATTTTTAATTTTATTATGATAGCATTTGGACAGAGCAGACCCACGTGCTGCTCCATCATGTAAGAAAGGGAGGCCCTCTGGTTACAGACTGGACACATCTGAAAGTACACAGAATTCGCAAGCTGCCAGGGGTAATTGCCATTCAGTTTCGTTGAGTGACTTCTGCATCCTACCTTGCATTGGAGTACATCTGAAACCAAAGTATTTCATAAAGTGGAAAATTGAAGTCCTCTGGCCTCAGACAAAAGAATGGTACTGGTGTCATTTGACAAAATAAGCCTTGTGAAATCACAACAGAAATCAGGAATCCTGTCTTACAGTATTGTATTTTTGTATGACATTCTTCAGTAAATTAGTCTTGCTCAAACCCAGAATCTTCTCTATTTTGCAACACAGCAGTTGCCCAAAGAAGCAGGTCATAAACATGGAAACAATGGTATATTAGGGCTCAAATCTATGGCAAACTGGAGTTTCTATCACACAGGTACAGGCCTGGTCTCTACATTTGTTCCTCACCTGTGCTGGAAATCAAGCCAGGACAGTGCTGTGCTGGTGCCTGGTAATCATGGGAAACTGACAACGCCCAGAAAGTCAGACAGTCCCCTTGAGACTTCACTGTCCAAGCTTAATGAAATGCAAAATATATACTGTATAATGATGAGAGAAATCAACTTCTTTTTCTCTTTAAAGCCTTACTTTTGTAATCAAAGGTGTTACTAACACAGGTAAGGCCTTATTAAAGTTAGAATGTGCTTCTTTACATGTAAAACAAGTATCTCTTCTAGTCCTGTATCTTTCCTATCTTGTAGTGAGTTCCAGGTAAAAGCATTGCCTCACGGGAAGCTAACTAGAGGTTATCACAGTAATGGATGCCCAGACAAACACAGTCCTGACAGTGCCTGCTCTGTAGATTACAGCAGCAGTCGTCTGTCCAGCCCAGACCATCCAAATGAAGGTAAGATGCAAAGACATTATAAATGTATTTGTATGTGAAGTGGAATACTGCAGAAGCTTGCTGGGGTGGTTCTGTGCCATGTTTATCAGTTGCTATCCCTATCTCTAACACTTGATTGTCTGCCTGAGCTGAACTGAGGTCACACTCCTATTAGTCTTGCTAGTATTGCTGTAAAGATTGAGGTGCGTTTGAACAGGTACTTAAGTGAAGCCACGGCAGAAGCAGGAGTTGGTTAAAGTGCACTTTCTGTGTGCACCTTTGGCTTTCTTTTACCTTGCTCGGTAAGGAGGCAGGTTTAGTATTGATTATCCCATAGGCTATGCTGTTTGTGGGAATATGGTAGATAGAGAATTACACTGAATACTGACCGACTTTTGCTTTAACATTCTAGGTTCAATTTAGATAGAGAATTACACTGAATACTGACCAACTTTTGCTTTAACATTCTAGGTTCAATTTAGCATCTTCGCTGAATGTTTTTTTTTTTTTTAACCTGGTTAATGTTACTATTACAGCATTGGATTTTTTTGCCTCTTCCCAGATTCTGAAAGCACTGAGCCCCTAAGTGTGGATGGCATCTCAGACCTGGAGGGAGAGGAAGGAGAGGAGGACGTGGGTACTAGCATGCCGGAGGGAGAAACCCCCCAGACACCTGATCAGGAAAAGTTCCTTAGGCAGCATTTTGGGACCCTGGGCAGCACTGATGGAAAAGGTACAGCTCTCTGTTCAGTGGGGGTACTTTGTGAGGTCACTCCAGATTTGTCCCTGTGTAAATCAGATGGGGCTACAAGTTCTGCTAGGCTTTTGTGGGGGTGTGTGTATGAGGGGGCAAAAACGGGGAACCAATGTAGAGAGGCCTGAAGAAAAGTGACATCTGTTAACTCCATCGGTCTGTGTGTAAATTTGTGTGGATGAGATCGGGGTCTGTGTCAATTTGGGTTAAGTATTGTCCCTGGAATCTTGAAGAGCCATTCTCTTGTTCCCAGACAAGTTTTTCCTGTTGTATATGAAGGTATTAACGTGTGTGTTCACCCCCCCCACCCCCCATAGGTGACATGTAGTGGCCTCTAGTGGTGTATTAAGGTATAACAAATGTCACAAAAGAAAAGGCTGAAATGCTGGGTGGAGGGAGAGAATAAGAGGAGACATCAGAGTGGCAAAGGAGCTGGTTAGTCTTTATTGACCAACTCCAGAATAAAGCATATCTTTTTAGAATCGATAATGGTTGCAGGCAGCAATATCTGTGCGGGTTGTCTGTTTTCTTTTTTTTTTTTTTTTTTTTTCCTCCTTTGATTGGTTTATCTTCTGCTTGATGACAGTGCCTCACAGTCCTACAGGCAGGATAGGACACAAAGGGAAGTGAAAAAGGAGGAGGCGTACCCCTAGGGAGAGTAGCAGTTTAAGGCAGAGTAATCTAAGTAGAACAGAAAAGGCAATGAAATTATTTCATTCTCTGTGGTTTAGCTCAAAAAATCCCCTTGGATATAGGGGAACATTTGATAGTCTCTGCGATAAGAAAATGCATGTGTCAGAATGTTTGTTCTGTAACTAAACTACTCCCTTTTTCTCTCCCTTTTAATCAAAATTTCTAGGTGGCTCATGTAGGAACCTGGAAAGAACTGAAAACTTCAGCATTTCCTCTCGCTTTCTTTCCCAGTCCCCGGCTCTCAGGTATGGCTCTGCTTGTTTTGAGTGTTTCTGTCTGTCTGTTTTTACTAGTGTGAGTAGGTCTTGTGCTAGGCCCTGGGTCAAAATAGTTGAGCAGACTTCTGGCCTTGGTGTGCCTAGGCACAGCAAAGTGTTCGCATAGCACTTGGCGGGCTGGTTGCAGACCCTTGTGATTTGGACAGGCTGTCCTGTGTCACTTTAGCTGTTCTGTTTCTTCCTGAAGCAACACTTGTTTTGTTTCTTCTTTCAACAACGTGCTTATTTGTTTCATGATTAATGCCTTGATTGATTAAATTGGAGGAATCGCTAATCATCTAATTTACTCTTCACTGTTTATGCTCTGTTCTTTTGCATTTCATTCAGCTTGGACAATGAAAGTAGGCTTGTCAACTTTTCCTTTGTTTTACAGTCCTTTCTTACTCAGCTTTGTTTCTCAGTCCGGTGCCTTCATAGGGTGCTCTGGTGTCTCATATAAAGCCCCATGGGGATATTCTTCCAAAAGACACTCAACCCTAAAGCACCCCAAAAGGCCTCTCTAAGCTGTTTCCCTTGTTGTTTAAAAAAACTCCCGACAAAACAAACAAAGAAACACAAAACCCAAACAAAAAATGGGTTAAATACTTCTGTTCATTTGGGTTCATAAATGTTTAAAACAAAACAAATACTCCTGTATTCCTCTAAAATGACAACCTGAAATCTCAGCTCAAATTAGTTTCATTGTATGGGACTGAGCAGATTTGGGTACATCTTCTACGGTTCACCAGCTGTGTCTAGATGTACTGTGTTAGGGAAATTATTTTGTCACTACAGTATTCAGCTGCTGTTGCTGCTGTCAGGAGTGCCTCTTAGTCTGTCTCGCATTGGGACCGTGTGTTTGGGAAGAAAGCCAGCGGTTAGCTATTGTGTAAGCTTGTGGAGAGTTGCAGTGGTGAGCAAAGGAAGTCACTGGTGCTCTAGAGATGTAACAGGAGAGGTAGTTTTAGGTTATGAAAAACCTCTGGGCTTTTAATCTGTTCAGCTGTTCAAGCATGCCAGATTGAAGGTTGCCTCCTTTCCGAAGTAAGTCTACTGTGCTTGTCTGGAGTGGAGAGAAAAAGGAAACTAGGCTTTCTTCTTGAAGGTATTAACCAGCTTTCCTAGTAATTATGCTTTCATAATGTTAGGAAAGTCTAATTACTTTCTCTTAGGATATCTTAGAATTGAAAAGATTTCATTGTTAGTAAGGTGAGCTGAGAGAAAAAACCTGACCTGACTTTGCCCAGTCTTTCCTCTGCCTGGAATTTTTCCTTCTCCTTTGCCTTCACCTTTTACAGTGTCCTCCCTGAAAACAGTGACCCAATGCTATTTGTGATCGTGCAGCCTAAGGTCAAATGCCTGAAGACCAGTGCTTCCAGGGATGAGTAGAATGAAGTGGTAACGGCCTAGGGCATTTTTGACTTAAAAAAATCCAGATAGGGAAGGGCTCTTTATCCCAGAGAAACTGGCTTAATCTGTGTGCCTGTTTGTCCAGGGCAACATACTTACTTGTTTTAACTAAGATTTCTTTATCGTGTTCTCTAGACGATTGTCACTCTCTTCGTCTAATCTGATACTGGATTCAAAGCCCATTGAGCCGCCATCCCAGACCAATCAGTTTACACCAGACCTGTTGAAAAATGGCAGCAGCCATCCCGGTGATGCACTGGAGAACAGCCAGCTCCTGGAGAGTGTAAATTCAAATAGGGCTGTTTACATCCAGAAAAAACGCAGATCAGCTTTGGAGGCCAGCAGAGTTGGTATGGCTCCTGGACGCGTTATTGCATCCTTTCCAGAAGGCCCTGTGAATGCAGCGATGAGAAAGGCACAGTCAGTTCACGACCTCATTCATGAGGGTAAGGACACAAGTTGGAATGATGGTATAAACCGGAGAATGAAATGGGGAGATTTGAGCTTGAGTAGAGATTTAAATTAAGCTTCTGTCTTTCTGTGTTCTGAGCTACAGGCTTTGCCTGTCTTCTAACTCTTAGGCTGTCAAGGGAAACTATTTTTAATTTGTAATGAAGATGCTGGTCTTCTAATTATCAGTGTCTGATATTTGTCTGGCAGCTGTGGGAGGAGCAGTATCAAGGGTGAAATGAACTATTTGCAAAGAAGTGCTTTCTTGCTGTGGGTGGTTGCTCGAGGCCAAGACTGAAGCTTCCCAGGGTGGGAAGGAGAGAAAGAGGGAAGGAGGAGACAGTAACAGGGAGCTTACTGTATCCATGCCCTCGGTGTGAAAGAACTCCAGTTTTGAAACAATCAACTCATGAACCATCAATAAGCACTCAGTTTGTTTTAAGAAAAATAAACCTTATCACCGCAACATCATATATAAGTTTTTGCCTGCTTGCTTCCTCTGGCCTCTCAGTTAATGGTCACAGTGGTCTGAGGTCTTCTGGCTATACACTTTTAAGAACAAGTCTCTCTCATCAGGTAAGCAGCAGTGTGTGAGCAGGACAAGGGATGGGCAAAAAAGCAAGCTGTTGAGGCTTGGTGATACTAACCTGAATTAGTGGTTCTGTACACCTCTCGCAGGGACTGAGCTGAGGCACATAGGCTGGAGCAGCTCTGTTACTTTCCATTTTTTGGAATTCACTGCAGGCTCTTGTCTATTTTTGGTATGTTTGTCTGTTTAATTTTCACAGATAAGGGTCCTGGAGTGATACCCTCTGCCAAGCAGCGTCCTCAGCCTCTTTTGGTGGTTGAGAAGGATCCCAGACCTAACAGTTGCAGGGTGTTATCAGCCAGTATGTTGAAGATGGATGGACCTGGTGCTCTGCTGGCCAAAGATGTCAGGGCTGCAAAACCAAAGTCCTACATGAACCCCACAACCAGCTTTCGGGCTAAGATGTCAAGGAGCATATCTGTAGGGGAAAATCTGTACCTTGGTTACTCCACTGAAGTGTTGACTGATGGGAGGACTAGCCCTCCAGTGGCAGAGAAGACACAGTTTAGTTCCACAGCAGATGCTGAGAAGATAAAGCTACCAGTGAAAGAAAATGTTCCGGTGAAGCCAGCACTTCAGCCAGTTGTAAACTGCTCATCTCCCAAGTCCTTCCACAGCAAGTTGGCATCATCAAACCGAGCACATCTGATTCTTGACATTCCCAAGCCATTGCCTGATAGACCCACGCTGGCCTCCTTCTCACC
This sequence comes from Sagittarius serpentarius, assembly GCA_034782735.1. Taxonomy (NCBI): domain Eukaryota; kingdom Metazoa; phylum Chordata; class Aves; order Accipitriformes; family Sagittariidae; genus Sagittarius; species Sagittarius serpentarius. Next base: position 18,911,944 of record JAVKLA010000031.1, on the reverse strand, counting down.
CACTACCAAACCAAAAACCCTGCTTGAGCCACAGTCTCCACAGTCACCTGCTGGGGCCTGTAAAAAGAAACCCTCTTTTCCTGAGGTCCGAGCCTCCAAGAAGGACAACCAAACTGCTGGGTCTCTGGTTCCTGGTAGAGAGAGCCCAGCAGGACTTGCTAAGGAGAGCCCAGTGGAGAGTCCAGTCTCAAGGACAGGTTGCCAGGATGAGCCAGGGGTCACTAATCCAAAACTGAGGGAGTTGTCAGAGGGCCAGCACCTAAGGCCTCCTGAGGGCACACTGCCCAGGTGCAAGGAGAGGATCACCGGTATCGCCTGTGTGCTAGACAACCAACCTGGACTTTGCCCACTAGACCCCATCAGGCCGAGGTCTCCTACATCTATAACTGCCTCGGCACAGGTCTCAGGTGTGCATGGATACCCATCTCTTGTCTTCCCCCTTCTGTCTCCTGTCTTTGTGAACCGCCTCACGATCCCATCACATTTCTTTACGTCCAGCTTCTGGCCTGTCTCGTCCTGTCTGCACCTGTCTCGTTCCATAAGCCATCCCCTCAATGGTGAGACACTTCTTCAACCTGACATCTTTTTCTCAGTCTTTAATTTCCATTTCCTCTGGGTCTTATGTCTGAAGGTCCTTTTTAGCTGAATGTTTTGTAGACCTCAGCACTCTCATGTTTTTAGTCATACAATTACCTGTAGGGGCTCAAACCTCTTTCTGGTCAATGCTAAAAGCCGATGTGCTGGGAATCCCCATGAGTGTGTAGGTCACATCCTTCGTGCTCCTCTCGGATCATGTCTGACCAGCAGATGAAGGTGCGGGCCAACATGTGCTAGCTGAACCTAGCAAGCACAGATAATAGTGACAGTGAAGTTATCCCAGCAGCTCAAGCTTTACTTTGTTAATGTGCAAGTGTGCAGGGTCCGGAAGGGTTTGCATACAGTTTTCTCACATGAGTTAAGGCTTGACCAAGGTGAGTTCCTTGCTGTAGCCACTTGTGAGAGCAAGAAAGTCTCTGTGCTGCTATCACTGTGCTTTGAGGACATATCTGCAAACTGCGTATGCAATGCACGTGCAGGCCTAGCCTTTGGGTTTGAGCATAAAGAACACGGATTAATTTTTAAATTATCTCTAGTTTGGAGAAAAAGGTATGAGGTGGGAAACTTACCTGCTGAAAACAGCTCTTGGATCTGTTGCAGGCCCTGGTTTAAGGTACTTCAATCAAATAAAAACTAGCAGGTAACTTGAAACTGAAGCAAAAATCCTGTCCTCCAAGGCAGGAAAACCTCCAGTGGCAGAGAAGACACAGTTTAGTTCCACAGCACCTGTTGTGGAACTAAAACCTCCAGAGGTTTTTCTTCTGTGTCACGACCTGAAAGGAAATACGCCTTCCTGAAACACTCAGCTGAGTCATGCAGTAGGAAGCTGGATGTTAACCACTGCGCTGATACCTTGTACCTTCAGGGGGCTATACAGCGCACAGTTTTTAATCCCTTTTGCTATGTTGTTCTTATTCATATCTGAGAAGGGACACCTCTGTAATCCTCTGATCAATTACTTTCTGTGGTGCCAGACTGCTCCACCATTCGTCGCAATGGTTAAGCGCAGTGTTTCTGCACCGAAGCATTGCAGAGGGGTAACCTGGTTTTGATGCGCTATTTTCCTTCTTGCATCTCTAGAGGGATCAAACGCCCTAAGACTGAAGCACTGCTATGTAAAACAGGAAATGCGGTGTTTAGTCTGGGGGACCTGCTGTTATTACATCATAGGGTAGCTGCTCTGTAGAACAGCAAGTGTGTCTGAAGCTTTCAGACCCTACCCCAACAGGTGTGAGGTTTCCTCCAGCAGCAGATGCAGCCTGGAGCTGTGGATTCACAACCTGCAGCAGAGAAGTAACAGTCCAGTTGTCTGTACTCTTCAGACTGAGTTCTCTCTTCCAGACTTGGGAATCAAGCTACATGTCGCATGTTTTTTGGTCAGTTGCTAGGAATCTTTGCAGAATTAGCACAGATAGTGCAGAGAGAGCAATTTTTTTGCAGCAGTGATTATTATTTTTTTTAAAGCGTCTCCCAATACCCATGCCCTGACGGAATATTTAGCAGCGTCCTTTAGTAAGTTAGGATGATTTAGCACAGTGGATCCCCAATTTTTTTTTTCCTCAGCAGACAGCTGTCAGCCTTCAGCTTCTTGCAGACCATGTTTCCCAAATTTTTAGTGGTAGATGCTGGAAAAGCTGTTTTGATCCAAGCAGGCTATCGCTGTGAACAATTTACTGTTGCTTCTGTGGATCATAGTGTGGCAGTTTAGATTAGAACTGTAGGGTTCACAGAGACCTGTTCTGCTTCTGACTTACTCTGTGACTTTGTGTTTCCACTTAATTTTTCTGTCCTTGCATTTTCCTGCCTATATAACAGCTGCAGATAAAGAGACTTAATCATTTTTCTTAAAGCATTTTGACATCTACAGTTAAAATGCTGCAGATGTGCTTAATACTGTTGCTGTGTTAAATATTCTCTGCTGGTTTCTGAAGAGCTCTGCTCTGCACACCCAAGAGGCAGAAAATGCCCGTTACTCAAGCATTTATGTTACGTTTGTGACCTTTCTCCAGACTGGCAGCTCACAGAGCTGGAGGCCAGCATAAAAAAGCATGATCAGAGGAGAATTCCAGAAACAATCATGAGAAGAAACAACTGGGTTTAAAACAAAAAGAGGGGAGGAGGGGGCAGGGGAAAAAAAAAAAAAAGGGCAAGAATCTTGGACTGTACTGAAGCCCACTGTGCTCAAACTCTACAAGGTTGGGGGATTTGGGAACAAAAAGTGCAGATGGAAGGATTTGTTCATGCCCCTTTGTTCTTCGAGATGTGTTTGTTTATATATAAATAGATGTTTTTCTAGCTGTATTTGTTTATACATCATCTCGATGTATTCATAAAATTAACTAAGGTCCCCTCCAGCCTGTTCGAAGATGACGTTCTTAGAACTGCAGAAATAATAGTGCTAATGTGACTAAGTTTTGTTTTTAGGTAACTAAAGGAAGTCGAATGGCCTTTGTCCGAGCCTTTGCAAATTGAAGATAACTGCAGACTGTGTGTGTGTCTATGTCTTTGTTCATGGTTTATGTTAACTCATGAAAGTGTTTATTTTATTGACACATTGCAGGCCTTCAACTCTTGTGCTTTGGAGATAATATCCGGTGGGGGCAGGCAGAAGATGGTGTCCTTCAGTTACTTGCATTTATTTTTCATTTTTTAATTATGATGTATCAGCAGTGCATATCTTGGGTTGCTCAGAGATGTGATTCTGTTGTGACTGAGTTTGTTTGTCAACCCTCCTCTGGACCTCAGTCCTCAGTAGAGGACACTGTAATAACTTAGTATAATCCTTCATCCTCAGTGCTTAGTTGTACACTGTGCAGAAGGATACATGAGGGGGAGCATGTAGATTTCTGACTAGGTGGAAGCTAAATTAGAGGCTCCTCAGATCAGTTCCTTTTGCCACTGGAAGCCTTCATTCAAACTTGACTTTATAATTGAGAATGGCATGGGTAATCTGTGACTATCCTTGACTGTAACAAAAATGCGCGATCTGAGAAAAAACATTGCTGATTTTGGAGAGGCTAAAAACTGGAAAAATAGGAATGTTTGAAACAAGCAGCATCTGTAGACAGTATGAAGGAAAGCTCATGTAGAACTTGTCTGTTTAATAATTGGCTCAAACCAGCCCTAAAAATTGAATGAGAAGTGTGTGCACATGGTCTTTCAAGTACGTAATAAAGAAAATGTTCTCTTACCCAACTGTGAGATTGCGGATATTGGAGTGTGTCTGTGCCTTAGTTTGGGTTTTTATTTTTTCCTTCCCCTCAGAATCGTGCATCAGTGTGGAGCAGTGTGAGCACGTGGTATCCGAGCTCCAGGACAGCATGCGCAAAGCCATTCATCTTTATCGCATGGTGAGTGACCTCAGACATGAGCTCTGTTACAGTAGGCTGGCTTTACAGCCCAGGAGCATCGAAGGTATGTGCTTGCTGGCTCAAGGCGTTCTCTTGACTGGGTCTCCAGCTGCCTGGTTGTCTGCTTGACTCCACCTTAAGCTTGAGCCGGGGAGGCAGGAACTCCCGATTTCCACCTTTTGGATTTTCAAATGGCTTGCTATTGTACTCTGAGCAAATCAATTCACTTTTCAGTCTGTTTAGCCTATCTGTAAACTGAAGATAACAGTACACTCTTTTTCAAAGGAGTATTAGGGAATTAGTTAATATTTATGCAGTGCTTCAGAGATATGAAATATTATAGGAGCTTTAAGTTTTATTATCCCCATCTGTTCTCTGTCTTTGATGCCTAGGAAAAGGATTAGTAAATGTGAGATACCATGGGAATCCAGCTGTGAGAGGGAACATGCAACCGCTTGCCTGTGCCTCTCACTGCCACACCAGAGTTACATGCAGAGCAATGTAACGGCTCTTTGTTTCTTTGCTTAGCACTGATCTGTCAAGGCTGCTGTAACGAGCACGAAACTTCCACAGCGAGCTTCTGCCATGTGGTCCTCTGCAGCTCTGGCCTTAGCGCTTGCATTAGCTCTCTGACCTTGCTGTGTTCCTGTGACCAGCTGCTTCTGGCAGACAGAAAAGGAGACTGCGGCCCTGTGCCCCGGCTGGGAAACATAGCACCTCCTTAGGCCCAGTATAGGGGGAACACTACCCAAAAATGAGCTTCCCATCTCTATCCTATTGGAGTGATGCCTCTGGATTTTGTGTGTCTGGCCGTATTGGATGCATGCCCTGCTGTATGACTAAATTGGCAGTCTCGAATGTTGAAGAAAAGGGCGTTTGAGTGGTCTGCAAATCTTCATGGCTTCACTTCCCTGAAGGGCTGAAACTGCTCTACCTAAACCCCAATGTATTCTTTTTTTTGTTTTCCCTGTCTATTTTCAGGTGTTAAATGATACGGAGTCTTCTACTGACAAAGATAAAATAGCAGGCCTCCTGACAGAAACATTCTCCTCAATGAAGAAAGAATTGGACTCCCTGAAGGACGAGGAAGAGCTTCCAAAGGTTAAGGAGGTACTGGCAAAGCCACAAGATACCACTAGCCCACAGAATGAGGGATGTGGTGCCAATCTACCAAGTCCCAAGAGTCTGGGAGATGAGCAGACACTAGCTTTGCTGGAACAGTACTCAGAGCTATTGCTACAAGCTGTGGAACGACGCATGGACAAAAAACTCTGAGAGGTGGCTTTCAGGTGTTTGTGAATACACAGAAATAATCCCAAGAAGAGGACCACAGAGAGAGCTTCAGACCGATGCTGTCATCGCACTGGTCCAGGGCTGGTGGGGAGACCTTTACAAATTTATTTTCTCAGGCCCCTACAACTGACTTGCTCTAACTCTTAGCAGTGTGCTGGCCACAATTTTAATATTTTTTCCCCAATGGTCTTCAACTTCCTGTCTCTAGACAAAGTTTTGAAAGAGGAGTTTGGAGAAATTGCCTTGAAATTTCTTCATAGCCGGAAGGTCAGGATGTTTGGCACCTAAAGAAACAAAGAAAATCCAGTTTATCCGAAAATTTCTGAACTGTTGACTAGAAACAAAGGATGCAAGTGAAGCCAATCCCTTCCTCTCCAAGGCTTCATGAGAATCAAGAAGCAGACTTTTAATGGGTTTATTTATTAATTTATTTTTCTGACTGTTGCTCTATGTCACGTTTGTGGCTATTATCTTTGTCCTTTAACAAAAACTGTCAATCCCTTTGCCATATCCCAGCGAGAAACAATCTCTGTATTATAAACCCCCAACAGGGAGACAGGCTGGAGTGTCTGTGCAATTAATGAACTGTTTTCTGCTTAAATCTTGTCTTGCTATTCTTTCTTTTCCTGCCTTAGTTGTTACCTGGAGTAATCCTACTGTTGTCATAACGACCCTGTCTGCTTTTCCCTTGTTTCAAGACAGTCCTCACACTGTATTTTATTTGCATTCACCTCCGGGGGAAGGCTCTGCAACCCTTGGACCTTTGGAGATCACTTAATGAATTCAGTATTGGTATTTTTAATCTGGAATTTGACGTTACATTGATACTTCAAACTGGGTTTTCTGCAGACATTTTAAAAATGGGATTTAGATACAAATTTGAAAGTTTGTTTCAGCCGCCTTTCATGATTAGGAATTGGATATTGACTTTGATGTTATCATGACTGGGAAATTTGGGGTGATGATTTGTTTGTTGAGAAGTGACATGGAAAAAGCTGGTTTCCATCCCTTACAGTGTAGCTCTAGATTTGAGAGGTCTTCAGTGCAATGGCTCATCTATGTCATTTGTTCATTTCATTGTGACAGGAAAATGTTTTCTTCTTGCTTTTCCAGGAAAACAGAATATTTACATCCCAAGAAAGCTGGGATTCTCTTCCCTTTTTTAAAACTATTTAAACTACCCACAGAAAATGGTTTCCCAAGAACTTTGAATAAGATATTTTGGGATGTGATTACCACCATTTCACCTGCCCCCAGCCTCTTTGCCTTTCATGAATTTCTGGTCTGAGAAACAGAAAATCTTCCCTTCTTGCATTTGTGTGTGCAATACTTTTCTCACCCTGTGGAGCTTCTCTAGGCCCATACTAACTTGTGTTTGTTGTGGCTTAAAACTGTCCAGTGATGTTTTCTAGGTCAATGATAAGCTAAGAAAAAAAAAAAAAAAATTCAAACCAATGAAATGCTTCAGCACCTTCCCCCTTACTCCCACTCCTTTCCACAACAGGGACGGATACACAAAACGCTTTATTTCTTCCTCCATCTCCAGTCTGTCTTGTACTTATTTTAAGGCAGAGCAGTGTAATCCCAGTTAATAAAACGAATGCAAGCAACAAGCTTTTGGTGGTAGGGAGACTGCTAGCATCTGTGGAAGTCACTCAAAGGCAGCCAGACTGCATCACTTGGTTCCACAGGTAACAGGCTTGAAGCAGTTTTCTTTCATTTTACTGTCCTGGCTGTCATCTCTGTGAAACCCTGTGGCAGTTGGAAATGTGGTCTGTTGACTTCTCTGTCTTTCTGTGACTGGAGATCTGCAGTGCAGCCCTTTTCCTACTGGGCTGGCCAGACTGGTGTAGGATGACCTATTTCTTCCGAATAACTGCAGGGCTGAATAATCTGCAGTTCTCACTCTCCCCCAACAGGTCTGCTGCCTGATCACCACTGCCGAGTGCTTCAGGCATTGGCACTATGGGGAGCACTTTGAGATTTTTTCCAGCTACTTCTGCCTGTAATTGTGTAATGTAATCTGCCTAATCATGTTTCAGGTGTCCTTGCTAACCTTTCCTTCCATGGGCTTGTACTGAAACTTTAAAGTGTTATGTTCTAGTCCTGTCTCAGCATTGCACTGTGCTGCATCAGTTGGTGTACTCGGTCCCATGGGCAGCTTCTCTTGCACAGACAGGTTTTGCAAAGGAAGGCAAGTTGAGAACCAGAGATGAAATTTCTGGCAGTTTCCTTGAGTGAAAAGGTGTGCTGGAGATGCCACGAGTGGAATGTATGAAGGCAGTCGTGTGGGGTCTGTGATGGAGTTAGTGTGGGTCAAGCTTGCTTTTGAGGTGATTAGTTCCTCCACTTTCAGACTGTGAACATATGTCCTAGTACACAGGAAATTTCTTGCTGTGCTGGGGCCACAAGACACTCAGGTAAAATAGCAGTCCCTTCAACCCAGGTATCTTTTGGTACTGGCGATAATGGTTTGAGGGTCCTTTATATTACTTCCCTGTGCAATTTTATTCCATTTTATTATTTAAACTTTGAGGTAGTGACGAAAAGGGTCAGAGATGATACAGAAGAGCCAGTGGCGAGAATGAAATTCCCGTTAAGGTAAAGAGCAACAACCAGTGAAGCTGGCACAGAGATATGAAACAAAGCTCCTTGGAAATGAGTCGCGTGAAGCAAATCTGATTTTTAAGCTGATCAGAGTGGGTTTTGCTTCTTGGAATGGATTTTGCTTGGCTGCATGTGGGAAACCAGAGGTAAAATCTGATCAGGATGATGGTAAGAGAAGTGTCAGGCAAGTAGATCAGCTGGAGGATGGTTTTGTAGTTTAAATTAGAATAGTGTATGTAGGACACTCAGGAAAACAGAGTAGAGGCAGAGATGGTCTTGGCCTGAGGAACACCATTTGGCCAATACCTATGAAAGATACAGTACAGAAAGGCTTCAGGAAAGTAGATTTAGGACTGAGATGGTAATCTGTAATTGAAGAAAGAATTGGAAGGGGTTTGTTTTTAAATATGTCCTATTGGGCCTCTTGTTTCGTTGCTTGCTGTCCTCTAAGCAACAATGTTTTTTTCTTAATGGGCAAAGTCCTCAGCTGTTTGCCCATTAAAGGAGATGCTGGTGCCACAAGTTTGTTGCCGAGAGGGCTGAGGAGATAGTGTGTTGCTCTTTGTAATTTGAGACTGATCCAACTGATTCTTTCCAGCTAACTTCCTATTGCTGGCAGTAGGAAATATTCCTAAAAATTCTAGTTTACAGAACAAAGAGAGCGTAAATGTGTTACCTTTTGTTGCACCTTGTGAATATGTTTCGCCATAGGCTGTCCATTGGGCCAGGTGGAGAAATACTGAATGGTAACTGCCTGGGAAGTGAAGAGGCTTGTGGGAGGAGGTCTTGTGTCTGTCCCTCAAACTGGTTTGGGATCCCTCTCACTGGTTTGTGTGGGTGTTAGCATAGGCACAACCAGATATGTGCATTAAGACAGCTTATTTGTTTAACATAAAGCCTGAAAAAATAATTGGGACCTACCTATCCTCTTTACATACATTTTGTCCCCTCCAGCCCAACATTCGTGGTCAACATGAGAACGGTTGTTGGGTTATTTTTTTCCATCTTGTAAATAGTATTACTTTGCCTGTGGGACCCCTCAGTTCACTCTTGGGCTCTCTTGAACTGGTGCAGTAGGAAGGGCTGCAACCTGGGAGGGCAGCAAACTCTTTCTATTTCCTGCAGCAGGCAGGTAACGCCTTCCTCTGCCCCATCCCTCAGTAGCACCCAGGAGCTGTGTGTACGGGAGTCTGCGCTTCTTCCACCTCCTCTCTCAGGTTGTCCTCTCCTTTCCACGGGATCTCCCAGGCCACGGCTGGGGCAGGCCTCACAGCAGCCCCCTCCCCAGTCCCCCGTTTTGCAGACTTCATCGTGACTCAGAGGAATTGGGACGTTTCTTTCCGGGAGTAGAAACATACAAACCTAATTTTTTAAAAAGAAAGAAATATGTATATAACTATATATAAGAAAAAATGAAATACAGGTATTTAAACACCATTGGTAAATTCATGCATGTATGTGGTGTCTCCCCACCCCACCCCGTTGGATGTGTAGCATCCTGGATACTAAATGACAGAAAGAAACCTCATTAAAACAATAGACAGGTCTTCTAGCAGCCCCTGAGTGAGCAGGTGCTTCCTTCTCTGGGTAAGACCAGCACGTCCCGTGTTTCGGATTGCGTGTGTAAATAACGTGGGGGTGCTGGGACTGTATTCGTATGGGTAACCTGCTGTAAAGCGGGGAGGGGGAGATGCATGAGGCAGCAGCTTTAGGAACAAGCCATGTCCGCTCCCCATGTCTTACCTGTGCCCTAGGCACCGGGCAGGCGCCTCGTCGCCCGCGTTCTCCGACACTACCCTTTTCCTTCACCCGTTTGAAAGAAAACAAAAACTATCCCTCCTGCTTTATTTATAAATGTTTGTTTTTATACTTTTTGGCTTTAGGTAAAATAATCCCTCAACATGTCTTTTTTTTTTCTTAATTATTTGGGGAAAAAATAATAAAAATCGTTTGGTTGGTTTGGGTTTTTTTTGCACTGTGAGGCTCCCCCGCCCCCCCCCGGGGAGCTGTTTTTAACTCTGTATTCATTTGTACTCCGTGTCTTAAACCGTTTCAATAAAGATGTGTTCATTTGTTACCGAGCGCCAAGGGCGCGCCCGGCATTTCGTGCTCCTGGGGCGGGGGAGGAGGCGGGCGGCGGGCGGCCCTTCCTCCTGCGGGGCCGGGCATGGCGGAGGGGGCGGCGGTGCTGCGGCGCGTCAGGGGCTGCCTGGCCGCCTTCCCGCGGGAGGCCCGCGGTGAGCCCGGGGACGGAGGCGCGGCCGGGCGGGGAGCGGGGAGGCCGGCGGGAAGGGGATGGGAGGCCGTGGGGGTGGCCCCGCCTGTAACGGCCGTGGTGGGAGCGGCGGGGGCCTGGGGCCGGGCCCCGCCGCCGCCGCCTTCCCGGCGCTCTGCGGGGGATCCCATCCCGTCCCGCCCCGCGGGAGGAAAAACGGGGTCTCTGGCTGCCCCGGCTGGGCCGCAGCAGCCGCGAATGGCTCCTGAGAGGGTGAAACTGGAGCGTCCCGGCTCCTACTCTGCTTTCAGCCAAATGTACCCCAAGCTGAGGAAGCAGCAGAAGGGCCGCTGCAAAAAGAAAACAAAACTCGGGAAGGCGGCCCTTCTAGGTTATTTTCCTATGTGTAAAATAGCAAAACAAAGCACGATTCCAGCATCCAACAGTCTTCCTGTGGCATCATCCCTGCATCGGAGGTGCATCTCCTGTAACTCGTGCCCTTCGTGCCCGCTCTCCTGTGGGCCCATGGCGTGGCCGCCTGCGGCAGGAGCCGTGGCTGATGGTAGGAGAGTAGCGGGGGGATGGCCCAAGGTATATGTCTGGCCCCGAAACCCTCCTTAACAGCCTCTGGGTTTTAACGGAGCCATTTCTGGAGCTGGGGGGGCAGCGCTTGCTTTCGGTTGAGCGCCTGTGGTGTGGGGTTCGAAGCCAGTTGGTGTGCTAGCAGAAGGCGCTTCTCTCAGGACGCTGAGTAAAACTGTTCTTGTTTGCCTGGACAGAGCTGGGGTGGACGGAGTCTGTGCCCTATCTTGATAGTCCTCCGTCCCCGCTGGAGTTTTATCGAGAATGGGTGAGTCCGAATAAACCTTGTATAATTCAGAATGCCATCAGCCACTGGCCGGCTCTGAAGAAATGGACCTCAGCGTACCTCAGGTATGAACGAGCTTTGGAGCAGGACTGGTGGTCAATTTTGGTTGACCTCAGTAAAAAGCCTTTGCTTAGTCTTTGCTTTTATCTGCCAGATTAGCTCAGATTCCTCCGTGCTTCTGTATGAAGGTGTTCAGTCTTGCCAAACTCGCGTGTACATTTCTTCCTGCGAACATACCGTGCAGTTGGAAGGGTGGGTGTTTTGGCTGTGTGTAGCCAACGGACTCCGGCTGTGCAAACCCAGTCTGATCACTGTGCTCTGGCCAGTGCTTCACCCCGTAGCCTCCCCGTTGGAGTGGGGCTGTAGCGCTGTAAAGGACAGACTGGCTTTTTTGTGACCGAGTCCACCTTTTTTTTTAGAAAAAACCAAACTATGAGCATTTTACCAATGACTTTTTTTTTTTTTTTTAAGGCTCTTTTTTGAGAGGGGATTTCTGGTTAGACCTAAAATCTGTGGGTTTAGAATTAATTTTCTCATAGAAATAAGGGCTGTTAGCTTCACAATGTGTGCATCTGTCAGTCTCTGTCCACCCTTTCTCCCTCCTCGATTGCTTTTGCACATATGGCCACCCAGATTTGGCTGGGTTGAGTGGTTCCGAGAATACCAAGCTGTGCCACGATTCATGGAAAGAAGTGGCTGAAGAGGGCCCTCTGCCTGCACGGAGGGAAAGGGAGCTCCTTTGTGAACTCACCTATTAGACACACGAGAATTTAGAGATGCAAAAGATAGTATGGTTGCCTTGACCACAGGCAGCAATCGGACCCGAACGCCAGAGTCCTTACCAGACAGCAGTAAATCTCATCAAGAGACACCCGCCCGTGGAAAGCCAGGCTTCTTATGTTTGCTGCTGCTGAAACGTGTTGTTTTTAAAGTAACCGGTGTCCAATATATGGGCCAATTGCAGGTCTGGTGGTAAACCTTTGATTTATTTTGCAGGGAGGTGGTAGGTCCCAAGGTAGTGAGCGTGGCAGTAACGCCAAATGGTTATGCAGATGCGGTGTTTCAGGACCGTTTTGTCATGCCAGAGGAACGCCAAATGCCTTTCATCGACTTTTTGGACATTGTGGAGAAGAAAGTGACCTCTCCCAACGTCTTCTACGTGCAGAAGCAGTGCTCAAACCTCACCAAGGAGTTTCCTGAACTTGTCTGTGATGTGCAGCCTGACATACCATGGATGACTGAGGCACTTGGTAAACCTCCTGTTTCTCCTATATTCAGTAAATATTTTGTATGGAGCTTTAAAACGATCGTGCTAGGTACATGGTGAATGTTTGTTCTGTTTCTGGATGCCACAGCTCAGTTTGGTTTCATCCCCGTAGAAAGCAGAAGTGGTAAAATACTTAATAGAGTAATCCAAGTTTTGGGTTTGGATTACTCCAGAATCAGTATCTCAGTTGTGCATTGGGACCATCACAGCTGCAACTGTGTGGTGATAGTGCCATATAGCACTTCTTTTCATATAGTGGCTTTTCTCTGATTTAGAGTCACGTTTCGACTCGGATTCATGCTGTTGCTACCAAAGACAGGATAACAAACGAAGGAAACAGCACACGGCTCCCACCCCCTTTAGTAAAATTACAGATGTTTTTTTCTAGTTAAATGCTGTTCTGTTTCAGTTGGTTTCTATTTTACAGCATGTCTTTCCTTAAACTCTCAATGAAAATGATTTATTGTGATCTCACCTTCCTTTTGCAACTGTGCATAGAGGTGCTGCAGTTTCTCTGTGAGCTAAGTCTTAGGGATTCAGAATGTGGAAACAAAGGGTTGTAACCATGGGTTTGGGGATGGATAATATTATGTCGTGAAGTCTGATGGGCACTACAGTGGCTTCCTGTGTAGGAGGTTGCTGTTGCTCACAGAGTGCTGTTTGCAATGAAACCTGTCACAGTTACAAGGGAAGGTAAAGGATAAAATTTGGCAGAAATTGGCAGAAAATTATTTGAAACACTTTTAAACATGACATTTCAAATTCTTTTTTTATTGATAACATTTCTCTATTCCCTAACCATACAGGGAAGAAGCCTGACGCTGTAAATTTCTGGCTTGGGGAATCAGCTGCTGTGACATCTCGTACGTATTGTATGGCACTGTACATCTTCCGTGTGCTTTCAGCACAGGTTTAAGCAGGCTTGTTTTGAGTCAGTGGCTCAGTAGGACTGTGTGTTTTTTCTGACAAGGCAGTTCTACTTTAACATGCTTTTTTGCATTCATTCTCCTGCACTTCTGCAGCTTCTTGTTGCTCTGTCTCTGGGTGCATCTACCTGGCAAGGCACTGACAATTTGCTTCGTGGAATGTGTTTGCTACAACATTATGTTGTTACTTACCAGTCCCACTGGCTGCAAAAGGAGGAAGCGGTCTGTAATAAGAAGACAAGCTGACACTTTCAGTTTACTATAGTTTCTGATGTAGATTTTCTCTCTTTCTCCCCATCTCTTTTTTTTCTCAATCCTAGTACATAAAGATCATTATGAGAACTTGTACTGTGTGATATCTGGAGAGAAACATTTTCTACTGCATCCACCGAGTGACCGTCCCTTCATCCCGTATGGTACATAATTTCATATGCAGTTTGTCCGGAGGTTGGAAGGAGGAGAGACTAAAATATTGAAAAATATGGAAAAGGAAGCGGAGATAACGTTCTGATATTTATGCAGCGTTATGCTTTCCAGTGTGAACAGAAATCTCTTCTCTTTCATGCTGAAGGTAGTTTGTAATACAAACATTATTCTGAGGTCAGGTTTTCCAGTCCTGTGAAGTAATAGGTTCATTGATCCTCATGGCAGTCTCTTCAGCTTTAGAATATTTCAGTTATTTAAGTGTCTTGTCAGTATTGTAGCATGTCATCTTTGATATTTACCACATTTAGATTCTGCCTGCTCATTCTTTTCTCTAGGAAAAAAGCCAGGAAGCTGAAAAATAAGTTTTAATTTAATGAAATATTCAAGTTACTACTGAATCTCTGAAAACTGGAGAAAAGAAAAAAGAGATTCTTATGGCAGCATTACTTCACACTGCCCATTTTCTGTTTCTTTATGTTGCTTTCCTATGTGCACAGTAGTATTTTGTTATGTTGCAGTGTCATCTAGAAGATGGACAGCTTAACTTTACGCCTCATAAAATAAGATTTTATTTTCCCATTCCTTGACTTTCAAATCATCAGATTAAATGAATGCAGATTGCTATATGACACTAACATAATTCTGCCTAGATATGTGTGCTGCTACAGTATTTTATTTATACTGTTTTTATTTTGTTTACAACCTTAAAATCATAGAATCATAGAATGATTTGGGTTGGAAGGGACCTTGAAGATCACCTAGTCCGTCCACCCTGCCGTTCACTGGACCAGGTTGCTCAAAGCCCCATCCAACCTGACCTTGAACACTTCCAATGATGGGGCATCCACAACTTCTCTGGGCAACCTGTTCCAGTGACTCACCACCCTCACTGTAAAAAATTTCTTCCTTATATCCAATCTGAATCTACCTTCTCTCAGTTTGAAACCATTGCCCCTTGTCCTGTCTCTACAGGCTTGGCTAACAAGCCTTTCTCTGTCTTTCTTATAAGCCCCCTTTATATATTGAAAGGCCACAATAAGGCTTCCCCAGAGCCTTCTCTTCTCCAGGCTGAACAACCCCATCTGTCTCAGCCTTCCTTCTTAGGAGAGGTGGCGTCATATGTATGTGAATGTATGAAATACATGTATGTTATATGAGTCATACTTTGTAAAACAAGTTACTGTTACAGCATAGAACAGAGATAATGCTTACGTTTTACAGTGTGTAGTAAGGGGACAACTCCATCTTTTTGAACATCAGGTTAATGGAGAGAAACTCTTTCAAGGGAGGGCTTAGAAAACCACATGTGCTGAAGCAATGCAAGAAAAGCAGCCTGCGGTATCTGAAGAGGCTGATGAGCCCTATCGGATAAAATTAGAAGTGAAAGGCTGGCCACAAGTCACTAATAACTCTTGTGAGTGCTGTCTTGCTAGACTGACCTAAGAAGAAATGCCAGAATATAGAACGATCTGTAAGTCAGGGATGCATTTATGACTTCTGAAAGGGAAACAAGACAGTTAGTGGAACAAAATAGGACCAGAAGTAAAATGGGTTTTGAGGAGAATAACTCCTGTGAAGAAAGAAGGTTGGAGTTCCAAACAGGAAGGCAGTTCAGTGTTCAGACTGACTTAAAAAAAATAAATTTAGGAAACTGGATAAAAATTGAAATGGACAAAGGGAAGGACAGTGAGGGCAGTAAGTTGAAAATGGTTTTGTCTTAATTTTTCTTTTACTTGGTGAAAATGTGACATGCCCTGCCATTGGTTTCTCCGTGTACTGCTCTGAGCTGTGTCATTTAATTCTTTCTGTGGTTCCAGAGCTCTATCAGCCAGCAACCTACCAGGTGTCAGAAGATGGCTCATTTGAAATTGTGGATGAGAAGAGTGCAGATAAGGTAAAAAGAATATAAAGGACACAGTCAATACAGTAAAGATAGTTTTGGACACTGCTGAGCCCTCAGACTGAGCATATTGATTGATATTTAGAAATCCTTCATGACTGGAAAGAGAATGCCCAGATAATTCGCGTGTATTTTACTATTTGCAAAGGATACCCAGCTTCCAGAAAAGATTTTTACTGCACACATGAAACCATTGATATCATCAGCTGTCTTCCTTGCACCAAACTTAAATAGATCCAGTAAAGGATTTCTAAATGAATCAACAATATCTGTCTCAATGAATAAATCGTGTTTTGTTAGTAGTAGCAATATTTGTTTGTTTAAAATGTATAGCTCTGGAAGCACTTTACAAAAAATCCGTAGCCTTTTGTATCTAATCTCTCCCCCTTTGCCTCTGCAATGTGTGAATAATGCTACAGCTGAACTTGAGCTGGGGCTTTTTCTCTGTTTCCAGAGTGGTGCTCATGGAATCTCACAGGAGCATTCCTGTAATGCAGTAAGGTGGAGTGCTGAGGTCTATCACTCTGTAGGGCATAGAAGAAATGAATGCAGGCAAGAGGGATTTCCCAGCAGGAAGGGCGGTTTTAGCTGCTGGGAATAAAATTAGGCCAGAGTGCTTTAGAAGAAGAAAGGAATTTCTAAAAAGAGTGGTGCAGATAAAGTACTCAAGTACTGAATGTAGGAGGAACAAGTGACTTAAGGGGCTGGAGGTGTTTTGAAAGTATGCCACAGACTGAAATTTCATGGCTGACTTTTAGCACCTTTTCCCTAATTAGAAATGCTTCACTGAAGGAGGCAAATTTTTGCATCCTTGACCTATTCCCAGTTGTATGTGGAAAGCTGTGTAGCTGTATGTGTTTTGCTAGGCAAAATACATGTTTTGTAACCTAGTAAGTTTGGTTATCAGTTGTTTTTCTGGAAGCTTGCCGGAATTTTTTGCCAGGCTCTGTACCATACACATACTCTGTTGCTTTTAGGTGCCCTGGATCCCCCTGGACCCCTTGAATCCAAATCTGGAACAGTATCCAGAGTATGCTCAGGCAAAACCTTTGCAGTGTACAGTGAAAGCTGGTGAGATGTTATACCTGCCTTCTCTCTGGTTCCATCATGTTCAACAATCGCATGGCTGTATAGCAGGTAAAAGACACAGTATTTCCAGAAACGTTTTTGAACTGTGGTGGGTGTGCAGCTAGATATCCCACAGCAAAGCTAAACTGGGACCAAGGGTCCCTTTAAGATCACCTACCTCTCCTCAGGAGGAAATAACAATCTTGGCAGTTATTCGCCGTGGGGCTACCTCCTTGCAGTCTGTTTTGCTTATAATTCATAGCATTGTTGACAATTGCTAGGGATGTAGCAGAAGAAAAAGTCTTCCTAGTTGTCAAGTCTGGAGAAGGATAGCTAATTCAGTGATCATGATCCAGTTTATGACATGGAGCTAAGCAGTTTGTCTGCCTAGGCTGCTAACTGCAAATTGGTCATCTACATACCTTTCACAAAGAACCTGCATGTTGTGTGTGCCGTTATCACATCAGCAAAAAAAGATTCTGGGGGAAGAAAAGGAAACCAGAAAGTGTATGAGTTTTAGGCATGGATGTAGACACAACATGGAAGATACTGTGTTGTCATGTGAGCTGGAATCTGCTCTGACTCAGTCTTTTACCCTGCATTTACCAAGAGTCTTGTCATCTCTTTCTTTGTGAGACTGATCGTCATCTCTCTCTATCATTTTTTTTTCCTTCCCCAAGAGAGTTTCAGAATTTAAAGCATTGCACACTTGGTGCAGGTGGAGGGGTGGGGGTGATGCAAAGTGTTATCATTATGTCATGTAAGTTTTGCAAGGTTTGAGGAAGAGCTTTTAGCTGTACTTTACCCGGAATAATCCTGTCTGCCCAGGAAGAGTAAATAAAATATTTTGAACAACATAACATCAGTATTTGTGTAATACTGCAAATATTGCAAGCCCTTTTTTTTTTCAGTATTTGCGATACTGTGATAAAAAGAGGAGCTAGCAGCAGTATTTTTGATTCTCTTTTCCCAGTACTGCTGCAGCGGTCCTTAAACATCTTTTAGAAAAAGCAGAGTTGTTTCCAGTTGCAAGCCCCCGGCCACTCTCTTCTTCTTTGTCTAGCAGAAATGCTAAAGGGTTGATGAGTTTATTTGGCCTTTAGTCTGTTAACTGCACTACAGTCTGTATACACTTGAAAAATCAATGTTCTCTGGGTCTGGTCCAGTGAATGTCTGAAGCTAGAGTATATCCCCCTCCAAGAACCATTAGTACAGTATTATACTGCTTGGCTTATTTTTTCTAGGACACGTACACCAAAATTAAAATGAGAAGCAGAATTAAAGCACTGTCTAAAATTGGTGACCATTGTGAAGTAGCGTTGAGTGTGCCACCCTTTACAGACTCAGAGGAAGAGAGGTTCCTATCCAGATATTAAACTTTGCAGCATATTTAGTATTTTTGGTCTAAATAGAAGCATACATTTTCTTTTCCTAAACATTTTGCCACCTTCTGCTCCAAGGAATTCCCAGTATGGAGTCTGAAGAGGAGTTGGTTTGGGTTAAGACAAGAGTTGCACTCGCAGCACTGTTAGAGAACTCTAATGTTTGCTCATGTTATTTTTGGCTGTAGTCAAAGATTTGCTCATCTCAAAGTTCAGTCAGTAATAAGGAAAAGCCTGTACTAGCTGAACTGTGTAAAACAGTCTATGAACACGTTTGTAAATCATTACATTCTAGCCTTAGAAATGTTTTTCCTTTTTCATGTCTCCTCAGTGAATTATTGGTATGACATGGAATATGACCTTAAGTACAGCTATTATCAACTACTAGATTGTCTCACAAAAACTGTGAAGCTGTTATAGCAGAGGTGGGAGAGTCAAGCTTGTGATCTCTTTCTGATGTGGTACAATCATCAGCACCTGTGACTGGAGTACAAACATGATTCAAGTGAAAAGAACTGAACATTAAAATAAACATCCTCAACAACATCTGTCAAACAGATCATGGCTATTTTACTTGCTTTCAGAGTCTACATCAATTGGCCAGATTTTTTTGCTTTTAAGTAGAACATTTGATAATAGCATTTTTAGGTCTTTGCGTGTTGCCTCAGTGACGGTGAGCAAAATAAAATCTGAAGGGAGGCAATCCCGGTTCTGGAAATCCCACAACAGAAGCCATGACTGTTTGTTCAGAACTACAGATTGTTTTCATAACAACCCAAGTGGACAAGGAAGAATCTGCCCTGCCACCCACCTGTGCATCAGGCTGCATCAGTCCAACACATGCATTCTGCTTAAGGCGAAAGTCCTGTCCAGTTGTAATTCACTAAGTTCAGTGGCTGTGGTGTTTTGATGGTGAGAAATTACAACTGCTGCAATAAACGGTCAGTTTAAAAGCTTATTTCTGTACTAATTCCTTACTTTTTTTTAAATGACGTGATGGGTGGAGGACATCTAGGAGGACATAGAATCATAGAATCATAGAATGGCTTGGGTTGGAAGGGACCATCAAAGGTCATCTAGTCCAACCCCCCTGCAG
>JAVKLA010000031.1:18871547-18891617 GCA_034782735.1 Sagittarius serpentarius | reverse complement strand
CTCATACTAAGCCCAAAACACAGCGCTGTACCAGCTACTAGGAAGACAATTAACTCTATCCCAGCCGAAACCAGGACGGGGGAAATTTATTTTCCATGTATGAATTAGGAAAATGAAGATACCCTTTAGACAAGATTGCTTATTGTGAAGAAAAATATAATCCTTCTTTTACTGTGTTTTTTTTTTGTTTTTTTAAAGAGGCATAGTTAAAGCATAAAGCACCATTTTACCTTGTGGTGCTTGTCCAAAAATTGCTGAAAACTCAGGAAACTCAGGAGGGATTAAGGGCAGACTTTGTTTCACTGCTAGATGAAGATGTCACATTACTTCAGACTTTCCAGCTTTTTTGTGCTTGCTGTGCCTTGGCAAAGGCGCCTAAGCCAGTTCTGCAGTTGAATCCGGACTTTCCCACAGTCAGGGGGAAAGGTGATTTGAATATCTTGTGTTGTTACTTTGGGGTTTTTAATTTAGTCTCTCTCTGTAAATCAAAAGAAAGACCGCAGGCCAGGAACAAATGACAGCTTGTGTCTGTGGAAGCGGATGGTGTTACTGTACCACCTCCGAGCCGAGTGTCTGGAGGGAGGCGTGCTCTGAACTACGTCTCCCAGCAGCCCGTGCTTGCTGACTGAAGGAAGCGGTCACGGTGGTTCCTCCTGGACTTTGGGCACAGATTTGAAGCCTGAGAAGCGACAGGCCTCTGACGATCCTGTTTCTCACAGCCCGTGTCTCGCCACAAAAAAGGGCAGCTCCTCTCCCCGCCGGCAGAGCTGGGATGGCGGTGCAGGTGACGGTTCTGCCTTCCCCCAGCTGTCTGTTCGATGACCCCGTGCAGATCTGCGTGGCGGGTCTCCTGCCACAGCAGGCAGTCACCCTCCGAGCCAGCCTGGTGGACGAGAGCGGGGAGCTTTTCCAAGCCCATGCTCGCTACAGAGCTGGGAGCGGGGGAGAGCTTGACCTCAGCCGCTTCTCGGCGCTGGGCGGCAGCTACTCGGGAGTGGAGCCGATGGGGCTGCTGTGGTCTCTGCAGTCTAAAGCGCCCTATAAGCGGCTGGCAAAGAGGAACGTCCTGACCCCTTTCTGTGTGGACTTGGAAGTGTATGAGGGCCACGGGGACATGAGCCGCTTGCTGGGAAAATGCACCATTGAACGGTGGTTTCTAGGGGAGGGCGTGAAGAGGATTTCAGTCAGAGAAGGTCGTCTGAAAGCAACCCTCTTCCTCCCTCCTGGTGAGTTTTAATTCCGTTCTGGTTTTCCAGGTGTGACTTACACCGCGCATGGTGCCCTGTGGCCCCTGGATGCACTTGGCAACCCAGAGCAAAGCCTCAGCTGATGATTCCCTCCGCCCATGCCTGGTCCAGCTACTTGGATCCTCACAGCTGAGCAGGGAGGAGGAGGTGTTGCCCCGGCAGGTCAAGTGCCAAGGCGGGAGGGTGCAGGGAGGGCCACAGTGGTAGCATGAGGTGTCTCCTGTTTGTTCTAGCGGAGGCGGGTCAGGACCTCTCCTGCAGTGAGAGCTCTGGGGAAAAGTGTGTTTGTTTCTTAGCTCTTCTGTTTAGCTGACAGGACAAAGAGGCCCCCGGTCTTTGGCAGAGCTGTGAGACGTGACAGCTCTGGCCGTGGAGTGAGGAATGACGTGGTGGGAGCACTGGACTCGGGCTGCTCTAGCAGCTGCCATGGATCTGGACTTGTCTCTTTGTCTCTCTCTTTGGCTAAGGAAAAGCCAAAGTAAGAAGACTCTACCTGGTTGAGTAATAGCAGTAGCAGTAACTTGACTGCATGAGATACTTAGGAAGATGGGAGACAAATGAGAAAAGCAAGGTCTTCAATTAAACAGGCGTCATATTCCACAGCTCCATACCGAGACAGTGCTGAGACTGGGTCCTGTGTAAAGCTACTCTGAGCCCTGAACTGTTTGTGTTCCTTGAGCAGTACTTAAACATGAATATCTTGCTCTGTAATGAATAAAAAATCCCTTGCAGCTGCTGTGACACCAATCTTGTAAGGGAAGTCTGGCTATAAGAATGGGCCGAGCAGCAGCAGGAAAGGAAGGTCCTATGACCGCAGGAGGAGAACTGAGAAGCCCAGGTGTAGTTACCCAGATCATACTGAAGCCTGAATTGGCGTTGGTCAGTGCTGGCTTTTGTGGGCGCATTTCATAACCTAAGTATTCCCTCCCTGGAAAACCTGCTAGCACAGTTCTTAAAGAAGCGCAGCTCATGTGGTGATACTGTTTGTTCATCGATCCCCAATGGCCTGAGAACATCTAGGCCAATGTCAGCTGAAATTCATGGTGGGAGAAGGATGCCCAACATGTGAACTTCCTATAATGAGTTCCTAAGAGAGAGAAGAAATACCCAATTTAGTGTCTTTACAGTGATTGTGTGTGTGCCTGAGAATGACAACCTTCTGTGGAAAACTTCAGACGATGAAGAAGATTTCCTTCTGATATCTACTGTCCTGGTGTGCGCTGAGGGGGCCACTACTGAAAGGAGAACTAGAAACTTTTCTCTTTGAGTATATATATACACACCTTTCATTGCAGGACCTGGTCCATTCCCTGGACTTATTGATCTGTATGGATCTGGAGGAGGTCTTGTTGAATACAGAGCAAGTCTCTTGGCTAGCAGAGGCTTCGTGACTCTGGCTCTTGCTTACATGGCCTTTGAAGATCTCCCTGCTATGCCAGAGATTCTTGAACTGGGCTATTTTCAGGAAGCTGTGAACTTTTTGCGGAAGCAGCAGCAGGTAAGAGACAAATTATGATGCTCTTCCTGTTGGAAACTATTTTCCAGTTTTCTAATCGGAATGCTCTATGTCACTGAATGCAATTAAGTTTCTGAGATGTTATAAGGAGACAGCATTGTCTGAAAGACAGCATGGTCTGAGAGATGGAAAAGCGTGTGCCTCAACTCAAATTTTGCAAGTAGTTGGATAGCTGGTTTTGCACAGCATCTTGTAACAGTCCTTAAACTGTTGTGCAAACCAGTGTTTGTTTAAGTTTAAATCAAAGCAGTTCCTGGACTTGAAGCACAAAACTGCTTAAGCAGGAAATCTTATTTTTTTTCCCTGGTTTTGCATCTTTCAAGATTTTAGAAGGGAAAAAAATTCCATTGACTTTTTCTACTATTTCTGGGATGTTACAAGCTTTTGATTCTGAGTAAGTTTCACAAGACAATAATAAAACACTAACAACAGAGTCCCTTACAGTTGTAGCACTGGAGAGTGTGCCATGTCTTAAGAAGCTGGGACTGTATTTGAACAAGTACTTGGGATGAGAAATACGCTTTATAGCAATATATCATCATACTTAAACCAAAAGAGACCAAGAGAAATCAAGTAGCATTTGAACTATGAATGGAATGCTACTTAATGTTGTATTAATTTCACAAAGTTACTTATTTTCTAGCACGTGGACACCAGGAATGTAGCCAGTGTGAGAGTAGAATTCAGCCTTGCTTGTTTGTCTTGTTCCTCATAGTGCTCTGAAACTTCCAGAGTATCTTAGAAGACACATATTACAAAATGAATTTGGTGTGAAGAGCCTTCACTATAAATAAGCTGATTTAAACAGTTGTTGGGCTTACTCAGCCTCAGGTGTAATGAACCTTACGTGTTCCAAGACAAAATAGAAGATAACAGGTCAGCTGTAGGAGAGTATCAAAAAACAATAGCATGAAAGAAAATCAATGCAAGAAAACCCATGAAAAAGTGGTTTTCCAAAGGGGCCTGAGGAGAGAAGATCGAGGGGATTTGGAGAGAGGAGCAGTAAAAGACAAAATACGGAAAGCTAGTGTCTAGCCAGGATGTGGAGGGAGCAAAGAGGCTTTGTCTATAGAGGTCACCAGGAAGAAAAAGTGTTACAGGAGGAGAAATGTTGAGGAGCTGTAGAATTCATAGTCACTCTTGTGGAGGCTCAGCAAAGGGAATAGATATGGGAGTGATATAACCTGAACAGAGAGCGGGAAGGGGTAAAATATGGGTGGTCTTAGTTGGATGAGGAGTGAGGAAGCAGAACTGGAGATGTTATGTCAGCTCAGGAAGTGAGGAGTAGTTGATAATAGTTGTTTTCATAACTGTGTTTCAGGTGAAAGATACTGGGATTGGCGTTTTGGGCTTGTCTAAAGGAGCTGATCTAGCCCTTTCCATGGCCACATTTCTACCTGGCATCAAGGCAGCTGTCAGCATATCTGGAAGTGGTTTTAATTCTTTTATTCCCCTGCAAGGGGATGGCTTCACTGTTCCTCCCCACCCGTATGATTTGGGGAGGATGAAGACCAGTGACGAGTCTGGCCTAGCAGATTTTTCAGATGTCCTAGATGATCACAGAGACCCAGCAACTTGGGATTGTCGCATTCCCCTGGAGAGGTCCTTGGCTAAGTTCCTCTTCCTGTCTGGACTGGATGACAGGAACTGGAAAAGTGACCTCTATTGCCGGGATGCTGTTCAGCGCCTTCAGCAGCATGGATGGGAAGTGGAATTTTGCTCCTATTCTGGAGCAGGGCACCTCTTGGAGCCACCATACTTCCCTCTGTGCCAGGCTTCATTCCACAAAGTGCTTGGGATGTTTGTGCTTTGGGGAGGGCAGTGGAGGGAGCATGCCAAAGCCCAAGAAGATGCATGGCGCAGGATACAGGCCTTTTTCTGGCGACACTTGATGGACTCAGACATCCCTAAGAGCAAGCTGTAGTGGAAGCTGTCAAAGATGCTGACTAGGTTTGGTATTTCAGCTCTCACTGAATCTTGGAAACTCATCAAAAGTTTCCCAGCCTGCCTTCCTCTAAACCCCACTGTTGTATAGTTGTTTATTTTCATTCCCCAAATAATTTTCCATTTTTTAGTTGAATTTTAGTTGTCTTCTGGCCCCAGCTGCACTGTAGATTGGCACCATCTGATCTGCGTGTGTGCTGTAGTCATCTGAGAAAAAACAACCATCCCATCATGTGGATTGTGTTTGTAGTGAGCTGTCTTTGCCCTCAATCTCTGACCCTTTCCTTTCGTAGCAGGGAATACTGCCATAGGAGGAGTTTTCCATTGAATTGTTTAGTCTTGCACCTTTAACTAACCTAGATGTAAACAGGACTTTCTTGGGACAACGCATTAGTATATTCACATTTCCTCTTGGTATATAATTTTCTCACATTGCTTAGTAAAAAGGTTGTGGCAGTTCTGATCTCATCTAAGTAAAGAGGCACTCTTCTGACTTACTCTGAAGTGCAATGATAACATTTTTTTTCTGGTACCTCAAAAAACAGAAGTAGTGAATCCTGCCCAAGTTACACTGGTTGTATATCCTGCCTACTCCAAATAAATTACGTATCAGGGTAAAGTTTCCACTGTACTACTCAATAAATGCAATGTGTTTGTGTATTGCACAGTTTACTTGAAATTATCTGAATGAAGCCTTCGACTGTCTTTATGCCTATAAATACGTAGGCAGCAATCCTGGTGTAGTCACAAGCTGTCAGTTCGCCGGGCTGAAGAGTTTATGTACAGAAGTCCTTACCTCGTATCGGTAAGAGGAGTGCTGGAGTTTGCAGTAGGGGTCTGCACAGTGCTAAAGATGGGGGTGGTATACATGTGCTAAGTACCTGCTTCTGACTGTTGAAAGTCAGTTTATCCCCATTTTTGGGAGGAAGAATAAAGCCCCTGCTGCTGCTGCTGAGTTCCCAGGAGCCCTGTGGACTAGGCTGTCTCAGTGGTCTTGCCACTACAGCAGGCAGCTGTGGGCTCAGTGACGGCTAGGAAGTGCTGCTCTTCAGAAGGCCTTGACTTCTGGGGAGAATGTGCATTATCTCACCCTTTACTGAGGTCCAAACCTGCCAAGGACAGCTGTGATCTACGTTATGCTTTCGTGCGACAGCGGCAAACAGCAGCTTGCTGGAATTTTCTAGATACCAAATGGCATCGGCTGAGCAAATTTTGCCTCCTGCAGCAGTCAAGGCTCCCATTCTGACCACAGAAGCAAGCAGGAGCTGGAGGTCCCTGCCTTTCGCTGAGGCAGCAAAATCTTGCCTTTGGGAGAGCAGTAGTCCCTGGTTTCCAGTTCCTGCTGAGACATCAGCCCTGCAGGAGCCTGGGTCCTTCTGAGGGCAGAACCATGCCCTCAGTTTTCCTGCTTCAGGGAGCAGTGGCTACTCAAGATGAGCATGCTGGGCCTCAAAGGGCTGTCGACTCGCTCATGCAACACATCCAATGCGGAGTGTGCCCCTTCAGGTACTTCCGATTTTCCTCCCAGCCCTTCCTCAGAATGGTAGATAGGCGCCACAGCTCAAGGTGTGAGCAGTTAGAGTGGGGAGGTCGCTCTCCTGCTCGCCTGTACTGGTCATCCATCAAGTTTTATGCTATTACCTCTTCTTCATTTCTGTTTGTCCCCTGTGTGTCTGCGATGTCCTGCATGGACTGTTCCAGATGTTTAGTGGGTGGGTAGGACCTGGCAGAAGAGCAACGTGTAGCCACAAGGGAAGTCAAACACATTTAAGCAGTTCAGTCTGAATAAGGGACATTTTCTTTTCCCTCATTTTTCTATTTTATTGAAGCAGTCAAAAAACCCTGGGTTGTTGATCCACTTTTTCCTCAGACTCGGCATTAGGCTGTGAGTTTCTCTGTGGTACCAGTAATTTTGTTTTTTTGTTTTTACTGAACGTAGTGAGGCTTATGCAGTACAGTGTGTTCTCCAGCTTGTGGGATAACTTACATCTATTTTAATCCCTTCTGAGGGGAAGACAAACTTTCTCAGCCTTCAGTGAGCAGTTTACAGATCTATACCTTGAATTAAAAACTTGTGAGCTTCTGAGAAAATACATTATCTATCGGAAACTACCATTAAAAAGAAAAATACTTTCCATCAGTAAATCAACATTATGGTCAGTGATGCTTTCATGCAGTCTGTTATGTTGTCACATTCAGCGATCGGGTTCAAGGGAGAGTGTTGAAACTAGAGGATGAAGGGAGCTGACCAGTGACTCCATCAATGACAATAGCACATAGGACCTCTTTGTTTTGTTGCTCTGGAATGAAAGCCTAGCTACCCAGTTAAAAGCCCTTTATTTATCACTTGGATGACAGCTGGCAGGAAAGACTGAAAAAGCTGGTATAGCTGAGCAGCTCTGTGGCATATACAAACAGGAAAGTATGCCAGCCAACTCAGTTGCACTGGGAATTCTTTTTAAATCAGCTGGTCTTTTTAAATGAAACTCAAGTTTGAAACTTGTCTTCAGGAAATAGAAACTGGAAACTGGAGGGAGACTAATATAAAATAATTGAAAATGGCCTAACTTTAATAAAATGCTTGTGCATGTTCTTCAGCAGGTTCTTCAGCGTTTTGATGAAGACTTTTGACTACTGAATGTTTCTTCTGCTGAAGAGATGATTTAGACAAATGGGGCTAAGATCACGTTTTTTTTCTAAGTTAGTGGCAAAAATTCTGCTAATTGCAGCCTGTAGAGTCAGGGTGCTTAATATAGTTTCTCCAGACTTACAGAGTACAGACAATATTATTCAAGCACAATGTGAAAGTTATTATTTGATTAAAGATAATTGACCTTTAGCTGCAAAAGAGAGCCTATGCCACGCATAAGTGAAAAAAATAACAAAAACTGGATGGGGAAAGCTATTCCTATAATCTGCTTGTAATTGAAAAGTGCGTCAGATAAAATAGAGCATCAAAGGACTAGCTTGAACTGAAAGATCTCGGCTTGATGCTTATATCAGTCATCCCTTTGTTTTTAGCACTTTGCACTACATTTCTATTATGAGAATGAGAAAAGCTTGTGTCAAGTCTCTTAAGAAACTGAGAAACAATCTCCCCACATGTAAGCTACTATGAACAGATTTATTATAAGGGAACTACATCTTGCAGTGCTCTTCTGGGGAAGGATGGTTTCCTTAGTTAACTTGGAATCAGCCAACAATAGAGATGGCTGATTTGCCAGTGCATTCTTAAAATTTTCCTTCTTTGCTCTGGTTCAGCGTGCAATCTCTCTACATAGAAAGGAGACTACCCCAAAAAGAAGAGAACTGGTGTGAAAAAGCGTGTCCTTGAGCAGAATGTCTCTAAACTCTGCTTTAGCCCTACTGCCCAGACCCCATGTTGTGGTTTAACCCCAGCCAGCAACTCAGCACCACGCAGCTGCTCACTCACTTCCCCCCCCATCCAGTGGGATGGGGGAGAGAACTGGAAAAAAGGTAAAGCTCGTGGGTTGAGATAAGAACAGTTTAATAGAACAGAAAGGAAGAAACTGACAATAATAACAATGATAAAATGACAATAATAATAAAAGGATTGGAATACACAAAACAAGTGATGCACAGTGCAGTTGCTCACCACTCACTGACCTATGCTCAGTTCCCAAGTAGCGATCTGCTCCCCACAGCCAACTCCCCCCGTTTATATACTGGGCATGATGTCCCATGGTATGGAATTTCCCTTTGGCCAGTTTGGGTCAGCTGTCTTGGCTGGGTCCCCTCCCAACTTTCCTGTGCCCCTCCAGCCTTCTTGCTGGCTGGGCAGGAGAAGCTGAAAAGTCCTTGACTGGATCTGAACACGACTGAGCAACAACTGAAAACTTCAGGGAGTTATCAACATTCTTCTCATACTAAACCCAAAACACAGCACCGTACCAGTTACTAGGAAGTCAATTAACTCTATCCCAGCTGAAACCAGGACACCGCATGAACCTAAGATAATCTGGGTGAATGCGATCTAAGTTATATGAAGCATATATAGCTTATTATTTTAAATTGTGTCCCTGAAGCAGGCCACAGGCTGTTTGCACACTGTGAGACCTCTGGACACAGCGTATCCTTTTCATTGTGGGCTTTCTTTATCACAATGCAGATATTTTCTTCACATAGCTCCATCCTGCTGTCCTGTCTACTCAGTAACTCCTCATGAAAAGCTCCAGGGACTCCTGACAGTTTGGAAACATTTGGGCACTGCATGGAGCAATGTCCTCTGAACTTCTCAAGGCTTCTTGAAAAAGCTTATGGGATTCTTTCCCATACTTTGCCATATATGTTGTTAGGCTGTGTATAGCTGAGGAAGAAGTTCTTGATGTTCTTTACTGGAGACCTAGAGGTACCAGGTCCAATCAGGTATTGAATTGAACACAAGCTAAAGCTGATCCCAAAGCGTATTGATACATGTACAGTATAACTTGGAGGAAACTGCAGGATGAAAGTAGCTGAAATGCCTTTGTTAGAGAAAAGTCAACCACAGGTACAGAAGGCGTGAAACATTGTTGAGAAAGCAGCTATACATCGAGCACTGTGCCTCTGCAGAAGTAGTGGGTGTTTGAGGTTTCAGTGGAATTTTACTAGACACTGTGCTGAACAAGCAGATTTCAGTGCAAATGTGCTCCTGTAACACTAGTAGCTTCTTACCCAGGAGAAGCAGTGTCTCCGGACAGCTTCTGCAAGCAAGGTTGTTTCATGGCCACAGGACAGAAGGAATGAAGTGAAAGATGAGAATGCATGTTGTGCATTGTAATTTGGAAGTGACCTTTCTCCATTCCCTGTTTTGTTTCCTGTATGTATTTGGAAGTCTAAAGATGATGGGGGACATTTTTTTTTTTTTAATTCAAAACTTACTCAGTTCTCTAATGTATTACCAGATCAGTTGTTTTCAAGCTGTGGGATAAGACCAACATTTAATGACAAAACAAAAATAGTAAAAATTTTTGCTGTATTAGTGCTTTGCTAAGAAATTTATAATTCTACCATTTCAGAAAAAAATCACTATTCTACACTTTTTAGTGCTCCATACATGTCATTCAGAAATGGAATCTGAGCCAAATGTATTAAGAGCAGAGAAAATAATACTTTGTTTGGAGTTTGGCTAGAAGGAAAATTAATGTTTCCGATGAACTAATGCTCCTTGCAGCATTTACTGCAAAATATCACTGCCATTTGTCATTGTCCAGGACAAAAAATAGAAATGCTTAAACTCTCTGTTTTTCAGAGTCTTAAAAAATTGTCCATGCAGAATTTACATTAAACCTAAAAATGCCTGGGCCCTGACTCTAGATAGCACTTAGAGAAAAATAATCGAATGAGTTACGTACTACTAATTTAGGCTTGTATCTTTTCAGTGACTTAAACCACTGAACATTTCACATCTTGCATTTAAACTGTAAATTTATGTGTGCATTAGTCACTTTAGTGAAAGGTGTGGTCTTATGCTCCAGTTTAACTGTTCTAAGAATACCTTGCTGCCCAAAGGGACGGTCATAACTTTTTCCTGCTTGCTGATCTAACTGAGATGTAATCCTGTGGAAAAAAAAAAAAAACCCACAAAAGAAGATTAAAATGTTCAGCTGGATCAGAGAAGGAAATAGCAGGAACGCGCATGGGGTTATCAGGAGAAGCAGGGGTGAGTGATACTGTGCCTTTCAGGGTCAGTGTGGCCTTATGCCAAACCAAGATAACTGAGTAACTCTAGCAGAGTTTTTAGTTATGTTTGTAATAACTAGTCCAGCTGATTCTAAATTATGATCCGTTTCTGTATACAGTGAAGTGAATGCTTGGTGGCTTATTGTGTGCTGCCCCTGTTTACAATGGATCTGGTCCTGAAAGAGTAAGGTATTCAGTAGTGGAGAGAAAATTGTGAAATATGAGTATCAGGTAGGAGGCAAGCTGAACAGATGGTTTGAGGGAGATGTCCTGCATAGGAGCAGAGCATGTGTGTATCTCTGCCTTCAATTAGAAGAGAAAGTTCAAATGCACTGCTATCATTTTAACATGCTATGAGTTCAGTAAGACAGTTTTGAATCATTAAGCCTGTGCCATCTGCAGGAGTCCATCCCTGGATAGCGTCACTCTGATGTTCTCAAACATCAAGCACTAACTCAAAATGGATTAATTTTTCTAGCCTAGGCGTTGGCTGCATAGTGCTTGGGCTCCAGCCATCCTCCCATCTTTGGATCATTTTGGATCAGAGGTACTTCTCTTCTTGATGCAGGAAGACTACTTTGATACCTGCCAACAGCACTACTGTCATAGTGGAAGGGGAAGAGGTCAGTGGTCTGTACCTTTTGGTAGAAATATCACATCCAGTTGCTGGAACCCCCAGCACGTTACTGCTTCCCTGGCAGCCTGCATGCCACTCACTCCCTGTAAAGCTGAGACCTCCTAGGCTCCAGTTACATCAGCGATGTGCAGGGGCAACTCTGCACTTTCATGCATCCTAGGAATCTTCTCCTTTCTGTGGCCATCTGTACTCTCACCTTGAGGGTAGAATGTCTGCTTTCTCTTTTTTCTCTACATTTTGCACACTCTTGCTCCTGTCTCCCGCTGGCCATGACCCAGGCCATTCCAATTCCAGGTCACCCCAACACTTTGCATGATCTGCTGGTGGAGGGGGAGCACCCTGAGCTATATGTAAGGCCAAAGCCAGAAGGCCATGTGATACCACTGGCAATGAGGAACTGCGATGCTTTGGTTGGTGAAGACCAGATAATATTATGTTGTCTTGTTGAGAAACGACCTCAAATTGGTCTTGTTTCTGGCCAACTACCTTTTGGTCGGTCAGAAGGACAACTTTGCAGTGGTAGATTGGGTACAACGAAACATGTCTGCCTCTCTAAGAGCTGTAAAACTACAGGGGATACTCTGCTACTAGCACTGAGACTGAGACATGTTGCAGTATATTTATAGTGGCAAATGGTTGTATTCAGCATGTTTTGTATGTGATGAAGAACACTGGAAAGGTGCACCATGTGTGCCACCTGAGTAGCAAAAAGTGAGATTAGGAGACTGATAGGCCATTTGGATGGGTCATTCAGACTGGGCTAATACTTGAAGTATTTTTTTTAGTTTAAGTTTTGGTCTAGTTTAGTGTTTAGTTTTTTAGAATTATACCAAGGGAGCCTGGAGGTGGCTCTTGTTTCCATGTTGCTCATTTCGAGTTGAGTTTGCTACTACCGAAAGGAATGCATGTGACACTTTGGTTGTGCTTGGTTAAAAGTAGTATCTGCAACAATCAGCTAGTTTGACCATGTCTGTGTGTAAGGGAGCTGGTAGGTCACAGAACAGCCAGGACAGGGTACAGAGCCAAGTGTTGGCTAAATAGACCAACTGTTAGGACTGAGGAGGAACAAAACACTGGGAAAAGCCATTAGCATCACATTAGCAGAACACAGGTATCTGTAGAGCATTCTTGTTCAAACCCAGCCTGCTCAACTTTCAATCTCTGGTGATAGAACTTGCAAAATGGGAGACATCTGTGATTTGGAGGTTACCTCCCTGTGTGACATCAGAGAAGAACATAGGTGACAGTGCAATTTGTATGTAGTGATGTATGTAAGTGATGCAATTTGGCTCGGAGTAGGATGAAAGGGCAAATCTTTCAATCTGATCTGATTCTTTGTGAGAATCTCCTATGCAGATTAGGTTGATGTTACATTGACAAATACATGCACTGATTTGTTTACTGCATTTGTTTACCAGTTCTGGATGCTAAGCCTAAAAATTCAAGCAATAAGCAGTGGCTTAGGAGCCACACCTAGACACTGCGCAGGATTTGAGAATGACACTATGAGCTGGACTCAGTGCATTTGGCCTGCTGACCGGCCAGGAGTTCCCTGCCAGGCACTGTGTGCAACATGAATACTGATCTGCTGTACTGATCTTTTGTGCTACTGACAGAATATTGCTAATACTAGATTTAAATCTGCAAATAGATAAATATATTTGTCATTTGCTTCAACCGTGTCAGCCATGTTTCCCATTGGCCTTCAGAGCATCTTTGTTGATGAGAAAGGGCCTCACCCTGATCAGTGCCATGCAAACAAGCCCACTCCACAGTGACTTACCATCTAAGTATACAAGGTGCTGATTAGATGCAATAGAAAAGCATTGGAGAAATGTATGTAAGAGGAACCTGTCAAGATTAACTAAATTCAAAGACACTACCTCTGCCTCTCAGGGTCCCAGAACCACAAATTACAAGAGTTTGGAAGAGTATTCTGGAGAATTACCACAACAGACTGGTCCTGTTCTTGTGTTCTCCTGTGGACCTTTCCTTTTACCATTGGCAGAGCCAGGATGCTGGGCTAGATGGTCTGCTGGGCTGAAGCAGAGAAATCAATCTTATATTTAAAAGACGTTTGCCATGAATTTGGTTGTTCTTGTAATGAAGTCCTATTTCAAATTTCTAGGAGTCATATATGAAGTCCTGCTTCAACAGACAAGGTGCACCTCAGCCACCTCCCTGTGTTCATGCTCTGGCACGTATTTCCAGCCTACTTGTTCCTAAATTCTACACTGGACTGCAAAGCAATAAATGAAAAGATACTTCAGGAACTGAGAAGGAGAAAATAGGGCTTGCTCATGTGCCATGATCACGAGTGGTTAGCAAATGCAGTAATCATGCAGTGATCAGTAAAGAAAGCAAACATGAGCAAAGCAGAAGAAAAGATTTTCCTTAAGACACACCACCATTTGCTTCTTGTGTGGATTAGGAGTTTTTCCTTACCTAGATATAACATACCATGAGTGGGTGTTAACATCTCTTTGAATGTAAGCTCAAAAAGCTCAGCAGACTGTGACTCTATAAAGGGGAAATTCTCATCTGTTTCTAATGTGGAGACAGTCATATATTGTCCGTCAGTTATATCAGAGATTTAATCTATGTTTCTTTCTTCTTTCCAGAGTAACATACATGATGCTGATATTCTTGGAGGCAGGAATTTCTACATGAGATGTGCACAAGAGGAATAATCTTTTTCAGTTTGGGGCATTAAAATGGGGTAGGAGCTGCTGAACTGTACAGAGATCATGTAGCATTTAAAAGTCAGGAGCAAGCCATGGGTCTTTCCATGCAGCACCATAGCCCTGCAGCACTCAGGGCATTCCCCTTACTTGTGACAGAAGTAGCAATGCCTAAAGGAGGAAAAATTAATTATGTTTTGTATCTTTCTCACTTGACAGAGACCTGATTGTTACAAGTGGGCACCAGCCCTCAGTAAACCCTTCCTTAAATCCCCAACATGCGGCTCTGGGCTGCTTCCAATGGACTGCAGGGAGAGCATGCTGCTTTCGCTTTGGGGATGTTCCAGTGGAGCGTGCACTGTCTGTTTGAAAGTGGAGCATGACGATGTTGTTTTCCAGTGAAAGGTAGGTTTGGACGGCCCTTATTTGCTGATAAGGGCATTTTTTCGTCTTGCGAGAAAAGTTTGTAGGTGGCAATTCATATGGGGGGATTCTTCTGTCAGTTGGACTGTTCTGAATAACTCCATTAATAACTCTCCTTTCTTACAATGTATGCAGATGCAATTTAAAAAAATCTTTGTGGTGTGTCTACCAAACTATATCTGGCTGCAACTTTATGGTGAATATTCATATTCCGGTTTGACGCAGGTGAATGTTAACAGTCTAAAGCCATCTGAAGCCTTTCATTATGCTGATAGCCTTCATAACCTTCCTGACTATTTTCTATAGGATGGATTATAAGTCAAGAACACAATCACATGCAACCCTTCCCTGTATGTTTAGGATCAAGATTAAAATCCTGCTTATGGGGCCATGCTTATAAACAAACATATGAAACAGGATGTACTGGAGTGTGTATTGGTGATTGATTATTGTGACAGTGTTCAAGGCTTTAAATAAGGAAGGTCAGGTACCCTCAAGATTCCTGCTGAATACCTGATCATCTTTTATTCAGTAATTTGCATTCTAGAGACATGGTGGCTGGTAAACACTGAGAGCTATTGTGGTGAGGAGAGTGGTTAGAGAGCTACTTCATTCAGTTTGTGGGTTATCTTGCATCTGCAGGTAGGCAAAACAGACCTTGAGACAGAGTTCAGCTAATTAAGCCACTGACACCAGCTGAGACACTACTGAAGAAAAAAAATATGTTCAAACTAAAAAAGTGATACAGCCTGAGTGTGTTCTATTCTACTAGCAGGAGATGTGCAGTGCAAGAACAACACATAGTGGTCACAGTTTGCAACATGGGAAAACCGGGAAACCACAGAGAAAAAAAATTCTTCACAGTGAGAGTGGTTAAACAGTGGAAGAGGTGCCCGAAGAGGTTGTGGAATCACTGTCTGTGAACATTTTTGACTGAAAAAAACCCCCAAACCCAAACATGATCTAACTTTGAAAGTTAGTCCTGCTTTGATCAGATGTTTGGATGAGATGACCTTGAGGGCCCTTTCCAATTTTTTGAGATTCTAAGAAATGGCATATTCAGGTTCTCTTTCCCCAGCGTGAAGTGCACTTGTCTGAAATAGAAAGACTGGTTCACGAGGTGTTAAACACAGGTTTGTTTGTCCTTTTAAATGGTATACACCACTCATGCATTATGTCCACAGTCAGAAGAACAGGTACAGGAACCTATGACTTCCTTTAGCGGTATCTCCTCCCGACTTCTGGAATGTGTACATTCCTTGGGCATCATCTCACATAGAAACTGAGGAATAAATTTAACCAGTCAGCAAATGACACAGTTCCAGTCAATTCTGTTGAGACAGGCGTTCAGGAAAGATTCCTCTCTTAGAAGAAAGTACATACTGGAACTGAATTTTTTTTTTCTTTTGAGAAACAGATTCCAGTCTGAGAGGAACTAGGAGAGTTTTGAAAAGATGCGACCCTTGGACCTAGCAGGCATGTAATTCCATAGAGCACTTGGGGATCTTAAAGATATCTTTAGGATGGTTTTAATGAGTAAATACTGTGAGTACTGTAGGTACAAGTCAAAGTACAGCTAAGTGATGGAGGAGGTTTATTGATTAATGAAAAGAACCGTAGCTCCTGTGGAGACAACTGTTCTTACTTTTATGTTGTTCTGTTTGTTGCTCCCCGCTGAAGATTTACAAACCCAGGAGAAGCAGCTGGCAAGTGGCAGTGAATTAACTTGTATATGCCACCCACAACTCATCTTCCATCCAAAGCTGTCGGTGGTGTTGTATGCATATTGCTACAGAGCAAAACCCAACCCTTGCTTTGAAGTGATGAGATATTTCTAACAGCTGCATGAAACCCTCTCATAGTGCAGTTTTAGTTGGCTTGTACTGCAACAGTGCAAAAAGGTGATGCTTGAGAAAATGGGATGTGAGGCTGACTGTGGATCGAAGCTTCTTTTTGCGTACCAGCTTCTTTCTGCCCTTCATCAGACTAGATATTACAGTCCAAGTCTCCCTATAAATGACTCCCATTGCCTTATAAAAAAATGGAAGGAGAAAGGGCAAAAGAGTACCCTGCAGAAGAATCTGTGCATTTGATTTGTCAGGAGCATGTCAGGAGCATGTCAGAAGCATCCCCATAGAGAAGGGAAGGTAGTTATTTCAAACATGCCTAGATTTTATTGGGGACAAGGTTTTTGCCTTTTAAATCAAAACTCACAATGAAAGTAATTTTGTTAAAATATGTCCATAAAATTTTGATTGATTGCCATAGTAATATTCTTGTCACAGCTCCTGTAAGACTTCCTGTCCTTCTCAATCTCAGTTACTTCAGAGTTCATGGCTCTTGTGATCAGTGAAAGGTCAATGCCTTCAGCCTGCAGTAACTGATTTATTGCATCTTACAGTCTTGGAAATGATTTCCAATACTTCTTATCATCAACACTTTATCATCATCCTTCAGCTCTGTGGAAGAAAATATGGTGCAGCTCAAACATGGTGGCTTTTTAGAAGTGATCCATTACAAGCCCTGTTGCCTGCTACTGTCTCACAAGTGTTTTTTTCATCAGTTTCTACTTTAAGATGGGAAAACAGGTAGAAATGTTTCTCTCCAGTCCAGTAGATGTAGTGGGATTTCAGTATGTGCAATAACCAAAATCAAAATCATAACCCAGCTAAGCGAAATAAAAAATCCACTAAAATAGAGGTATAAATTGGACATTTCTAAAGAAAAGAAAGGAAAAAAGTGCATTCAAGGAGTATCAATTCTTAAATTTTTCCCCTTCATAAAAGGAAGCGTGTGAGTGTGCATGTGGAGGGGGTATGGGTGTATATAAATGTGTGTTGGTAAGGAGGAGAGGAACGGAGAGTGGAAAGAAAAGGAAAAACAGAAGATTAAAAAAATGTGCTTTGTAATTACTTATATGTTTTTTGTAGAATGTAGGGTCCCCAGCAGAAACCTCCTTCTGCCAGAAGACATACATATGCAAGTGAAAGCAAGATGGCTCAGGATCTGACCAGATGGTTGGTTTCACTGTGCGGTGCCAGAGGCGAGCATACGGTAACCACTGCCTGCTCTGGGATTAGTAGAATAAGCGTGGTTACAAGACGCCAGTTGCTCAGCCACAAGGTGAATCCATTTTTCTCTGTAAGACAATGAATAACAGTATCACCAGCTACCACAGGACGCAATACCTACTTAGAAACAAGCCACTGGAATCTGTATTTTGTATATTTTCATAACTAAGTGGTTTTGCAATCAGTTATTATTAGTACAGTTATTGCTTGGGTCTCTGACAACTAATGCTTTTATGAAGAGGTAATAACTGCTTTCCATCGCTGAAGCTCTAGTGACAGGTTATAGAAATTTTCTCAAGATCTCTCACTTTGAGGTTGATGTAGAAACCAAGGAACAATTTCTACTTCATTTCTTGTTGACTCCGCTCAGTCACTAATCAGACGTGAAAATAACATGGTCCTTTGTTCTCTAACTGCTAGAGAGTCCTACCTAAACAGAAAGGTATTTTAAAAAAATCATTTTTTCTCCCACTGGGGAAAAGATTAGCACTTAGTTGCATAACTCTGTTTTATCCTCTTAAAGAAAGATGCTAAAAGTCTCCTTGAAATAGCTGTTAAACTAAAAGCTGGGGCTCTCGATGGGATTAGGAGGATGTGTTTGATTAGGTTCTACCATTTCCCAGACTAGTGTTCTGATCAGCAGGTTGTTGATTATTGGTACATGGGTGGTTATGGTGGGTTCAGAAGAAAGTCTTGATTTTTATTGCACATTAGACCAAGAAGTTTTGAAATCTTGGTATGTTTTCATGAGATGAAAGCTTTCTTTTATCAACCATTGCCTTACACATCATATAATGTGATGTTAGTCTTTTGGTAATTTAGCTTCCTTAGGATATATGGCTTGTGCTGTGCCCTGTCTGTGTTTCCCTTAATTCATCTGGAATATTATGCCTAGAAGAGTGGGAAGGAAGACCAGAGCTAAACATTAACTTTTTTCTTTTTTTTTTAGTTGTCTCTGGCTACTAAGTGCATTTTGCGTGGCTTAAGAACCACTGTCCACTAGCAAAAGAATTGCTTGGAAAAAGCCAACCCCATTCATCTCCTTACATGGCCTCTTCATCTTCTGAGGCCTGCCTGAGAGAAAGCTTTGATTCTAGAAGGTGCTAGTGCCTAGTAGTTCCTAAGCAGGGAGTGTTCAGTCACACTCAGGCCAGAGCTATCTTCTCTATCTGCCTCACTTTCTGCTTATTCCATTTGCTTTCTGGCTATTTTCATCATTTGTGTGTGCCTGATTAGCCATATAACAGACACCACACACAGGATGATAATGGGCTGAGGGAGGCAGGTAATACCACTCTATCTTTCAATTCACAAATTTAAGAAAAGTAGCCTGAATTTTTAAGAACATGCAGGAGTTGTTTCCTCCCTGCCCTTTGCATGTGCAAGTTCTCCATTCCTCTGGGTTGAGAGGAGAGTAGAATTTTTTAAGAGAGTAATTTGTTATCCTTCTTCATTCCTTTTAGTTCTCCACATAAGGCTATTTGGCTTTCCAGTGCTTCTGCTTTGCTTTTCGTCTTCCTGCAGAAGAGCACAATTTTGCGTTATCAATGAACATCAGTTCAGACCTCAAAGGAATGCAATTTTCTGGGCTCAGGAAGGAATCCAGAGGTTAGTCTCATAAATCCTATGTGTGCGCTGTGGCTGTTCCAGCTCTGAGCCAAGTTTGGCAACAGGGTCATTTCATCTAGCACTTAGGTAGTGAACCACATTTCTTTTATGACCTCCTAGCCACCTGTTCAGGCTAAATCATTGCACATAGAGTCATGACTTGACTAATGCCTGTGCATGTCTCGGCTGCTTTCCTGTTATTCTGTCTGTAGAATGGTACGAAATTCTCCTTATGAGGTGGTGTTCCTGGAAGACAAAGCCTCCTGCTACATGTAAAAAATAGTGATTTTTCTGTGGGTCACCACATGCACAGATCACAGAGTCAAGGAAAT
Organism: Sagittarius serpentarius; assembly: GCA_034782735.1. Classification (NCBI taxonomy): domain Eukaryota; kingdom Metazoa; phylum Chordata; class Aves; order Accipitriformes; family Sagittariidae; genus Sagittarius; species Sagittarius serpentarius. Next base: position 18,872,476 of record JAVKLA010000031.1, on the reverse strand, counting down.
TCTAGCTGGAAGGTGACTTACTTAGTATAAGGAAAGTAGTTCTTCTGGGAGCAGAGGAGCGTCTGTGGCCTGTAAGGATGGTTCCTCCTTGCTATGGTCCCCAGTTCTCTGATGCAAAGTTCCATGTGGAGACAATCAGGAATGTTTTTATCACTGTGAGATTTTTCTTCATGGTTTTCATTAAAGAAGTGTAAAAACTGAAGACATGTTTAAGCATATTTTCAATCTTTTCATGCCTCTGAAAATGGTAATATCAGGTTGTGTGCCTCCAAACAAGCTTTTCAGCAGAAAAAGAGGAAAAAAGAAAAGCTCTGATTTCACTGAAACAAGAGATGCATGCTTTGATGAGCTTAGATCTCGTGACATTGTTTGCTTGGCTGGCAATTCTGCAGCACCCCCAGCTCTGACTTCCTGCAGGCGCAGCAGATACAGCAGGCACAGCATGTACCTACCTCTTCTTTCGGGAAGAGCCACGGACCAAACCACCATGCTCTTCTGCTGTTGCCCCCAGGGCAGCTAGAGGTCTGAGTTTCTGCTGTTTATCCCTCCTTTGTCTTTGGTCCTTTGTTTTATTCTCCTCCTATTTTAGCCTGTTTCACTCTATTACGTTTTCTGAATTCTGCTTTTCTTTCTTTCCTCATGTCTCTCATAAGAAGAATGCCAGCTTTATTTTGAGCTCTCGTTGTTGACAAAGTGCGTAAAATGAGTTCTGTATCTCTTATTATAATACAGATGATCAGATTATTGTGACGAATTATAGGAGAGGAAAGGTATCATCAGGTTTCAGGCTTTAGTCCGATTAGCAGGCTCTCAAACTACAACATAATTCAGTTAACACTGGTATGGGCTACGAAGATGATCAGAGGGCTGGAACACCTTTCCTGTGAAGACAGACTGAAGGAACTGGGGTTGTTCAGCCTGGAGAAGAG
>JAVKLA010000031.1:18812881-18871447 GCA_034782735.1 Sagittarius serpentarius | reverse complement strand
AGCAACCTGATCTAGTTGAAGGTGTCCCTGCTCACCGCAGGGGGGTTGGACTAGACGACCTTTGATGGTCCCTTCCAGCCCAAGCCATTCTATGATTCTGTGATTCTATGACTTACATCTTTGTGAGTCCACTGGCTGTTTGGACTGCTGCTGCAACCTCAATCCATTCTGGGAGCAGACTGTATCAGAGAAGGAAGAGCCTGGTGTATTACTGTAACAGAGAGGAAATTATATATTAGAAAGGTTTAAAGATGATATTTTCTTCAGGGCAGAGGGGCTCACTCAGTGCTTAGGGTACCTCTTAAGCCCTCCATCTGAAATGGCAGGCCCAGCACAAACTCTTGTTGCAGAGGTGGATTTTATCTAAAAATAAAATATCTGTATGTCTGGAGCTGGGCTTTAAGAATATGGAGATGCAAATGCTGCCATGGCAAGGATTCCTGCAGGGATGTAGGTCGCTTTCTTACCTTTATCATTAACACATGACTGTCTATTTCCATATGTGGATTAAGTCTGCCTGAGAGAGAGGATGTGTCCTTGCCAGCTATGGATGTCCAATGTATCCTTGGCTTACTGCCATCCCACAAAAAACACCACCAATCCCTGAACATTAGTCTGGGTTCGTAGAGGTTTTCTGACAACAGAATACTTTCTGCTCTCCTAAGTGGGTCTTCTACCCCTTTCAGAGGAAGGGAAGGGTTTCTTCAGCAGTATCTGTCTGCTGTAAAGACTTCTTGTTCCAGCTCACCAGGTGGAGTCCTGAAAACTGTCTCCAGGATTTTTGACCACGAGACTACTATGAGACCAGATGTCACACATCCTGAAAGGTTTCTGATTGAAATCAATGGGATTTTACACATCCACAAATATTAGATTGGTGCCAGCGTGATCAGCATCTTACAGAAACGAAGGCCAAGTGAGTACAGAGATTCATTTCTCCTCTTTCCATATTCTAGAATCATGATTTACTGGATAGGTATGAAGTCAGTAATGGAGCAGTGGGGGCTTAGGGACCAGGGCTTGAGCATTTCTCTGTGCAGAGATTAGGTGTAATGATTGTTTGCCATTGAAACTCCATTCTGGTTGTAGTCTGAAGGCTGTTCTGGAGTTTCACTGGTACATTGTCTTCAACTGACCTTTTGTGCAAGAATACAATTCATCCAAACCCAGCAGAAAGATTAAATACTTTCTTGGCTGTGGAAGAAGGTGGCTGTAAAAGAAGCAGTAATGAAAGATAAGGGGTCAGGCAAAGATCAGTAGAATCATATTTATACTTTTATATATAGGAGTAAATCAGCTCCAGGTATGTGCTGCTGAAAGGAATATTTGTTCCCCAGATAGTCGTCAAGATCTGCTTTTAGTTCCAGCAGACTTGAAATGATGTCCGGTTGATGCTGCATATTTCATTATATCAGTTGGTGCTTGCTGGAAAGGAGGGGAAAAGAATGAGCTCCATTCTCTCACTTGGATACGGCATATTAAAGATAAGATTTGATATGAGATGATTTAATTCTTCTGCTGCTTGCTTAAATAACATACAGTGTTTTTGCAGATGAGGTGTAGCAGTTAGTCATGAGAACTAGAATTTTCTTCCAGCTCTGAAGAGGGGCTCTCCAGAGTAAAAAGTATTTACGGTTGCAGAAACAATAGTATAGAAGTCCTTTCTGAGCCTTTTCAGAAGGCTTAGCTACCCCAGTTGGATCTCACACAGTAGGTTTAGACTTTTGCAGTTGGCCCTTACCCTTACATTCTCCTGGATCTCAGGCACTTCAGCTGTGCAAGCTGCGGCATCTCTCCTGCACCGTGCTGTGCCATTTCAAATGACTCGCTGCTAACTTCCAGCACAGTGTGAAGGACTCTCCTCCTGACGTGACTATAGCAAATGTCTCCCCTGACAAATTGCTTTGCTGTCAGGAAAGTTGGAAAGAAAGAAACCTGAGACGCCTTCCTCGTCCTTTGAAGGAACAAATGCTGATGTTAAGGAAAGTCTATGCTTATCATCACAGACTCACTTAGGGACTGTAACCACATGACTTCACACTCTTCGTTTTTTTTCCTTGACTTAACTTTGCAAATGGGTTAGCTGTAAATCTGCCCAGAGCTTTGCACTGCCACAGCTGTAATAGTTTTTATTATGATTGTTGAAGTACACTGCTAAGTCTCACAGACATGATTCAGCTGGCTGTGTATTTCCCTGAATATTTTAGTATTATAAGAAAGTATAAAGTCCTCACTGTCACAAGATCTGAGATTTCATTTATACAATCAATGCAATGCCATTAGCCTCCTCAAAAACAGGGAACAGGCAAACATCGCCTTCAATTGCTAGCTGGGAACCCTCATTCTGCTGTGCCGTATACTGAAGAACATATGGTATGTCCTGGCAACTCTAATCAGAGTCTAAATGCAGGATGCTTTGGTTTATTTTGGCATACAAGGATTAGGGAGAAAATACTTCAATGGTTTGGGTATTTAATGGTGGTTGAGGCTTTGGTAGTGAAGAAGGAGGGCTGATGATTTGTCTCCAGTCAGACATGTGGAGAGAACCTTTTAGCTACGCATGCTGGCCTGCGGGCTCTCCCGAATATGTATCAAAGCTCAGACCAGCTGCCTTGTTAGCTCAGAGCTCTCAAGCCTGCTTACACCTGGTATGTCCCTGTTCCTGTCTTGCACATGCATGTCAGATTGTCAGCATTTCAAGGTTTGATTGTGTGCCTTCACTTCTGAAGTGTCTTGGGAGTGAACACTGATGGAAGCACCTATAGTTGAGGTATAAGGAAGGAACGGGGGGATTGCTAGAAGAGGGGTTTTTCAGTGTGTTTGCAGCCATACTAAGCTTTTTCCAGGTATTCCAAAATGCTATGTAAGCAGTCACTGCAACTGAAGTCTGTATTGTTTCAAGGGAACAGCATAACCACTTTAACATACAGCCTTTTTATTTAATTTGACCAGATGGAACAACCCCATTTAGATTCAGAATACAGCCAATTGTAACACTTTTTTTTTTCAAGCAAGAAAAATTCTATCATAAGTATACAAGTTTTACACTTGGGAAGATGGAGAGGAAAATTTTATCATCAATGTGCAAAACTGTGTGATCGTTTATAATCATTCTCCTTCCCAGATGTAAAGAGTATGTCTTTTTTCAGTGTGTACCGTCATATTCAAATGCTGGCTAAGGGTGTGTTTTGCTTTCCAGTATGAATGATTCTCTTGGCAGCAGGGGAACATTCTGTAGCCTTTATTACAAAACTTTGCTCCTTTAAACTATGGGTTTCACCCCCTCTGCAGGGCTGCCTCCTGTCCCTACCCAGGCCTGTCGGTGGACAGCACTTCCATTGGCAATGACAAGGACATTGAAGGGTGCAGCCTGTGAGTCACGGGTAAGAAAGCTAAGGAGAGAAAACATGGGTCTGAATATAAAAGAGGGCTCAGCTGCTCAAAGCATGGTCATTGCACCTCTATACCAGGGAGACGTGTACACTGTCCTCCTAGTCTAGGGGAAAAATGTGTCACTGTAGTAAAGTAAAATTTGCAGGTCACAAGATGGCAGCATAATCTCACTAGTCAGGGTGACAAAAAATTGAGGGATCAGGTCATCAGTCTTCCTCAACTCAAACTCCTATTTTGAACAATCAGAAAGTCCTGTGTCTAACTAGCTAGTGCTTCCCAGGCTCTAAACTACTGTGTATATGGGTGAAACTATTATGTTTGTAGGTGAAAATCTTGTTACATCACTTTTCAAAAGAAATTATTTAATTTAAATTCAGGTGCACTGTGATAGTGTTGAAATAAATTGCTCACCTGGAGTTCAATACTGAACAAAAAATTACACCAGCGTGTTATCTAACTAATCAATAAAAAGAGCAACATTCATGGAACAACGACTTTGCAAAGCCTATGCAACTGAGAGTCACGTTTGTTATATTTTCCCTTCCTTTTAGCTCTTGAGAGCAAGGTATTCTGAACCCTGCCTCAAAATGCACATTTCTTACTGAACATTAATTTTTCTAGTAGTACGGAGTGAATATATTCTCTGTGAAGAGCTTATTTAATGTATTATTCTCTTTCTGTTTGAGGAATATGTAAGTAATCTGTATTCAGTTTTCATCTGCTTATTTGCCTGCCTGTCTCTGTCTCCATATCTCTCTTTCAAAGAGATCTGCCTATTCTTACCATTCTTCATGAGCTGTACCTTTTGAATGTGCAGTGCTGGATTTGGAAAAAAAGGACTGTGCTAGGGAGAGGTGATTCATCACATCAGTCACCATATTATATAACACAGAGCGATAACAACTACTGAGAACATTTCTAGCAGCAATATTCCCACTTGTGAATTTAAATATTTTCCTCAGAAATGTCTGTAAAAATAAATGGAGGTATCTGCATATACTTGGAAGGAAAACAAGCCATGAAAGCAAGGCAAAAACCTATCCATTTTCAAAAGTAATTGCAATTTTTTGTGATATTACTGCAGAATTAAACCATAGTTAGGCATACCTTCCAGGTACACTTTTTTGAGGAGAATGTAGAATCATAGTTCTACCAGTTGCTTGCATCTACCAAGTGAATATGACGTTTTGGCACATGTGCAAACTGTGCTTATGGGTATTTACTTGCTGAACTTACAGGCATGTTTTCAGAGAACACTTTTGCAAACAGACTTTTGAACATAGGCTGAAATCCCAAATGGTCATTGGCTTTGGTTTTGTATACCTGTTCAGATGACAATTGTTCTATCCAAGTTTACTCTCACCAGTCAATATAGTTGCATCTGAGCATCCCGAAGCTAAATTTAATAAAGTGAAAGAAGAGAAAAATTGTGTGCTGCCCTTTCCATTAGGGTGTCGTTTCCGGGCTAAGCTATTGGCCACATGGTGTCACTGTGTCTTAAGGCAGCAAAACCTCTAGCAATAAAGCCTTTAGCAATTCCAAGTTTTCAAAGTATCCCGACCATGGGATATTATCTAAGGAGACGCTTCAGCAAAAAATGGCAAGATCACGGAAGCTTCACAGTAGGAGTGTTTTAGGAAGATATTTTATACAAAGAGTCTGTTTCCCGCTTCTTGTACCTTCCTGCAATACGTCAGAAATATTTTTAGCCCAGAAGCACTTGCTCTTCAGATGTCTGCATTTGGAAGCATGCTTACATGGAGAGCTTTATCTTAAATTGTTGCAAGTCGGAGATTTAAAAATTCGGTGGTGCTGGACCGTCCCACAATTTAGTCATAGTCCTTCTTCTCCTTCTGTCTTTGTATATCTGAATGCACAACATCCTTTGGCTCTGCTGAGCGGAGGAAACTTGGCCTTCTGGAGCTCAGAGCAATATAAACTGCAGCTCCTGGGATCCACAAAATGCCATTTAATCCCTGCTAGCCCTGAAGAATGCTTTGCACAACACATCTGCCTCAAGAGAGCTGTGCCAAAAGCTGATGTATTGGGTGTTTAAGGAGTTTCATAATGTACAGCTATAGCAACACTGAGTGAAACAGTTGTGTACAGATACAGTATGAGCCCTAGCCAAGGAGATGCTATCTGGCTCAGGGTGTATTGAAAGACTGCGAAATCTCATGCAGTAGTAAGTGTTGGTGTGCACTGTTTCTTCTGTAAAATGGTAAGTGCTTAGAGTAGCAGGCCTTATGCTGACATCCTGATAGCCTCTGTAGGTTAGATTAAGATTTCATAGAAAGGATAAATATCTGGAAATTACTTACCATCCATGTAGAGTGCAAGGTGCTTTGTTTTGATTGCTAGGACATTAGGTAGTTGCAATGCTTTTCCTAAGCCAGCTGCTCTGCTTTATATGAAGCTTACTCCCTGCATAGCTGCTGAGAATGATAGTGCTGTTTTAGGATGCATATTTCTTAGTGATAGTTTCACTACTGATTTTGTTTGGGCCAGGAGTTCACTTGTAATATACCTGTTTTAATAGCCATATCTTCAATTTAAGTGCATGGTCGAGTCATACTTAAGAGTTATTAGGTCTACAAAGCACGGCTCTGTGAAAATTCTGGTGCCTCGGTATGAATTTTGGTGCAATGGTATGAATTGAGGGAATGGCTGTGTTAAGTCTGGCCTTGAACGTGACATGAGACTAAGTCCTAAATAAAACCTGGACTGTTGGATCTCACAGGCGAGAGTAGAGCAGAGGTGCCCTGAAGTATGTGACTCCCTTGAAGAGACAGCAACAGCATACAGGGTGGCTTTGGAAGACCAGAACACATTTGTGAGTAGCAGATTAAGTTGTGTTTCCGCTTGTTAATTGCAGTGTAACAACAGCTTAGAAGTATGATCAGTGATGTTTATTGAGGAACACTTATGATTTTGGCCTATGATTCCTCCCCTTTCCCCCTCACCATTGCTTCTGTAATTATCTTAACTGGAAGAATTCTCCATTGGCCTCTGTGCTGGTGGTGGCCCTTAGTGTGGGAGCTTCTGCATGAGTGTGATATGGTATATTGCGGGGGAAGAAGAGCCTGAAGCAGAAAGTAGCGTTGAAGAGTAATGCAGAAAAGCAGATGGGGTCTACTGTAGGAGAAGGTGGTACAAGCAAACTTGGGAGTAAATTGGCCACGTTGCCAGAACAATTTGTCCTTGTTCCGCAAATCCTGGAACTTGTTGACCTCATTACCTAGACACAAAATGTCTCTTGGTAGTGTGCAAGGGAGTTCTATTATAACTATAATTATCCTAATGGCACTGCTGCCATGATGCTATATAAACTATAAACAGGAAAGGCTGAAACCCACTGACACAGATGAGATGCAAATGAAGGGCTGATGCCTCTGCTATAGGAATACGAGTAAGAAATGGAAACTGGCTGAGAAAATCCCTCAAGATCTGTCTCTAAGAGCTGCCTTCAAAATGTTTGCTCAGGCAACAAAGGTGTGAAGAAGAGGAAGGATGTGTGTTTCCTCCCCTTATGGTTTTATGAACCCCAGGCCCTGGAACCAAGGCTCCTTCTGAGAAAGCTTTTGTATGTTGTCCCGTGCAATGTATTTTCTGGGAAGCTCTATTACTCCACATTTGTTGGAAGAGGTACACTATATATCAGTGCCAATGGCATTTAGTTTCTAACACTACTGGACTACAGAGTGAGTCTCTTTGAAATAACGGGAACAGCTTGTCTCTTCATGTGAACCTTTTTTATAAAGCACATAGACCATCACTGCGTATGGATATTAGTCAACTACAGGCTCCTAATATATGTTTGGGATGTAAAGAAAAGCTTGATGCATGGAAGACAGATTTTTAAAGCTAGGGCCAGCTATGGTTATTTAGTCTGACCTACACAATGCATGAATTTTTCTCAGTAATTCCTGCATCAAGTTCCTAATATCTCATTGAGCTACACATGAAAGACAATCATCCAGTCTTGATTTAAATTTAGCTATCATGTGGGAGGGAAATGTGGTGTGGAGGCTGAGAAAAGTCAAGGGTCACAATGTGAAAGGAAGGTGTAGGAGGGAAAATACATAGTTGAGCTATAACACAGGTTTCAAGGATCAGAAATAGAATTTATTGTCATTTATGGTACTGTGGCACTGCAAAAACTCGACAGAGAAGTGAGCCCCATTTTGCTAAAAGCAATAAAAGTTCCCAGATAAACTGTAGACCTTACTCAGAAAAAAACCTGCAATCTAAATAGATTAGATGAACACCAACGCAAACACCAACACAAATGAGAAAATAGAAGTAAAAGGACAGGAGTTAAACAGTAATTAAGCCTATGAATAAAATGTGATATGTTTGGTCTTTATGGGGAGCAGAGAGGAGAGACTGGGCTAATATTTTGTGCATATTCCTTTGTCTGTTGTTTGGTTGTGCTCCAATTCATCAAACATTTGTGCACCTGAGGTGGCACTTTGACTGTGAATTACCATATTAATATCAGTTAGACTATTCCTGAGGGGAGCACGTGCAACTGTCTGAGATGATCAAAGCTTTTGACTTTTTAGATGCATGACATGATAACTACTAAATGGATAGCAGAAAAGCTGGTGTTGTCTAACCACAAAACCTGCTAATGAATTACCAGTAGCTGCAGATCAGGAAGATGTCTGAATCTTTTTAGCACATCTTTTTCCAACAGCAAACAGACAACTTTGAACTTTCAGAATTTTACTGTAGGTTGGATTTTGACTGGCTGAATTTTGACTTAGCTCCCCTCAGTAATCTGGAGTGGTGATGGACAGGAGGCGTAGTGTAAGAGATGAGAATTTTACTCGTACTCGGCAACACACAGGTAGCAGTAAAACCCCCGAGATGCTCTGTTGTCAGTATGTTTTGTGTTAGACACTGTCCTGACACAGACAGACCACATAATGGTGATGACTACATATGTCAGAAGGAAGGAAGTGAAGCTTGAATGATCACAACCAGAACTAGAATTAAGAAATCAAACAGATGTTCCTGCCTCTAGAGGCTGAAATGAATCGGCATGGGTTCATCTGTACAGCTCTTCTTTCACCATGTTAGGTATAAAAGGCATTAATAGACAGCTATTAAGATCTGTTTCCATTTAGGAAAGCATCAAATAGCTTTACAGTATCTTTGTTTCTTGGTTTTGCAATGGATACCGTAATATATTCTGTTGAAGTTATTAATACAGACTTCCTAATACAAGAGTATATTGAATGAAAATTAAGCTGCCCTGCTCACTGCTTCTTACAGACTGTCCCTGGTACCAAGTGAAACCATTAATTAACTTTCTGACTCCCAGGTTATTCCCCACAGAGTTGAAGGATGTTTTGCTGGGGACAGGTGAACAGCATTTAGCTGCATCTGTAATAATGTAATAGAACCATTCATTTAATTTGATTCAGAGCCACATAAGACTAGACAATGTCCTATGTGGAACAAGAAGCGTCTTCAAGCATGAATTCAGAGGGTGGGACACATTTCTGACCCATGCTATGGCTGCTGGATGTTTTGGTGCTCTCTGGACCATATGTAAAATGATGTCTCCCATGTTACAGACACTTAGTGGGGAATACACTAAATTTCTCCGAACATTGATGGTGTCAGCATACAATGGTTGGGTTCATAAATGGAAGGTGTCTAAAAGGGATGTTTTCAAATGATAATTATTTGGAGGAAGGGCCAGTAATATTCTGTAACAATAGAATCATAATAATTTTTCTTCGCATTTCTAGTTTGTCTTTCCTCTGAGTTGCTCTAGTTCCCCTGTTCTAAGGTGAACTGGCTGTTGCTACTTTCTTTTTACACTGCAAATTGTTCGCTAACTTGCCTAAGATATGCAGAGCATTCATGACAGAGCCAAGGAGTATTCAAACGGAGCAGGGGGTACATTACCATTTTAATTCTCATTTCCTCTCTCCTTTTTTTCCTGTAAGCAAGAGCATGCAATTGTTGCACAAGGCATTCCATGCTCCACATATCTGTCCATGTTGTCAGCTGTTTGTGTATCAAGTCTGAGGAGGAGGAAGAAATATGAGGTGTGCTAACAACAGTCAGGTACTTCCCATTCACAGTTCTAGTGTACATGAGGAAGTGATGTCTGATGAATAGAGTCGATCATAAGTTTTCTGATGCAACGCTTCTCCTTTTGAAAATGTTCATTGGATTCTGTATTGCTGGGTTGGCTGGTTCTCCAGCTTCATGGAAACCTGCTTGGAAAGTTGTCATGCTGTCGTAAACCTTGTGGACCCACCTGGCCTGTTCTACTGGCTACCCACCATTCTGTGATGGCATGACAATGCTGGCTTCTCCCAGTTTCTGGGGGCTACCCCCCAGGCTGGTCAGCAGTTGAATGAGCTGTCCATTAGATATCCTTCAGCTGTTGGCCAATTCCTTTGCTTTGAGCTTCCTAGATCTCTTAGCTTTGAAGCCCCTAGCCTGTCCGCATGACTGCCTAGCCACCCATGTGGTAGCAAAAGAGCTATGTAGGCAAGGTCCTGGCATGTGAAATGAGGCATCAGACCAGAAATGTTTCAAAATCTTTCTTATATACGTGAATGAAACCTTTTTGGGAAGGGTGAGGGGAGGTGTGCCAGCATGATTTCCTCTGTGGGATGAACATTCCAGCTCCCAGCACTGGTGCAGGCAAGTCACGGGACATTTTGCCTTTTTGTGGTTCACAGCTTACTTGCTAGTACTTGGCTGACAAATGCATTCAGTATGTGTGTGAGTACACAGTAGGAAAGACCAACAATTAGTGGATTTGAATCATACAAGGCAAGGGTCTCTGCCGCTTTGCAATGTATCTATTGCATGGGGAAAGATTGCAGAGTACAAATTGCGCGTGCTGGAGAGTAGGCACCATTACTGGTTTGCGCTCTGCTGCATTGGCAGGCTCTGGGTGAGGCTTGATTCCTGGAGGTATTTGTGGGAGAGGTCACCATCTGAAATCTACTCTTCCATCAGATCTCTACCCCTGGAAGCTAGAGTCTCTGAGCGAGTGCATCTCCTCCAGCCCGGACTCTCCCTGGCTAGGCCCAGGAGACCTAATTTTGTACCTTTGCACATAGGTCTGGATCCTCTGGCAAAGGAGGCAGTGTAGGTATCTTATTTAAATGTTCCGCTCTGAAGAGACTCAATGCCTTTCACCACCTACACAAAAATTTTCTGGCTTGTTGGCCATATCATGTCTCACCTGCCACATAAGCCATGAATGTTGGAGGCCTAAGGTTAAAAACACCCTAGTTCACTGAGAAGCTGAAGGCAATAAATTTCTATTGGCTTTAGTATGAGTATCTCTTCTGGGTTCTCAGGTTTCAAGAAGCATTGTACAAAAATCTTAGGAGCTTCAGAAGTCCCAAGGTATTATATGAATTAAGAGGTTAAAAAAGATCTGTGCCTGTGAAAAATCAGTTTTCTGCTAGAATGAAAGCATTTAAAATTGCAGTCAAGTGTTATGTGTTATGTGCTGCTGAAACAGAAGAATTAAAGCAGACCTAATATGCATGCATAGAGACATTCAGAGATAGTATCGGGCTCCATGGATGACTCTGCCTTGGCAGAGGTTAGAGTAGCTTTCCTGAGACCAACTGAGACGCTTAGAGTGTTTCAAGTGCCAGGCGCTCTGCTTACGCTTGTCTGCCTTCTACCCTGGGTTAAAGGGAGCAGGTGACAGAAAGCTGCTTTCATACTGCTGCAGTAAAGCTGGGAGTGCTCTCAGCAAGGTGAATTCCCATTTGTCCTACAAGGAAAACTTTCTGACTTCTTTTTGTCACAGGAATGGTACAAATGGACTAGAAGAACAGACGCATACCTAAACAAGAAATTTTTCTCATCAGAAATATTTTCTGTAGGGATAAGTATCAATGCAGAAGGAGGTCTTGCATTAAAATCCTCATGACTCTCTAGAACCCATGAAGTCCTCATGAAGTAGTCTTCTACTGTCAGAGGTTATAATCCACCAGGAGTGAGCCACAGCGTTCTTAATTGCTGTAAATAAGCTTGCAAGGCTCATAACTCATAATAGCTCTAATGGCTAAGTCAAACTCTGGTTATTCTGCTTTAAATTGTTCCCATACCTTGGTTGATATCTAGAGATTTTGTATTAAAAACCCAAAACCAACAGATACAATGATGAACATAAGTGAAGGAAGGGAAAAACTCAGTTTTCAATTTTGACAACCTGGCAGTAACCTTAGGAGAACCATACAAAGAGGTAGTGAAAAGCCCCCCTGCGTTCTGGTACTGGAGTCAATGAATTGTAATGATCTACTCGCAGGGATGTGTGCTGAATTGTCTAATGTCTTTTCCGCCTCTGATACTCATTTCCCTGTAAGTCTTGCTGCTTTAGGCAGCTCTTACGGACAATGCTATTTGCCCATGGTCAGATTCCCGCTACTGAACTCAAGATGAGTTTGTATGTTCTAGTAAGCTGAGGTAATGGCTACATGCCACTAAAGAAGGGCAGTCCTGGAAATTCCTCAGAAAAAGGGAAAAGAGACATTTTCTATTGCCTCAGCTCCTCAAATGAGCTTAGCATTTGGCCAGAAGAGTGCCAGAGCCAATAGTGTGGGGTAGGGGCAGAACTCTCTAAGCTTGGGACTGGGATGAGAGCAAGACCTCCTCTTTCAGTGACAACTAGCTCTTAGATGAATTTTGCTGCAACACAAAACTTCACCTTCAGATATTTTTAAGACTTGAGCTTTTTCAGATATTTACCAAGGATTCTGTGCAGTATTCCCTTCTGCTTTGCCTGCTACAAAGGCATACTTTGCAGTTCCTTCCAAAGCTACTGGTGATATGCTTGGATGTATTCAGTTCACCCTACATTGGCTGTTTCTGTATTTCTTTGCCCTGTCTCTATGCTCAGATGAGTGGTTTTCTTACATTTACACTTCACTAAAGTCTTCCAGGTTATTTAAGCTAGGACATAGACTGGCTGGTGCTAGCTTTATTTAAAAAGCCTACCCATTAACTACACTCACCTACAGAATAACATAGTGAGGATACCTGCTACCGTCTTTAGTCTTGTTAATTTTGGAGGGCTACTTAGAGGATAAATTACTGCCAGGAATGAATGAATGAATTGAACCTTAATTCTTGCATATTATTTGAAATAAATCCTTGTATATCTTTTATCCCTTTCTGAGCCAACATCTAAGGGCTGTGCTCAGGTAAAGGTAGAACCTTGAATAAAATCACATATAGGGCTGAAAGAGAATTTGACACAGCAACAGGGTTAGAGAAGAAATACTACGTGTGCCATACAATCACAGTAACCTTTGTTTTTTAGTTACCTTCACCCAGTCTAGTAATATTCAGTAGCAAATATTTCCTTGGCAGGTCTTGCCCCGAAGAACTTGCACTCACAGAGAGCGAAAAACAACAGGAAAAAACAAGAATTACTCTCTTGATTCTAAAAAAGTGACTATTAACAAAATACAAGAGGTTGGTGGCAACTAAGAAAGAAACCCTTCTCTTGATAATTTGAAGCTAAATACCATAACCATAAGTCAAGGCTTCCTGTCAGCCAAGTGGTGAAGTGTAATGCTTACCTAACTCTTCTGAGGTCTTTACTCAAGCAATTTCATACTGACATCAGTGTCAGACTATTTAAATAAGATCTGAAGATAAAGGTCTCAGAAACTGGCTTGAGTGGAAGGACATTGAAATATCTTACTTAATTATTTCAATTAGATGCTCTGCAATCACTTGGTTTAAAATAAAGGAACAATTTCTAAACATAAACACAGTGGGTCTCAACATGTGGCTTTACATTGACGTGTCTTGGAAAGATAACACTCCAGTCCTCAGATACCCCAGGTAAGTAATAAGCAGTTTCCTCCCATCTTGAAGCTGCAAAGATCACTATCTTGCCATATTTACAACCACACCTGCAAAGTATCTAAGGAAATTAGTAGCGCTCTCACTCTGGCCAGGAAAAAAAGCCAGTGATACTGGCTTTACTGTATGATACCTTTATTCAAGATTGCAGTTGTTCAGGAGATAGGTAAGAGAATATAGCACCTTTTACTTTTCTGAAACAGGTTTAGATGTCGATAGCCAGAAGGATGGTTCATTTACAAATGCTGCTATCAACTGACTGCTACTCAGATAGAAGACTTGGTATTTTGTTCTAATTAACATGAAGTGTGCTGAAAATGGTGGTTTGGAAAGCATTCAAAGATCTAAAATAATTTCAAACTAGCTGTGTTGTTTTGCTCAAAACAAACGGGGCGGTGGAGGGGAAACCGTGAAAATTAGGAAGCTTTTATTTCAAAATTAAATATTTCAGTTTTGAAAGGTCCCCCAAATCTGGTGTTTCTGAAGCTTCGCTGTATAGCTTCTAGTTTCACATGGCAATGATGAACTGAAAAATGGAGATATATTTTAATAATTTTTTTGTTTGAATTATTTTTTACAGTGGTTAAAAAACCCAAATATGAAGAAAAATAGTTTGGGGATGAGCTAGCGAAAAAATTACTTTTTTCCCAATTTCTGAGAACATTTTGAAAATTTTTGGTTTGAATTTGACTATAGACAATTATTTTCTCAGATTACTATCATTTTTCTAACCTAGCCACTGGGCTGAACAAGGCACGAACTGATTTATAAGGCAGAGAGAAAGCAACTGTCATCTCCTATTGTCACTGTCTGGCACAACAAGAAGTCTCCACAAAGCTGCACAGTCTTCCACCCCCATCTCCTCAATGCTGTGGCTGCATCTAGCCTTAGGAAGATCCATCATTTATCTCTACTTAACACATTTCATGGTATGAATAAACCAATGTTCTCAAACAAAATTACAGGAGATTTATATTTATAGGAGAGTCACTAATTGCCGTCCTTGCTTGTGAAGCTGTCAGGATCAAGCATGGAAGGACTATGAAGACAGTGCTTCGCTGAGGGCAGTTTTTTTGTACACCAAAGCTGAGACATGTTCGTATGAAATTTTGCTGTGCTGGTGCTATTGCTGCGGTAAATAACGAGCTCCACTAAATGAGTCTTCAATACCTTTTTTAAGTTCTGCCCCCAATAGCTTTTAAGTTTATGCCTTAGTAGGATGATCTAAATCACAGCCTTGTTTTTCTTGATTTGTAGAGTTGCTACGACCCTGCTGCTTGGCTTCTGGCAGCTCAGCTGTGACTCTGAGTAGCTTCTTGCAAGGGGCTGTTAGTGAGCAGCCCACTGGGTAAGTTGCATGAAGCTGAACACTGTGTTAATTAACTTTTATTTCGTGCATACTGGGAGCAGCATAGGCTTGCATTCCTTCCATTCTCATTCTGTTTCATGTAGTCTTTTGCGTGCTTTATCTGAGTGCCAACAGGTAGCGTATGAAGCCATTTAACCTCAGTGTAATTTGATATGTCTTCTTAACTCTTCCCCCTCCCCGCCACCATAGCTTATTTCCAAGTACTTTCTTAATATTAATTCAGAAAAGAAGTAAGATTCAGTCATAAAGGTGGAGTGAGACCAGCTTAATTAACTCGTAAAATCTTTCTAGAATCCCTCTTCTCTTTGTCTCCTGAACAGCTTTTTACAAACTGAAACACAGATAATGTGTTATGTTTTCTGAATCTAACTCCACCAGTATAAGCCTGGCATGACTATGTCCTCCCTCTAAAAAGGGGAGGGGAAGGACTTTCCATACCCCCTTGAAGATACTGCCTACTATTTAGCTAGTTCACTAATGCACCGTGCTGTGCCCTCTTTGCTTTATTTAACCTTTTAGTTTTGTCCTTCCTTCTTTGTGCAGTTGACTTTCTTTGTCTTATTTTCCCCCTGCTGTACAACTTTTTGTGTCTGTAGTAAGGCCTGACATCACGTAGCCCATCTCCCTCATGTCCAGGAGGAAATGGACGTGGTACTTGTCAGCGTGCTTGTTGACAAGCAACACAAAATGTTTTATGTATTTTGGCCATGCTGATTTACTGGAAACATTAACTTCTTGGAGGGGCTATTGGAAAAATTAGCTCCATAGCTCTCCGAAATAACTTTTGCACCTTGATTTGAAGACATTCTGGGAGATTTTTTTCTTCTTTCCTGTTCCACTAAGACCTGGGTCTCCCTGCGGCAGCTGTTCTGTTTTTAATGTGTTGCTGTGTTTCCAGGCAGACATACCCCTCTTTGAGTGGAGTTCATTTTTCTCTGGCTGTTTTTCCATTTGCCTTCTCTTTAGGAATTAAATTTGTCAGCCTACTATTTTGGTCTCTCAGTTCACTACAGCAGCAGAACCTGTGATCAAAGCTCCAACAGCAATATAGAGGAGGAAAGCCAAAACTCCATTCTGAATAAGAGGATTTTTTTCCTTTTTTCTCTGCTTTTTTACTTATCTTTGGAAATGGGATGCTACAGACTCCTGTGTCCAAGCAAGCACGGAGAAGAATGCTTGCACCGCAGTCTTGACTGCTTCTGTAAAATGCCCAAGTGAGGCTGTCAGAACAATGTTACTGCAGGAGCACAAGACTTGCATGGTTAATTGCTCTGAACCCCAGATTGCTTTCTGATGAGTTTGGCCTATTTTTCTGGGAGTTTTGTAGCTGCCCTTTAATTTGCTATGCATACACAGCAGACCTTTATTTGAGATATCTTTCTTTTTAGTATGCCAAAGATGGCAACCCAGCTAAGCACTCAAGTCCTCACCCTGCTGCTTGGGTAAGCCTGCATCCAGCCCTCACCGCTAGCATGGTGGCTGCATTGCCAGCCACAGCAGAGTCTTTGAGAAATGTCAGTTTGAGCTGTTGGTTGTCACTTGCATAAGCCCAGGAACATGTGACTGGAACTGACTTTTCAATTGGTGACAATTTTTTGTGGAAAATGCTTTAAGAAGTGGTTTAAAAGTGATCCGCGGTGTGCATCTGAGTTTCAGGAAAAATCTAAACCCAAAGATTTTAGGTAAACCTATTTTCCTAAGCAATGATTGTGGTTACATTTAATTTTTTTTTCTTCTCTTGCCAAAAGCCAAACTCATAACTACTATTCAATGACAATTAACTCTTGAGACTCTCCCTTTTCATCAGTGTCAGGTGTCCACTTGTTTGGTGAGCCTTGGTCCTATCTGATATTACTGTCCCCCAGTGAGGACATATCTTTCTGCAAATTTATGGTGGCCTCCAGGCCTTTTCCAAGTCTGGGTCTGCACAACATCCAACGTGAAATTGCAAATGTGGATTGAGGTACAGCCAGAACAGATTGCCTGGAGCAATGTCCTGACAGGCACCCCATGGGTTGTCTGTCAGCAGTCCACAGAAGGCATAGGAGAGGTGGAGGAAGCCATGCCTGCGCCATCTCCCGAGGATTCCTTAGGACCCACCACCGTCACCAGCAAGCTGATGGAGGAATAGGATAGGAAGCTGGGAGATGTCAAGTTGTCATGTTCTTCTTATAAGAAGCGTGTAGAGGGGAAGAGCCCAGAAGGTATGCAGCTTTCCCTTTCCCTACCAATATTTATCACAGTTTCACCAGCACCTCTGCACTGGCCAGGTAATCATCCAGTAGGTACTTCAAAGTAAGGAGACTTGATTTACTGGTTGGCAGAAAGATTCCCAATAGTATATGAAAGCAAGTCCCTATTGTAGGAAGCACTGAAAAGAGCATTCAGAAGTGGGTTGGTCTCCCACCAGAAATTTTCATAGATGAGATTCGGCTATCCTCTCCCTTTGATTTTTTTTTTAATGGAGTATTTTGTGGAAGAACTTAAAAGCTACTGAAAATTCAGCTACTGACTAGATAGATGGAAGAGATGGGGAGTCAAAGAAGACTTTCCGAACGTGGCAGAATCCGCCCAAAAACCTGGCAGAACAATATTAGGTCAATAACAAATTGTGAGAGGTTATAAAGTGATGGGCAAAGATGTGGTAACTGCAGCTTTCTTCTCACCTCTGACATTGCAGATCTTTCCTCTAAGACGTAGGCAGGCTCGTCCCCACACAGAGGAGGCAGAGGGTGGAGCTCAGCGCCTGTATAAATTATATGTGTCCTTCAGGTTATTTCAGCAGCAACAACAAGCTGTAAACGTGTTTGTCAGCTGACAGATCTGTTACCCAAATTGGATTTTCTGTTGCTGTCGCCATCTTGCGTGTCATGGGGAGCCCACCAGCCAAGGTAAGAGAATTGCAGCTCCGCGCTTTGCTATGGCCCGGCACCTTGTTGTTGGGACCTCCCTGCTCCAGTTCTCGCGAGCAAATTCCCTCCTCTTTGCATCTGCTGAGAGGCAGAGACAAACTGCTGCTGGTGCGTTGTGGCAGGCTCGTCTTGAACTTTGCAAATTTACTGTTTTCTGGTTTTACCTCGCAGTAACTAATACGTAAGTGGACTCTAGTGAAAACACAGCAAAAATGTGGCCCTTTTACTGTGAGGTGTACATGCTAGAGTGAACACCAGGAAGGGAGAGAGGGCTGGCCTTGATGAGTTTACCTCACTGTAAAATGAAAGTGCTTTAACCCTACTGCATGCTTTTCTCAGGATAGCACATGTTTGTTGCTTGCCCCAGCTGAAAAAAACCAACAGCTTTTTCTAGCAACAAAGCATAATTTATATTACTTTAGCTGCAAGGGAGAGTTCTAATGAGCTATTTGGCTGATTTAGCTATCTTTAATGTAATGTTTACAGCGTCTGCGATTCCAGTGGAAGTATTTCATGTCTGGACTTGAGTTTTCTAATAGCAGTTCCATTCAGAGATTTTAACTGATAGTTTTTAGTATAAATCAACAGCATTATTAGCTGAGAGTTATTTTCTCATGTATATCTTTAAAAAGTAATGGGTGCGGTTCTGAAATGCAAAATAAGAATTATTTACAACTAACCATTCTTTATGTGTCAAACCCTATATCAAATTTTACAGCAAATAAAAGAAATATGGGCATTCATGGGTTTTTAAATATAGAGAGAAACAATGTTATGTGCTATGGCTTATAGAGAATCATTAATCATTAAGCATAAAGAATACTTACTATACTTGTGCCATGGTAATTGCAGGTGAAGCTAAAAGATTCGGGAAAATACTAGTAGCTTGAACAGATAGCTCAAATGATAGATTAAAAATATTCAAACATTGGATGCTCAGGGCAAAGAATATAAATTGTAAATGTAATGTACTTTCTGGATAAAATTTGTATCTAATCTACCTACCTGTTAGATCCAGAGCTATCTATCTATCTTAGATATAAATATTATCTATCAATTTTAAATATTAATGTTGTATCTAATAAGGTAATTCTGGATCTGATAGATGAATAGATAGCTTAGGAATAATTTTATCTAGAAAGTCTCAATTACAGCGGAAGTTCTTGCATTTCATCCTAATGCTGCAACTGCTATTCCACGAGTAGAGACATACTCCTCCTTAACAAGCCACACTGCCAAAAGGTTAGAGTACAAGCATAGCTTCAGGTCAGAAAGCGTCTCTTCCCAAGGAAGGAGATTCATTCAATACTGCAGGTAGCTCTGCTCTTCTGTCAGCAAATGCATTTTTCAGTATGTGTAAATTGGTAAATAGATACAGAAATCAGAACAGAGTGGTTTTGTGGTTTTTTTTTTCTTTTATATTAAAAAAAGCCTGTTGTTTAGAAAAGTGTGGATACTTTGAACTACCTAGGAAGACCTACTAAAAGTCTCCCAGTTAATTTTTTGTTGTTTAAAAAAGCTACCAAATTGGCACGGAAGGGATGGACAATATTAATTTACAACTTGCTGGAAATGCTTTTGATACTCATAACAAGGTCTTCTGCTCAGACAAAAATAATTACTCTTTAGCAGTTTTATGAACTATGGAATAATTTTTATGTGGTAAAATACGCAGAAATTCTGTCAATACAAAGCCCCGCGGGACCCACTCATACACGTAAAGAGGTGACTGATGATAGAATATGAGCAGGGGATGAATCCCAAATCCACAATGACTCTTGAAACAATCCGTCAGTGATAACATGAAATAACAGTAAATGTTTGCAAGGCAACTTAGATTTACTCACTAGCTGTTCGGCTTCCAATGATGAGATTTTGGATAATTGTGATTCTCAAAGAAAATGAGGCTTTCATGGTCATACTCTCTCCTTCTATTCCCACTCCTGGTTTTGCATATTTCTTTGGTCAGTTGCTTTTCCCACCAGAACTTTGCATTCCTCTAATTTTAATGAAAATAGGCAGCTGGATGGAAGGACAAATTGCTAGCATTATTCTCACTGATGGAGGGGCTAATAAACTCAGCCGATATTAGATGTTAAAGAACCTATGTGGAAGAGAGCGCTTTGGAACCAGACTGGTCACAACATTTTTTTATAGTTTTTAAGTTTATAGCTTTAACCTTAATTTGATGAATTACCAAGTTGTAGTTGAACCAAATCCTCAGTATCTAAAACAAAATAAATGGTAAGAACATGCCAAGTGATTACATTTGATGTGAGATATCGTACGTAAGATACTGTACAGCTTCTAGTACACCACTGGAGAAAGAAGTAATCCATGAAAGGAAGTAATTATTCATGTCTGTAAGATATTGATAAAGCCGAGTGATAAATCCTACAGCTATTTACAGAATATTGAACGACAGAGAGCAAACTCCTCATATCAAACTTCATATAACTTGGTGTTATCCCACAGTGATAACTCCGCTCAGAGAACTGCTTAGGTTTGGTGTAGGGGGAGCAAAATGCTAAAATCAGCCTTCCAACATGTGCAAACCAAGGACTTTTTTAAAAAAAAAAAAAAAAAAGAAAAGAAAAAAAGAGGTGGTGATGGGAGGATGTTCCCAGATTGCCAGGCTCTGCAGAAACTGCCCCCTAGAAGACTAACTTTCTAGTGAAGGTAGGCATGAGATCTTGTTCTAGGAGCAGCACGGAGGGGCAATAAAAAGTGCAATCAAAGGTATGAGCTGTTGGTAGATTGTTGTTCTTTCACTGCCATCCAAAGACCGTCTTGGTAGGCTCCTCATTATTAATGAGCTCTGAGAAGATTTCATACTCTCAGAGTTGTCTTTTTGGGATGAAACCTTGAAGTGACTAACTGCCTGTAAATGGGAGAATTATGTGTCCTCCTGAGCTGACTGGCACATGACTGTTCTCTGGAAGCCAGACAGTAGGCCAGCGAATGTATATTATTACAATCAATGAGATGTTGGCAACAGATGTGAATTTTGAGTTTGTTAAGGTTTGACACAGCTGTGGCAATTCTGCCATGCTCCTTTATCTCCTGACTTTTCTGTATTTTAGGCCTGAAATGGCTCCCCCAACACTTGCTTTGAGAGTAGAGAGATGTAGTTTACTGCTAACTGCTATCAAGTGAAAAGAAGTTTGGTTTCGGGGTTTGTTTTTGTTTTCGTGTTTGGTTTTTTTTTTTTTTTTTCATTTTTTAGCTGGCTCTTTGGGACTCTGGACACGCTACTGTTTATTGGTCTGGAGTGTTATTGCCTAGGATGCAAACATACACAGGTAGCTGAGTCCTGCACTCGGTCATTGGCCTCAATGTGGCAAAAATAGAATGATGTGCTTCTGGGAAAGCCACGTTTGGCTCTGGATACTTACAGAGGGGTTTTGTTACTCTCTGTGTGCTTATGCAGGAAACTATGTTTCTCCCAAGGAAGTGAACTAAAAGGAGGAAGACTAGTACAGCTGCAAGACTGTCAAGAGCTGTCTGGATATGGTGTCTGTGCTTATCAATTTGCATTAATCATGAAACTACATGTTGTTTTTCATGTTGTGAAAATAGCAAATGGTATCTCCAACCATAATTATTTTCTCTAGAAGGGTATTCTGGAGTCCCAGCACTTTTGGGCAAGGACGTTATTTTAGACCACCCAAATCAGACCCTAATAGTCTGCTCTGGACCATCATAGAAGAAAATTAGCTCCACCTTTTTCTGATAAAAAAAGAATTAGCCCAATTCTGAATGGTTATCACAGGCTGGAGGAACTGCGATCTTGGGAGCAGGGTGGCTTCTGCCTTCCCATGGGGATTTGCACGGCCCACAGGGTTTATTATGGCCACATTTACCCATCTGAACCTGTTTTTCTTTCACCCTGCAACAAGACAAGGACTAAGCCGCACAAAATCATAAGTGAACAGTCATCTTTGGTGATGTTTCCTTCAGAGGGCAGATGTTGACGTGTTTAAGGGAAGTGATGGCTGTTGGAAAGGGAAGTGAGGAGGAGTGAGGCTCTCTGGTTCTACTGGGAGAGGAAGAAAACATGACACCTATCACAGCTGAGAGCACTCTGATGACGAACTGCAAATGCACCGTTTTTATAAGCAATTAGGAAATTTTCATCACAAAAGGTTCAAAGCAAATTGTATACCAACATCTGTTTCTCCAGTGAATGCAGACTCTGAGGATAGTTTGGGCTTCTGTTGAGCAAGAGGGAAGTTGATTATAAAATAACACCGAATTAACATATTAATTAAAACCAGTCAGCTCTGTAATTGGCTACATAATCCAATACTTCATGTTAATGAAACCCACTAGGAATGCTGACTGAGTGTTCCAGTTGGTACTTCTATGTTAAATAACTATTTGCACAGGAAAATTAAAGTCAAATTCTTTCAGTGGGCAACTTGAATAATATGGAAGTGTCCCAACTGGAACTTGTAATGTCTATAATGCATTGAACTCAGAATGTTTTAAATATGTCCGTTCCAAATTGGAGGTAAACATAATAGAAACAGTTCTTGTCACACAAGAACAAATGTGTCTTGCATTTCCATACAAAAAGTGTTTCAATCAACCATTAAGAGGCCAAAAGACAGAGTAATCTGTGATTTTGTAGGTTTAACAACAGGGTTTCTCTGCTCAGGGTGACTCTTGAATACTAATCCAAACTTAAAAAGCATGTAATTTTTAAAGTGACATCATAAAATTGAATATTAAGCCTGTATTTGAACGTGCCAATTCACAGTTCAAATGGTATCCATTTGATGTAATGTAATTTACCTCTAAACAAAACTGAATGAAACCGAAAGAAGACTATTCTCATCTCTAATACAGTCCAATGGTCTCCACCCCATTTTAAAAGAATCTCAGATTAACTGTAGTGAGTGACTCCCTCTGTACAGAAATTCCTTTTCCTCCAGCTCTTTGTATCTCCAAAGTTAATACGTTCAGTGTCAGAACAATTAATTGTGGTGCTACCTTTCAAAATAGAATTGTTAAATTATTTTGTTACAGTGTAATGGGATACTCTCGTTTAGACAAATAGATACAAGGTTTCAGTGTGTCCTTTCAGCTGGCATTCAAACTAATGAAAGGCTTCCAACCTGGTGTGGCCCTGTTTTAATTCATTAGTGGTAGCAGGACTGTATGTTGTTATTGCTTATTATTGCTGACAAGCCGTGCTAATATGCAAAAAATTAGATAAAACACTCAACAGAAAGTTAAAAAGAAATTTAAATGTTCCAGTTTGAAAAAAGAAGGAAACATTTTCCTGCTTTTAGTATTAAGATTGTCATGTGTCTGTATGTGTGTGTTCATTCGGGCTTATCGGAACATCTTTTGAAAATGGCAAACATTTTCTGACCAGCTTAGGCTGGGAAGCTTAATTCTGTGTTACAGTTAGGAAAAAGTGACTTGAAATAAGTGTTTCAACGACAGCTTGGCTATGATAGAAATAAATCTCATGCCTGGAAGGGAAGTGGTTCCATTCCCGTTAGGTATTTTCAAGATATCTAATGATGTGGGATTCTGTGATATTATGCTTCCAACGCAGGGCACTTCTTTCTTCATCTGAAGGGTCTCTGCTGGGCCCATGGTCCATTCACTCAAAGTCAGTAGTGCATTCCTCTAGGTGCCTTTTGGTGAGCTTGGCCTACTTGCGAGTCTCATGAAAATTTAGTCCTAGTTGGGATACAAAGTCGGAATTTTTTAGAGCGCTTTGGTAACTACCATGTCCTGGCCCAGTGTCAGTGCTGTGCCAGGACCCAGGCAGGCAGCCACAAGTTCCTCGTGTTGCCTTCCAAAGGCCAAGTTGTGACCTCCCTGTGGCACAGGACCCTCAGCAGACTGTCAGTACAACCATCAGCGTGGCCATGTGTGCATCAGGTTGTATGAAAACAGGCACCTCTAGGGTGACTACAAAAGCTTTCCTTACCATTGTCTGAGTCTGTTTTCTTTCTGTCTTCACTTACTCAAGCTACTTAGCAAATAGCCCAGTGTGCAATTGTGCTATTATCTTAGCATGGTGTACTTCCACTGGAGGGTGGTCCCTTCACTTCAGACAGACAAACAGGACAGCCTATCCCCTGTACTGTTCAAACTACACATTGTTTTTGTATTCTGAGCTGATAAAACTAATTGCATTTGTTTTTTTCTACAGATGAAGTTTTGCCCCATCCACATGCTTTCTGTAAGAATCATACAAGCTAAGAACATCAAGTCAAGAGACCTGTGTGAGTTGTGTTTTGATTGTGTTTTCAGTCACCTCCAGAGTTTACACAGTGAGCAATGTTCCTAAGTTCTGAAGGTATACAAGCAACGTACATAAAGCACAGCAATACAAGTACTAATGCCAGGGCTATAATTAGATCAAATGCCTGAGGTATCGTTAGGTTGGAGGGCATATCTAGTGGCATTTCAGGGAACTGGTAAAAACCAAGACTTCCACATGAATTTCCTGGGCCATCAAGGGAAGGTAGATCTTGTGAGGATGCTGCAATCTGTAAATCTGCTTGGAGTTGTTTGGTTTTGATGTTTATGACTGGAATTTTGCCACACAGGCCATGTATTTAGGGATGTTTTATTGAAATATATCAATTATACACAATAATCAAAGGTAAATTAGAGAGTTTCAGCCTTCTAAAGTACAGTATTATTCGGGGTATTTGCTGTTCTCAGCTGACGGGTCATGTTGAATTATATTGATAGTTTCTGGTTAAGGAGGGCCTCTGCAGATCCAGCCCTAAGCACATGCTGAACATGTAGGCAAAACAGACTTTTCTGTGTACTTTTGTATTCAACTTTCTTTGACTCATTATCTCACCCTCACAGCCTCCTATGGCTTCTTCTCAAGGTGTAATATGGGACAACCATTCAGCTGCCATTTTTGCAGAGGTCTCCTGTGGGTTCCTCAGTCAGGACAGAGACCTTGAGCTGCCTTTTCTCGCACTCTTGAAACCTCAGGCCTGTGTATTCCTCTAGTGAAAAATGATACGTTCAGCCAAAAAAAGCGTCGCTTTGCAGTGAGTTACTTGAGTTACCGCTGAGACCATTCGCGTCTCGCCATGCAGGGCCAAGCACAACCTTGGCCAAGCCCGGATGCGAGGGAGGCCGGCGGGAGTGAATCCCCTGTTGGCTGAGCAGCTGCCTGCCGGAGGGCTTCCCGTGCTCCTGTAGCAAATGCCACGCGGCAACGTCCAGAGGTGGACACTAGAAAGGCGGTAGTGTGACAAGGCCTGTGTTTCTGAGTTTCAATGATCTCTTCTGTCTACTCTATTGAAGGGACAGTTCCACTTTCCTGCCAAAACCTTGCGGGGCAATGTTACTCACTGCTTGATACCAGTCTGAAGTATTTAGGCATCTCGGGCTGCAGTAGACATCTTCAGTCAAGTCCAGACTCCAGCTCTGACAGACATCACCTCGGAGATTTCCTTTCACACCGTTGTCAAGCTACACAAAGTAAATGTACTTTCCCACCCCGGCTCTTCCCGAAGGACGGCTGCTCAAGGCACTGGCTGCACTAACCATAAGGAGTAGATGTAGGCTGGAAGCGAGATGAAGATTTCTGACTTGCTAATGCCCTCGTGTTCTTGGGCCCACACGGACCTTTAGCTGCAAGAGATCTTCTTCCCTAGTACCTAACCCTTCTAGACAGCCATCGTTTCACCTCCGCATGCTTGTGTTGCTAGACTGAGCAAGCCAGTCTCCTCTGGTCTTCTCTGTGATACGTGTTCTCCTTTCCTGTAATCATCCTAACAGCCCCTTTTGGAACTAGCTCTAGTTTCAGTTAAACTTTTTTAACACCGTTGACTGGAATTGTAAGGAGTATGCCCGATGAATGGTCAGTGGGGTCTCCTATACCTCTTTTTCTTCACATGGGAAACATGGCTCTTAGCATACTTCGTGTGTGCATGTGTACATTTGCAATTTGTAGTTACCCAGCAATTAGGTGGTTTTCCTTGGTTGCTTCCAACCGGTGGTCTCTTTACTTATTGAAAAAAAAGTAGTAATATTTATTAGTCCCCAGAAACATGGCCTTGCCCTACTTTTCATCTATAACATTGGCATCAGGCTTTTAATTTTTCTCTGCTGCAGTGACTGCATCAGACTGCTATGTGCGCTTGTGGCTGCCATCTGCTTCGAATGGAAAGCTTCAGACCAAAACCATCAAGAATTCCGACAACCCTGTCTGGAATGAGACCTTCTACTTCAGGATCCAGAGAGAAGTTGAGGTAGTAAAAAAAATAGAAATTTCACCATTTTGAGTAGCTGGGAATCCTCAGTTGACACCCTGTCAATCAACTGTGCTAAATAACTTAAGAAAATGCTTGTGTAACAGAATTTGCAACTGACTGGTTAGCCCAAAACAGCAGACATATGCAGTAGTGTCCCCCTTAGCTAGTTATAGGCATCAGAGATATAAATGCCTACATCCGAGCTAGTCCAGATTCCCTTTGTTGTTACCTGAGAGAAATTAGTACTGCTGTAGCATGCTTCATCTGGGCTATTTTGGATGGTTAATTTAGAAAGAGCTTTCCCTCCACTGGTTGTAAGGGAAGAGTAGAGGAGTTGCTGTGGTGTAGACAGCAAATTTAATCCTACCCTAAGCTGTGTAGTTAAGAAAACTTTGGGGATGAAAAAACTGAGTAAGTGTGGTCTTTGGGCAGGTTATCAATGTGGTGCAGAGCACTGACATCTTTTCCATCTCAGGATAGTAGGAGCTCTCTGTTATAGATAGGTGTCTTCTGTTCCATGGGAAGTTTCCTGAGGTTGGCTTTAATGACGGTGTTCCACATTCGCAAACAACTCCTGAAGGAAAGCACACGTTTCTTTATTCTTACCGCTGTGCTAGTCAAGCAGCTGCAAAAGTCTATAACCATTTTTTTGTTTCTGTGTAGTAGCAGCTCAATAAGAGTTCTTACTTACTTTCTTCTACTACCAGAACATTTTAGAATTGGCAGTGTGTGATGAAGATCCACTCACCAAAGATGACATGCAGTTCACAGTTCTTTTTAATGTTGCTAGAATCAGACCTGGGGAGACACTCCGTGAGACGTTTGCTTTAAAATCAGAGGTAAGGACTGAAAATATAGGCAGAGGTCAGCAAGACCTCATTGTCCATACTGCCTTCCATGTTAAGTGGGGTTTGGATCTGCCTAAACAGATATCCTTATATATCATTATCAATATCTCATTAAAACAGATATCATTGGGCTGGATTTTTGTGACTTCATTAATCTCTTTTCACAGATTCACAAAATGAAGCAGCTTCTCTCTCACGCCCACCATCTCTGTGGGGGCAAAATATGTTAACAGGGAGCATCTGTAAATAGTAATTTTTATCTTTTATACGCCAAATAAATAACTTCCATACCTTTTGGCTTTGTTCTGCTTTTGCCATGCTTAGAGGACATTTCCTCTTCAATGGCAACTTCTTATTAAAACCGTGAAGACAATCCGCTCACGACCTGAATGAAATGATTCTTTCAGGCTTCTCCTGTTGGTGTTCATGCTGGCTTTCCTTCTAGGTGATTCAGATTTCTCTGGCCCATAGTAAAGGGACTCCTGTTCTGCTAACATCTTTGGTATTCTATTAAGGAGCCCGGGAAAGAGAGTTGTACAGAGAATAAAGCTGGGGTAGGTCTGTGACAACTCCTGGGCTTGTCTGAGCTGTGGCTGAGGTATGGCTACATGCTTATTGCAGGAAGGAGACAGTCCATACCCAAAAGAACAGCTACTTCCTAAATGCTGAAAGCTGTTAATATGGATCTTCCTTGTGACTCTGCAGGCTGGTGCCATGCACTTCTCAGCCAGTGGGTGAGTCACTGGGAAATAAAATGATTCAGTAACCACCCCTGTCCAGAGTACTCTTGCCTACTTCATCTCTGCTGGATTCAGTGTGAATGTGATTTTAAATGGTTTGTGCATGGAAGTAACACTGGCATTAGTCGCATTTGTTGCTGAGCTTCAGTGCCTTTCCCCTGTGCACACCATCTTTGCAGAAAACCATTATATTTCTGTTTCAGTCAAGCTTTCCCTCTCTGACTGGGTCTTTGGAAATATGTATAATTCTACATATCTCACAATGGGAGGATGCTAATCTTAGGTGCCTTTCACAAGCCTGTGGTTTCCATTGCAATCTCAGCTTTGGAAAGAGGTAACACACAGCTTTTTTGGTAACAGTAGCAGAAGAGCTGTCAGCCATGGAAGTGCTTTTTAGGTGTGTCTATACTGCCAAATTCTTGCAGCCTCCAATAATCCATATTTATTTTACCCTTTTCTTTTTAGAAAGAGAGGTGCCCTAAGAAATGGGAAAGTTTGGAAGTAGAATTCTGGATGGAAAGAATGTGAGTAAAATTCCAAAGCTGAAAGGTATAGATCTGCCAGGGACTAATAATATCTCAGAAAAAGAAGAACTTATTTTGGCTCTTCCTCCCAGCAGTGAGACAAAAATTACAGTTTCGAACTTTTTTTTACTTTAACTTCCCCAGCTAATTCTGCCTTTCAGTGTATTTCATAACAATCTTACATTCTGTTCAACATGTGTATCCTGATCATGGAAATGTAGTAACATTGGCACAGTGTGATACCTTGTATAGAAGATGCGTCTAAAACTTAACAGAGGTGCCCTTCAACTTGTTAATATTAATTGAATAATGCCTAGAACACTGTGGTGTTTCTAAAAGACCAGAAAACTTGTCTTGTATTATTATCATTATATATACATAGAGTTACGTAGACAGTATTAGAAATGTCACCCATCAGGCCACAGCTTAGTTAAACTGAAAAAACATATAGTCAACAAATAATAAAATTAAGACCTTCCCCCTCAAAGTGGTAATCAACATTGTCTGGAGGAGAACAAATCTCATAAGATAAAATTCATCTCTCTTTTAAATGCTATCGCAAGTTTGGTTGAAAAAAAACCCTAAACTACATGTTCTGGCATATCTGAGCTTAGCATTACCAAAAAAAAAGGAATATAGTCCAGTCAAAACTGACTAACTGCATGATTAGAACAAGGAACTGTAAAAAAATCCTCTTATTCTTAAACATGGAAAAGCTGCAGAAAAAATTCACTGGTGTTCTTGGTTAATTTCTCCCACCATGAAACTCAAGAAAATTTATTTAATTTATCTATGAGAGATACCTTAAGAGATGGTATAAGCGTCTCCTGCAAATGTGGAAGTGGCCAGAATGAGATGCAGTGCTTGGAAACTGGACTGAGTATATTCAGACTAGAAATAAGAGAACATCTTTCACTGTTCAAGTTATAAGGCATGTGAGGGATTCTCCATCCTTGGAAGTCAAACCTAGTTATTTACATTTAAATACATTCTACAGCTGAAATAGAAGTTTTGAGGCTGGAAGTGGTGCTTGGTAAAATACCCTGGACTTTGCAGAAAGTCAAAGATTACATACTACATAACTTTAATGGTCCTTCCAGATATATGAAAGCACTTATGAATGTGTGTAACATAGTGATGTTGGGAGTATTGGCCTTAATGAGAGATGCTGTTAATAGACTCTATAGGTTACTCATAGTATTAAATAACTACATCCATTCAGTGACAGACCTAGGTCTTAGAAGGTAAAATGTCGGGGACAAAGACTTCCTATTATTTACCTCTGTGTTTTCCAGTCATACATATAGCACAGTGGGAGCTAATTCTTATTTGCCGTTCATTTGTGATCAGTTGTAATTTATGATCTGGAACAGTCAGAAATGTCCCTCCTAATAAGTATTTGCAGAATACACTAATAGTAGTCTTTGCTTTCCCCAGGTCACACGGTCATTTGTTAATAGCAGGACATGATTCCACACAGACCAATATGTCTTTGTTCTCCTGTATCTTAGCATATAGTTTCAAGCATTGGTATTTTTATGGGCTCTCTTGCCTTTCTTCTTGTTCAGCTACTACATTTTGGTTCATGTGCTTAGCAGGTCATCATGTATTACGCCTTTTAGAAAAAAAATTGTGATACTAACATAACTATATTCAGTTTTAAGCAGGAAAGCTCACAAACCTACTATTTAAAGAAAAAAACCAGATACTCACACAGTTTTTGTTTGTTTCAGTCCCGGCCCTCCAGAGCACCTCATTACCAATGATGTCCTAGTGGTAAGGTTCACATATGAATTTATCTTGGAGTGACTTTTCCTTCATTTTGATTCTCTCCTGTTCCCCCCAGGCATCTGACATTTTATAGAGAGAACAGAAGCTACCATGATAGATAAGAGCATGGTGTGCATTACAAAGTGACAGATGTGGGACAATTCCCATTCGTTACGGCTTAGCTGTTGCCCTCTCCATGCAAAAATAGAAGTTGTGTTTCTTGAAGTCCTCAGGTATTACAGATGTCAGTATTTTGCCCAGCTGTGGTTTGTTAATGTTATAGAACCCCATATTTGTTGGTGTTCAAAGTGAAAACTCCTTGTGTTTCATGTAATACAGTATGGCACTTGGCAAGAAAAACAAAGGTTGTAGAAGGGATGAGTCTGTAGAAGGCAGTAGTAAGTATTCGGTATGCTTATGACTGGAAGGTTATCTAACATAACAGCTTTCTGGGAAATGAGTTTTTTAATAAAGAGTTATTTTAGTCGTTGAAACATAGAGTCCTCTTTTGTTGTTAGTCAGCATGTGGTACATTACCTATCTCCGTGGGCTGGCCCAGCAGCTAAGGAGTACAAAGTACTTCATGCCAGCCACTCCAAGCCTGCACGTGATTTCCAGATGCTAGCCTTTAATACCCCTGAGGCAAAGGAACACATATTCTGTTCTTTCCCCCTCATTTTCTGTGTGAGGCATAAGAGCTGTAATTGCATGCGTTGTTCCTGAAATGGCTTGGAAAACTGTCCTGGCATAAGTTATTAAAGGTGAACTGGAATGACTCAGGTGGAGGGTAGCATGGAATAAATCCATGATCTCCCTACATCAGGACCAGCAAGAAGATGCCTTATAGACTAATCACTGCCACAATACACAGAAACTCATCATCAGGTGTTTTCCCCCACCCTTCCTAAATAATTATCAGATATATGTGGAGCTGTTTGGGTAACAGTGTGTTGTACAGAGTTTCCTGATTTGGGGATAACTTCAGTGGGTATAGCAACTTCTGACAATGCACCACTGTATGGACAAGCTAGTTCTGCAGCAGCATAGCTGGGCTACTGTCCTGGGATAATGAGCTCTGAATTTACTCTTGTGCCGCTGGATTGCTGCCAGCACTGAGACCAGTTTAGTTGGCTCTGTATTATAGGTAGTAGTTGTCTGCATGATGTTTCATTATTTGCTGCAGATGTGGCATTTGCTATCTTCACACTTTTCCACTCTTGTCTTTTACAGTCTCGTGAGGTTTGCTGCTTGGAAGTGCAAGTGGACATTAATGAAAGCAGGAAATATTTGAAAGGTATGCCAATAACTCTGTGAAGTGAGGACATGATCAAATCAACCCTACCGTAGTCATTCAGACCCAGATGGAGGCACTTTAGGGTGCAGAGACGACTAAGAATGTTCTAAAGACAATAAAATGTAATGCAGTAAAAGTCCCTGAACTCCCTCCAGCTGTAACGCTGATCTCTGCATCTTTTCCTTGAGGCTGTCAAGTTTGGACACAGTAAACTGCTGGTGGAAGTGTGAAAGAGTGCTGACTCTGGGAGCACTCCAAGCGATGGGGTGAAGGCAGGAGTACCAGTTCCTGCGCTGTAGGAGACTTGCCAGCGTGGCAGCTTGCGAAGGAGTTACCACAGAGAATGGCTCCAGCAGAAAGTTTGCCAACTTTGTTAGCTATTTTGCCTGAACAGCAGTATTATTTTCTAAACAAATCTGTTTTCACTAGAGGGTAAAAATCTTGTGCTTACGGTGCCTGCATCTCATGAGGGAACACAGAAAACTACAGAGGACACAGATACTTTCTACTTCCACTGCGTGAAGGCTTGGGAGCCAGTTCTAAAAGTCAGGCTGCAGGTAATGGCCATGATGCAATACCACTGTTCATACTGCTTGCTTAATTCCGGTGACACCAAAACGGTAAAGAACTGGATGGTTCCTATTCTGTGAATAAAAAACCCATGCTTTTTGTTCTCTGTAGAAAGTTTCTGATAAGGAAGATGACAATAGCAATTTAAGTGACACCTTAACAGTACCACTGAAATTTCTCCCTGTTGGACATAAAGTGAAAATAACCCTCCCTGTAAGACATGTAAGTGCTTCACCATTTTTATGATCTTTTGGACAGAAGAGTAGAGTAACCCTCAGTATTTAACACCATAACATAAAAAAAAAAATTCAATTAGGAAGTCTGAGTGAGGATTTTGTGCACATACGAGTTTTTTGTGAAAAGGTCAGTTTTCTCAGAGAAATATCAATTTTCTGTCAATAAAATCAGTAACTGGGAATTCACCCTGGCCAGTTTTAGGTGCATTTCAGACGAGCCTCTGCTGTCCTTATGCAATTAGAGGAGACTATTCAATACCCCTAGCGAGGCTTTGGGATGCCCCACTAGTCTTTATCAAGCGCGGGTGGTTAGCTCAGTCCATATATCTAAATCTTAGATAGCTAAAGTTAGGTGGGTTGAATCTTACCCTCAGGGAACAATTCTGTCCCATTCTTCTATGTGTACAGTCATGATGGTAAGTGGTGGAGAAATAAAACTCTAAGCTGCTTTAAAAGCAGTAGTAATGCTGCTGTGTGGCCAGGTGAATCTGCTAACAATAGCCTGATATCCTTTCCCAGACCTTGCAGCAAACAAAAGGCAAAAATAGGAGAAGAATTTCTCAGCAGCTTTTCCCATAAAGAGAAGGGAGAATGAACGTCTGTTTCGCCACTAGTGATTCCCCACCCCTCTGTTTGGACTCTCTTTTACCTCCAGTAGCTTTTTGGAAGGATGTGGGGACTTGTATTTCCTCTTCTATCACTGTCTTTATCTGGCTGCTGTTCTTCATCCTCAAGAATAGGAGGGTGGCAACGTGATACTGCTGCTGGGTTAGGGTGGTTCGTGGAGGTGTATTCACAGTGAGGAAGAAACCCTGTTTCACAGCCTGTTCATCTAGCCACTTTGACGACTCCTGTCTCTTTTGCTTCTCTGTAGAGTATGTTTGGTGTGTAGTTGCTTTCCTTCTCTTTCCCACTACAGCTTTCCAAAAAACTGTATGTAGAGTGGTAGTGGTGGGGCATTCCAGGAGGCACAGAAAATGTGGATTTCAAAACTTCTCTTTTTCCCAGTCATTCATGTTCCTGCTCTCATTTCTTTGGTTACAGAATGTGCCACTGCAGTTGTACCTCCAACTAAATGATTGGTAAGGGACTGTTTTTTTCTCTACAGGTTTTATTGCTCTTTGAACTGTGAATTCTAGAACAGAGTATCCTTTATTTAGATACCAGGAATGCACAAGACTAGGGGCAAAATATAAGAATAGTTAAGTCAACATTGAAGTGTCACTAGAACAGATCAAAGTTAAATGTCCTTGGGGCAAAAGAGTCATGCCAAGATGCAAAAAAAAAAAAAATTATGAGAATTTCAAACAGTGAGGAACTTAGTCACTGAGTGTCCTTTGCATCAAAGAATCAAAGACTGAGACTGGAACCTGCTTCAAAAGGGACACAGAAGCAGGAAGAAGACAGAGGGAAAAGGGAATTTGAAATAAGGAAAACATCCAGAGTCCATACATTACTCATACCACACAAATAAGAAAATAGATTTGTGGCTCTGGTGATATCAATAGAAAGAAGCACAAGCTAGGGAAGATGAAATGTTACACTA
Source organism: Sagittarius serpentarius (assembly GCA_034782735.1). NCBI lineage: Eukaryota > Metazoa > Chordata > Aves > Accipitriformes > Sagittariidae > Sagittarius > Sagittarius serpentarius. The sequence continues at coordinate 18,838,126 of JAVKLA010000031.1, read as the reverse complement.
AAATAATGTCAGACAACAAATAAACCAAAATTATTTGAATATATTTTTCACTGTACTGTTTCTCTATAAATCTGTGGTACAAATCCCCATGAAAGACCTTGTTAGGTTCAAGTCACCCTTTGCTCAGAAACGATATGAAGCAGAAATAGAAAGGATTCAGCTTACAAAGCCACTGAAAGACATGAAGAAGGCTTTCTTTTTTCATATTTGCTATCCTTAGATGGCAGTAAAACATACACTGAAACATCAGAAAATAAAGAGACCATGTAGAAGCAAAGCCGTTGATTTCTTTGAAAGTGGAAGCTGCATTTCTGTCTCTAAATCTGAACAGTGAATCATGATTTTTTATGATATTTAGTAGACTGCAGTTGCTGAAAATAGACCCATATACATTTTAAATGCCAATCTTGTGCCTCTGGACTTACTTATGTTTCAGCACAGAAAAACTAGATGTGCGCTTAGGGTATGATCTGTGCCGAGAAGAGCAAGAATTCTTGCAAAAAAGGAAGAGAGTGGTTGCCAGCGCCCTGAAAAGGGTGCTTCATCTGGAAAGAGATCTACATGGACACGAGGTCTGTGAGTTGGAATCCAAGCGTGGGGTGTGGGTCTATTGAATTAGGATTGGCACAGCTCTCCACAAAAGTTCTAGTAGTTTTTGCATGCTGATGACAAACCCATTGATTTGAACAGCAGCAGAACAGAAGTTCTCAGTGTGGCATACCCCATACTCAGCTAAAATTTCAGCTCAGCTATTCATGCCTCCATTCTTTTCAATGGGTCAGATTCCCGAGGGCATAATATACCACTCTTCAAAGTCAGCGTTTCCAACAGTGTGATGTTGGGTCAGCAGGTCAGCAAGATCATAGAACGGCTTGGGTTGGAAGGGACCATCAAAGGTTGTCTAGTCCAGCCCCCCTGCGGTGAGCAGGGACCCCTTCAACTAGATCAGGTTGCTCAGAGCCCCGTCCAGCCTGGCCTAGAATGTTCCCAGGGATGGGGCTTCTACCGCCTCTCTGGGCAGCCTGTGTTAGACACAGCCTAGCCAGACAACCCAAACCAAACAGGAAAACAGGAGTATTTGAAATTCACCTCACACAGATACTTATGAAATAATTGTAATGTCCTTTCTTTAGGCTTATGGGTTTTTTTCACTTTTACAACACTTTTCACAAAAAGTCAAAATTCTTTAGGGTAGAGAAAGAACATTTTATTACAAGCTCCAGCTGAAGTATGTTTTGTTGCCAAGATCCAGGGTGAATTTTCAAATGAACATTTATTTCCTTGCTGGAATTATATTTGCTGAATGGATGCTGTCCAAAGTAATCATTTTGTTTGCTTAATATATATATTTTTTAACTCTGCTCAGGACTCCTTTGAATCCATTCTTAATTACATTTATTGCAATTTTTGTTATTTATAACAAAATCATATAATTATTTGTTGTTAATCATTGCAATTCCAATTATAAAGAACAAGGGGAGGAAGGAAAGTTAAAATCATTGCATATTCAAACTCATCCAGGCTTTGGGGTTAAGGGAACTCACTGAGTGTCTGGAGGTTAATTTAAAGAAGGTGCTGGTAAAGACTGGCTGGGTGTTGATTTAATTTCATTGTCCTCCAATGGCATCTGCTGAGGAAATTGTAAGAGCTGTAATTAGACTTTTCCAAGTAGGCAAGTGAGTAGCTTTTTGAAAATAATACTTATGTTTTGAACAGGTCCCAGTAATAGCTGTTATGGCAACAGGTGGAGGCCTCAGAGCAATGTCAGCGATGTTTGGGCACCTCTTGGCTCTTCAGAAGCTAAATCTGTTGGACTGTGTTACCTATCTCACCGGGGCTTCTGGCTCGACATGGTGCGTATAGAAAATGAGATTTGTATTTGGAATGACTGTGACGCTACATTTCCACACAGAAGTCTGACATTGTTAATAAGTGAATGTAATTCCTCCTGTTACCGTTGGCTCTTGATCATAACCTCAGTTTAGGCTTGCTAATTCTCTTCTTTGATGAAAGTCTTTGGGTAGATATAGTATTTTTCCAAAACCATCCAAATAAATGGATTTTTTTCCCACATTTCTGTTCTTTAGGACGCTAGCAGACCTGTATGAGCATGCCAACTGGTCACAGAAGACTCTGGAGGGGCCACTTAAGGCAGTAAAAGAACAAGTGACAAAATGCAAGCTCAACCTTATGTCTGTAGAGCATCTGAAGTATTATCACAAGGAACTCGCTGAAAGGGCAAAAGCAGGACATGTGTCATCTTTTACAACTCTGTGGTCACTTGTTCAGGAAATGTTCTTACATGAACGGGTACGTACATGGTCCTGCCACACATGTGGGAAACATCCACTCATTTTCTTTAGCGCTTTAGTCTTTGAGGGCATGACGTCCTGTGTGGAACAAATCCAAAGTGACTGAGGCATCCCAGTGTGATTTGTAAACAGTGACAGAGGATCTTGTGGCCAGGATTTTCCAGGGTAGGTGATGGTTTGAAGGTGCCTCTGTACTAGGGTGCCCAGCATCTAGCAACTTCAGTAGGCAAACTTTCAGAAAGAACTGACAAATTCCCCCTGAAAAGTCAGGTCTTTTAAAGTCTATTTCTAGTTGGACACTTAAGAGCTAGAATAATCTGTCCTCATATGAACATTAGTCTCAGCCTTAGTAAAGATCTGTGGGATGCAGGCAATCAAGGCACTTAGATATTAGTGAAGAGGTTACTGGGTGTCAAAAAGGCAACCAGGAAGGAAAGTGCAGGAACATGAAGGAAGAGGTCTCATGAAAATGTGACTCACAGATTCCTCTGGGTTGTAAAACATCTGTTATCTATCTGTACTCAGGTAGATTGTGTCAGTGGTTTTGCCTTATGCTCTTCCAGAGGTTTACTGTGATTTTTTTATCTCTTTGAGTAGCCAAGAAGGTACAAACTCACAGACCAGCGCAAGGCACTGGAGCATGGACAAAACCCACTGCCTTTCTATGCAGTCCTCAATGTGAAAGAGGAAAAGTTTAGTACTTTCAAATTTAGAGGTAAGTATTCCTAGAGTCTCTTCTGACTCTGAGTAGGGACTACAGAGAATTTGGAGGGAGGGTGCATGTGTGTGGAGAATAAAAGGCGAATACATCTGTTGCTTGCCCTGACTCAGTATTCATCTTTTAATAAAATGTTTGTCTTTTTTGCGAACTGCTGGGTGTTGATTAGAAAGAGCGGACCTGCTGGATAACATCCTCAGGCATGAACAGGGCATTTCTGAAGATTTGGGCTGAAGTTCTAGTTTTGCCACAGACATTGTGAGTGAGTGTGGGCAAATCATGTGATCTTTTTCTGCCTCAGTGCCACATCTACAAAACGGCTTGGATGGTTCCTTAGTTTGTAGAGGTGCTGAGAAATGTAATTGTCACTTCCCTAAATACTACACTGATGAGGGTATGAGAATGGAGTGGAGTATGGTTGCTATGACGGGTGTGATATGACACCCTTTAAACGGACACAGGCTACATTCAGCAAAAGGTTTTAAAATGAGCAGATACGGGAAGGAAAAAACAGGTACTACGTACATTTGGTTAGGTATACAACTAGTCTCCTACTGCAATACCTGTACAGGACAGCTTGAATCAGGAAACTGCACGGCCACGCCCACGTCCACTTTCTAGTTTGGAGCTGATGTGTCTTCAGGCTGCTTTGTTATATCACGCTGACTGACAGGTTTGGGTTAGTAGAGGTTTCACGCCAGTCATTCCTTGCAGGTTGGGTCACACTTGCGTGTTGTACATCTGATGCTCTTGATTTAGAAAGGCAAGTGGGATCCCAGAATCTTTATACAGAAATATGTATCTATGCTTTTGAAGCTAACGTTAGACTCTTTCTGAGGTGAAAAAGCTAGTTCCTTTTGTACGCAAATCATCTCTCAGTCTGTATGGAACTAGACAGTGTAGTTTGCAATACCAAGCTACCGACAGTACAGAGCTGCTGAGACAAGCGAGACCCATGGAGCTTGTGGATAGCTTTATCCACGGGGGAAGGTTTTGTTTTCTTGTTTTTATTACAGTAAACATGCCATGTGTCAATTCTTTTGTAGAGTGGGCAGAGTTCTCTCCTTACGAGGTGGCCATACCAAAATACGGAGCCTCCATTCGTTCAGAATATTTTGACAGTGAGTTTTTCATGGGAAGGCGAGTGAAGAAACTGCCAGAATCTCGGATCTGCTATCTGGAAGGTGACCTAGCAGTGCAATATAGTTAATCACAACATGGTAGAAAGCATGGTACTAGCTAGCCACCAGTCTGTGTACAACACTTCTTGCCAGCAGGTCTGCTCTAGGTCTTGATTCAATGGACTTTTTACCCCTATTGTACACTTCTGCTCTTTGTAAAGCTTCTTTCCTCCTGTACTCCCTTTTAATTTGGGCAGATTTGGGAAAGTTGCAGCGTAGTTCCCCTTCCCATTTTCTGAACCAAACAAGAAGGTAGAGAAGACAAGCTGAGGAAATAATAAGCCTTTCTTCCCTGACCAGTCATCAGCTCTTCAACTTCATCAATTATATTTCTAGACAATGCATTGCTGGGGTAGAATTGCAAGGAGCTGTAAATAAAATATAACTCATCTGGAACAACCCACAAAGGTGAGAACCATCTGAGCTTCGTGGGTTGAGAATGGTGTCACTAATCTTCCCTGCCCACAAGGATGAAGGAAGCCCTTTTAACCTCCAACAACTGCTTTGACTGGCTGTTCTGCCGCTAAAGGCAAAGAAGAGGGGAAAAGCAGCTAGTCAGAAGAATCCATGTGCCCCAGGCAGATTTTAAATCCTTGTCAGAATTTTAGCTTTTGATACTGAAAACAAGGGTCCAGTGGAGACAAAAATCGTATCTCTCTCACTGTGAACTCTGTTAGAGATTGAATTTGTTCCTCGTGTGAGTACCTGGCATGGGGCTTAATGACAAAAGATAGTTCTTTCTTTTCCAAAAGCAGACTCGCATATGGAGCCAATTTTATTTTGGTCCTGGACCAGTTGAACTCCACAGACACAAAACATGCCTGAAAGGAAAAAATGGGTCTTAGATCAGTTTAAGGAATAAATCAGTTTAAAGAAGGGCCTCATATGGCTTCACCATGCTTTCAAAGCCTGCTTTCTTTCACAAGTACACAGTAAACACTCTAAGACATCGTTTGGGTGACTGATACCTGGTTTTTTGTTACTCTGTACTATACAGTGAATGGTCTGTGTGCAGTTAACTCTTGAGAAAGAGCACTGAACTGCTGACGCCATTATGTTTGAACTCTGTGAGACCTACTGCTTAAGCTGTGTCATGACAGGGTCACCTCACGTGGGGCAATAGTATGTAGCATGGATACTTGTAATAGTCAGTGGTCAACACGTGGTGGTGCAGTATTTTTCCCATGTGGTTTGACTTGCAGGTCTTTGGACAAACATCTTTACTAGGAATTTGCTGGATGGCTTGTACTGGTCTTCAAATTCAAATGAATTCTGGGAACGATGGGCCAAAGATATGGTAGATATAGGTAAGAATTTCAAAAACATTATTTGTTTTTGACCAGACAGTGCTTCCTATTCAGGAAAGGATTAAGATACACTATTGCTACTGTTTGTGAATAATCTCTCACATGTCCTCCCTAAATTGCTGGATGTTGTGTTGCCTCACTGTGGATCTTCCAGCATGATTTTCACCTGTATCAGAATGATCACTATGTGATGTTCTCATCTTACTTTATTTTATTTTATTTTTTTAATTTTCTTTTCTTTTCTTTTATCTTTAACCCAGAGGCACACTTCATGCTAGTAACAAATGTTTTTCCTTTAAAATTTGCTCATGGTCTGTTAAACGACTCTTCCCATGACTGCAACTGAGAAGGGCAGCTTTTACTTGCAGGCAAAAGTACAAAGCTGGTGTGTCATTTGAAAGAGTAAAAGACAAAAGCTGTGCTTGCTTTAAACAAAACCAAATACATCTTTCTTTAAATGGGATTGGTCATGTGTGTATGTTTTGAAGCAGACTGCAAGAAACAGGGAGGGGAGGGACCCACAGGAACACAGCAAGGGCAGCCAGCCAGTAAAGGTACCCAGCAGAACAGATTGCTGATGTTTTTTCTCACAATTCCTTCTCTATTTCAGAAAAACATTCCCCTGAGGATGATGTCACTGTCATCGAGCCTCCGTCTTGTTTGTCAGGGAAGTTGTATGAAATGTTTCAGGACATTATGACCAAGCGTCCACTACTGGGAAAGTCTCATAACTTCCTGAGAGGCTTAGAATTTCATAAGGATTATATCCATCAGAAAAAATTTATTGAATGGAAAGGTAACTGCAACAAAGAGTTAGCTGCAGTGTGCAGGTAACATCTCAGATTTTTATTTTTTTTTAGACTTTGGAAATCTCACAGTTAGAGATAGTTTCTCAGGGTTTGGAAAACTGCTGAGATGCAGCTATGTTCGTACTGTCTGTTTCTTTAGGGTAACGCGTTAAAATGAACTAGTTCATGGGCTACTCGCTCACCTCCTGAAGATATCTGTAATTTGTGTCAAAGCATGCTCTTCTACAGGAAGTTTGTCACTCTGCATAGGTACAGTAGTCAACAGATTCAGAGAGGGTAGAATCTTTTGAGGTCAAGAAACAAAGGTAACACCGGAAGCATAAAATAGCAGGTTATTATGTGGATCAGATGAAGGAAAGAACTGGCTGCAAGTATGTGGTTGCCCATATGTGTAGTATTTCTGCCTGGTGACCTATCCATCCAGACACCTCTCTTTAACCCTTCACAAACAGAAATACCAAGATCCAACAACACAGAGTTAAAGCCACATAGCTTGACTGTATATATCAAGCAAACAGAATATGTAGATTTGATGTATAAATTGAACAGCACAATTTTCTATGGCCTGTGCTCTGCTGGCAGGCGAAGTAAACAGTTGTAATAGTTTTACTTCAAAATCTATGAAACAATATGTGAAATGATAGCAAGCTGATGGAGCTGAGGTTTTGTGCATCACAAATCTTCCCATAATGCCAGCATCCTCATTTATTCCATGAGCAGGTAGCAGTGTGGGAGGACCCCACACTATTAAGGTTAACCTGACTTCAGCGAGAAACCATGTGTTCTCTGCCTCCTCTCAGTCCTCTTTGGCAACGTGTGTTTCCACTCCCCTGTTTCATGCAAGTTACAACACTTTTTGTCCCTGGCTGCCATTGCTACATGGTTTGCTGACAATCGCAAGAGATGGTGAGCTTTTTTGTGGATTAAGGCAGAGCCTGCAGTTGCTAAGTGCTTTCAAAATGCTCAGTAAGCAAAAAGTCCGTGTCCGAAAAGAGTCTGCTCTAAGAAAACAAGTGAGAGAAGGAGAAAACAAGTAGCAGAGGAAAGGTGGGTGAGAGAAGGAGCAAGCGAGTATCTTAAGAAGGTGGATGAAGGATAAAATTGTCAGTCCGTAAATGTTAAAAAAAAAAATCATTTTCCTTACATTTGCTTACTAGCAATTTTGTAAAGGCAAATGGGTAGAGGCAGATTTCAAGGAGGATTTGGAGGAAGAGAGCATAGGGATGCTAAAGACTACCTTTATTCTACAAATAGAGTAAAGTAAGTGGAAAGCATGAAGTCTGGAGTGGGAGAAGGGAAACTGAAAGTCTGGGGTGGGAAAAATTAGGAGATTTTTGTATCCTCTTTTGGCTGCCTGCATGAGACCAAGCTAAAGCCAGGTATGGATCCATGTCTAGGAGCAAGAAGAGATGCCAGCTCTGGGAGCAGAAACGATAGTCTCGTAGTAGGTGAAGTCTCCAGAATAGATCTGTGTTTTAAAGGCTTCCCTGAAGCTCAGGTTATCTGACACATTAAAATAAGACTTTAAGGGCCATGTGAAAAGCCTAATTTTCATGGTGAGAAATATGAGAACTCATAGCCTGGAATTACTGTAGGGCATTTACAGTAGGGTTCATGCTTTCAAGTCCTGAGGCAGGACTTCTTTAAAGTCCCTTTTTTGGCTGTGGGGTGGAAGAAGAGATTCTCCCAGGGAAATGCCTACTTCTAATTCACATATCCAGCCACGAATAAATGCTTCACAGTTCCATCTCCATGATAAGAAAATGGGGGTAAGAGAATTTCAATTTAAAATATTCACCAGGCCAAATAAAACTAAAAAGTATGCTCTGTTTCTTCTGTGAGGGACTGCAAGCCAATGTCTCTCATTACAGCAGAATCTGTGAATTCCCAGCAGCCATGAGCGCTAAAATAGGCAAATAATTTTGTAAAGACCTGACAGTGAGGGAATGGAAAAAATATGAGTTATTACTTCAAGCTGCTGTCAAACATTCCAGGCTATGGAACAAGCTAGAGTTATTCTGCACGGTTTAAATCAGCAGTGCAGAATGAGGTCAAGGAGGCAGAGAGATCGAAAGAAGCGAAATGCTGGAACTTACCTCCAGTATTTCTGTGATCAACAGTTTCTTAAAATACCCAGGCACAAATGATTTAAGGCTCAAGGGGTCTGCTCTGGGCTTTGCTACCTCATTTTGTGAATTGAGGAACATTCTTAAACCACTATTTTGATATTTAAAACCATGGCAATTTTTTTCTTATTCCATGGGACTAGAAATGGTACCAGGGGAACAATAGTGGACTTGCTGTCTACAGGGCAGGCTGGTGGGGTTGCTAGCAGAGAAGTAAGAGTCCAGCTATCAGAAACTGGCTTTACATCTCAACTTACTAATTGGTATAACCCCCTTTTGGCTCCTTTTGCTGTTAATGTGAGGTTTAATTAATGCAAGCAATATTTTAAGCTGTTGGTGGGGGATGCTGCGTGCATGATGTGGTATTTTTTTCCAGCATGGCTAAGATAATTTATATGAGAGATCCCTGAAGCAGGTTGAAGTCAGATTTTTCACCCTGAGAGAGGAGTCTGATCCTGAGAATGCAAAAGCAAAAAAAAGAGCAATGCAGAAGTGCGGTGATGTACTGCATTCGTTAGATTTGTTGCTGCCCTTTGAAATTGTTTTTGTTGTTTGCATTTTTCCCAGTTCTTAGGGGAAAAAAAAATCGGCTAAAGTCTGTGTTCTGTGAAAAATCACTCCCCAGAGCAGCCGTGAGGCCAGCGGAGTCTGTGTCTCACCTGTCCTCTGCCTGGCTGCCTCACGGCCTGCCTTTGTGAGTGTGCCTGGGGGAGTGTGGTAACAGGCCAGACGTGCTCAGACGTGCAGTTTGGAGGGCGTGCTCCCGTTGTGGAGGGAGGTGAGCCTGGTCTTGAGGGCAACCGGGGGGCTGCCCTTAACCTGTAGCACAGACAGAATTACTGACTCCTCCTTTCCAACCAATGCACCACTAACTATATTCAAAATGTTTTTCAGACACCGTGCTGGACTCTTTCCCTAACGATCTGACACCGCTGCAGAAATATCTTTGCCTGATAGATGTTGGCTATTTCATCAACACCAGTGGTGCAGCACTTTTCAAGCCAGAGAGGAACGTAGATGTCATTATCTCACTTGATTATGGTTTGGGGAATGTGTTCAAGGTGAGATTAACACGCTCCGCTCCTTGCAGCCCTGGTAAAACTCTTCTTGTGTTACTAAAACTTTTAAAAGTGGCTGTCTAAGTCTTGATCATGTACTCAAGAGCAAACAGTCACCATGAGGAAAGAAATTTCCTTCAAGACCAGAACTATAGAAACTGTTTGGCTCTTTTCTCTGTAGTGGATTACCGCACACACTTCCTAGGATCCTCAGGGAATTGCAGGAACAATTGGTTGCTGGAGACATGACCTTGATCTCTCCTGGTCTGTCCTCATGACAAATTCTAAGTGTGGCTTTTGGTCATTCCCTCTAGCTGTAAAAAACGTTATAGGGCAATAAGAAGCATCTTCTGACTTGCGGTGAGTGGTGGCAGAAAGTAGGGTTATACTGTGGCTACTTTGGACTACACATTCATTGTAGAGTGATTCTAGGGACTGAATTAAGTTGTCACAGTATTTCTATGATGCCTCAGTAAACCTGATTCTTGTCTTAGTGTTAGTGTTAAAGCAATGACATTCTGTGTCCACAGCAATTAGAGATGACGTACAAATATTGCAAGATACAAAAAATCCCATTCCCCAAAGTGGAGCTAAGTAAAGAAGATGAGAAGAACCCAAAGGAATGTTACGTGTTTTCGGATGCGGAAGACCCCAGAGCACCCATAGTAATCCATTTCCCTCTGGTGAATGACACCTTTAAGGAATTCAAGGAGCCTGGTAAGTTCAGTCAACAAAACTATACTTTCTAGTTGAGTTCCGGCCATTTGTCTTTCCACAACATGGATCTTATTTGTCCTTTGTAGCAATAACTTTAAGCAAGGGCACAGCCTTTACGTGAGTGAGACCATCCTGTCTCCTACTTATAGTGCTCATACACATACACATATATTTGCCTCTTCCATTGGGCAATGAATGAGCATGCCCACTCACCTGTCAGGCCAGGTTTAAGTTACTGCATTCAGCTCAAAGTACATGAGTTTCCACCACGGCAGAGGAGAAGGAGCTGTCAACTCTTTTCGTGTTAACCTCGTCATGTTAACCTTCTCACCAAAACCAGGATTGTGTTCCCTATATACAGAGAGAAACTGTATCTCTCATCCAGTAAACCATGATGCGACAGAGGTAGCTGAGGCAGATCCATGTCTCTACTGATTTGCCTCCACGTACCGCTCAAGAGGCAGGTTAGCAAACCACAGCAGACTCCATGATGTTGAGTGAGACACAGAACAGAACAAGGCTTTAAGCCACAACTCACACTGCAAGGCATACTGGAGAAGGCAGCACTTGCAATGGTAAGATGTTGGGGAAAACGTAGGGCCAGAATTCGTCCTCGATCTAGAAGAGACCGAGAACATCTGCCAACTGCGTCTTCCCTCACCTTCCCCCTATCAATTTAAGACCTAGCAGTAAGCAAGCAGCTGGGCACTGGTTGCTTCTCCCGTACTCTCATGCCTTTGTGCCGGCCACCATCTAGATGGAGAGATACACCAATAAAATCAGGTTTAGAAACTCTATGGATGAACAGAGAGAGGAGATGCCCAGTCGAGGGAACCAGGCTTGTTCAGTGGAGGCTGGACATGGTCCAAATGGCAGCGCGCAGTGAGGTACGGCCGTTGAGCAGTGGCTAGCAGGTAAAACAGCTGAGTGTTTTGGAGTCTCTCTGAATGAGAGATGGATGAGATTATGCAGAGCAAAGCAGCTGCTGCAGCTGCTCAGTGCTCCAGGCCCAAATTCGTGAGCTGTGACGCTCACCTGCATGTCTCTGAGCAGCCAGTGATTCATCAATCAAGCTGACAGCCAGTAACCGATGTGGGTGGTTGGGGTAGGAGAGTCCTTGGCAACCTGCTTGTGTGGATTTCAAGTTTAACAGTGGAGCTTTTCATTTCTAGATGGCTGAGAGACACCTTGTGGAATGTGGGTACTTGTTTTTCTTGCTTTTAACTATTTAAATTCTAGAAAAGAGAATCAGCTTGCGAAGTGCCCATTTACAATGCAACTATAGACTGTGCTTTTCTGTGCTTGAGGCAGATGCAGCTGTATCTGGATGTGGGTAGCACAGATAATAACGGCTGTCTGAATATTGGGAGGCTCAATGAAGGAAAACTTGGGATGTTTTTAATACAGGCACTTCTAGTGACAGCCTGTGCCCAGCACCCTGAGATCACAATGCCCAGAAACCACTAGGTTAGACTAAAACCTTCTATGTCTCAAGCAAAATTAATGTGTCATTTTCATACGGTTCAGGTAGACATCATAAGGAGTATCTCAGCAGTCTGTCTGTAGCCCTGCTGACAGTCATCTCACAATATGTTTGTGGTTTGGGCATATTTGATTCAGACTGCAAGGAAATAGGTAAAAAACAGAGGAAAAAAATGTAACTAACTCTAAAGTTTCTGTATAAGCATAAATGTAAGGCTGCTGAAGTCCCTGGTGGAGGTAATTAGGGTGTCCTTTTAAGCAAAAAGATTGACCTAACAGGGAGGATGGATGTTGGCAACTCCAAGAGGCTGGGTTGACCCGAGGCTGAGTTGAAGGATGAAAGGCTGATGTGGGGTGCTCTATTCCCTCTGCACCTCTGCACTCTGCAACAGGCAATCCTGCATGGTTAGCATCGTAAGGCCTCCTTGTATGTACTAGCTTGTCCACTCACTCTAGCTGGCAGATACGCTCTCATCCCCGCTAATCGAGGTCTGATCATGGATTTTGAAAGGTGTTCCAGGTGTGTGGCTTGTCCGAGAGTCAGACTTACAAGGTTTGGGAAAAGATGTGGACCCAGGGGCACACTGCCCAGGAATGACTCTGCGGGGGCCACGACGAGGGGGAAGGTGATGATTCCTGCCAGCCCTGCTGAGGGATTTCCAGGTCTGAGCTTTAGCAGGAAGGGGGGAAGGAGGAGTGGCTGGGAAAGCTGACTAGGAATGGCTCTTTCAGGCTGCGGAGGGGTGCAGTCTTTCCTGGAGGCTGTTTTTAACAGTGGGTTCTGCCAAGATCAGTCCCCTCCAACACCACGTGTTCTGTGCTCCAGATTCAGCTCACTGTGGTGGCTTTTGTCTTTCCCTGCAGGGGTAAAGCGCTGTCTCTCAGAAATGGAAGAGGGCAAAGTAAATCTGGACAACAACCGCTCACCCTATTACCTCATTAGGCTAATCTACTCCTCTGAAAATTTCGACAAACTCGTGAACCTGAGCAAATATAACATCCTCAATAACAAAGACCTGCTCCTCCAGGCAATCCGGAGTGCTGTAGAACGGAGGAGAAGCGGCAGAACTGGGAATCTCCCCAGCTACTCTGGAGCTGGATACCCCTAGGCTGGGTTTTTGCACTGTTTCCCACTGAAGGCTATGACGGTCACATTACAACACATCACAGTTACATTATAACATGTCACGGTCACATTACAACATATCACGGTGTTCATTATTTACAGGAAACTGAGGAAACCTGTACATTGCTCATCTTGCCTTGTTCAAGTTCCCAGCTTTCAAAAGGGTTTATTTAATCTCCTTCCCCCCAGGTTTTCAGGCCACGAGAGCCTCACACTGTGGTCTTACTTGTTAAGAAATTAGGGTCCTGGTTAGCAGAGACCTCCCAGGATCTCCCTGGTGTTATAGAATATGGTGGTGGTAATATAGTGATAGTTCTTCATATGCGCCTGTCCCCTCAATCCTGAGGATATTGTTGGTGTCTTTTCAATGCTTCATTACAAACCAAGTCCTGGCCGTTTGCGATCAGTAATGTCCAGATTTTCAGATACGCTGAGCAACTAGAATTTGCACTGAACTGGTGGGCTCAGCTTTGAAGTCAGGCCAGAGAGTCATATATATCTGTGAACAACGGCCAAACTGCAACGTGGACAATTGCATTCTGTCTGGCTGATTCCCCTTGCTGTTTTAGAAATTATTCCTTTTTTCCATTCCCCTGCAAGAGTTTGGCACAGAAATGCTGCTCCAGACTGCCACAAGGAGGGCAGTTACATTTCAAGGAGAGAGGACATTAGCTGCTGTTCTTTTGAGCGTTGGCTGGAGGAAAAATTCTGCATAAGGCATGAGTGATTATATTGATTTATACGGGTAGTGCCTTTATGCATTAAAATGTCAAGAGCCTGAAACAAGCTTTTGATACCAAAACCTCAAGGGGAATAATTACAAGTACATTTAATTTAATAATCATGACCAAGACATAAGCTGGTGCTCCTTAAGTTTGTAAACTGAATGTAGGATAACATAACTCACTAACACAGTGCATAGCCATTGTATTTTCACACCCAGAAGATTTTTTTCCTTTACAGTCTTCTATTCCTAACATCATAGGCAAGGTATTTTTAATAGGTGCTACACTAAAATAGAGCACAAATAAAAAAAGGAAATTCTTTATCACACCTCCTTGCTGGAGGAGAATATTTGGAAAAATGACACCTGGTTTTCATTTGCTTTGGAGTGCAGTGAGAGACTTTGCCGTGAACTAGGAGCTTGGAACATCTTTGTAGCCCTCCACTATACTAAAAAGATGGTAGGGAAGGATGCTGAGCAATACGAAACAGAGCTCCACAGAAGTCAGAGACGTTTCCAGACTTCCTAGCACTGACGGATTTGGACCTGCTTCTGGCTTATTTCATCCAAACACAGCCTGTTTGTAGGGACCAGGAAAATCTTGTCCATTTCTTCTGTGTTAGAAATTTACCTGATATCTAGAATTAGTTTTACTTGAAATCCAAAATTAGACAAAGAAAGAGAAACAGGGGTCTGCCTTTTTGGTATGTGCAGCCAGTATTCAAGCTCAGAGGGAGAGCATTTACAAAAGGCTTCATTGCCTGAACCCTGCATCTACTAAATGCTTCTGCTGCTGCAAGCAATGCCAATGAACGAGCCCCAGCAATACTCCTTCTACAATGCTTATTTACCGAGCTAAGGAATACAATGCAAAACCTGAGGAGTCTTAACAGTTGGAATGCAACTGTACAACAGAATTCAGACCGTGAGGAGGTAAGAACTAATCGGATACCAGCTGCAAGAAAAAAATCAAGAGCCATTTTGAGTTGAAAGGTGAGATGGCAGCAGGAGGCTATCTCAGAAGAGTGAGTCCTACCAGCAGGATCTGTTACCTTCGCGTTGGAGAGCAGCATGGCCTGGCACAGTACGCCGTGGTACGTACAAGCACATGCAGCTGTGTGCATGCACACGCACAGGGTGTGCACTGTGTTCACGCTCCTCTGGCTGGTCCTATAAAGAAACCCCTTCCTATAACCTGCTTGCACAGAACAAAAACTGATTCCAGCAGGACTGCGAAGAGGCTGCGTGCTCCCATGTCCCGTGGCCTGGCGCACCCTGATTCACCCGGGCTCCACGGCTTGGCCCCGCAGCCAGTGGGTGTCTGACCCTCCTGCTCGCCTCGGCCGGGCGGCGGGAGCGGAAAGGATGGACAAGGAGTGAGTGATGCCATCGTGCTGCCCGTCTCCATGCCCTCACTGAGCTGGTGCACTCGGGGAGCCAAATTATTGCTCGCGTCTTCCAGCATTATGCTGTTACACAGGAGGTGCAAAGGGCTGAGCTGGAGGAGAGGGCTGGGGGGCCAAACAGCTTGTGGGGAGTCCCAATAATAGCAGCTGACAGCAGCTTTTCTGCTGCAGTGGTTAAAGGACTCAGTTCAGTCAGGGATACTAGTGGTCTCCGCAACAGACTGGGATTTCTTTTGACACTAAACCAATATCTAACTGAAGCTGGAAGACTCTGCCTTCAGGAACAGAGATTCAGGGCACCCCCCGCCGAGATACAGCAGATTTGTCAGGAGCAAGACCACCGATGGTGTTATGTAATTGCCTTCCATTTACCTATCATCCATATTGTAAATAAGAACACTGTTTTACCTCATCTACCCGATTTTTATGCTTGCTGCTGCAAAAAGATATCCCTGTTTTGTTCACGGCCTACAGTAAGTGATCTGTAACCCTCGTGAACCTTGCCTGAGCAAGGCAGCTCAGCCGCGCTGAGAAAATCGGGTCTCTTTCTCTCTCTCTCTCTCTAAATGCTCCAGAGACTGATAACTGGGGTGTGCTTGATACATTCATAATGCTGCTAATGCAAACAGAAATGCCCACTAAAATGTGAAAGAGCCAAAAAACTCACAGGGTTTTCAGGTAACCCACAGTCAGTGTAGAATAACTTTTCTGAGGGACCGTTAAACCCTGTTACAGAGTGAGGGAGGTAGCTGTGGGTAGGGAAGGTGGTGGGAAGGTGGTGTGACTGTCCCTTTGCCAGGAGAACGGTTACCCAAGGTTGTGCCGACACTTAAAGTAGGGCCGGGGACTTAAAGTAGGGCCGGGGACTGCTGTTTAAGCTTGCAGCCCAGAGGCTCAGACAAGCATGTGCCCCTTGATCTCCTTGGGGCCCCATGTGGTACCCCTGTAGCCTTAAATGATAATAGTTTTTTAAACTAGATTTTTGCATTTCAGAGCCTGAAATTATGTGAGGGCTGTATCATTGCCCATCAGCGTGTTTTGTTTTGGTTTTTTTTTTTGTTTTTGGTTTTTGTTTTTGTTTTTGTAGCATGACGTGGAGGGAGTGTGTTGCTGGCCTGCCAGGGTGGCAGGAGGACCTGGAGAGCATTTGTGAGGGCAAAGGCTGCTGGAGGACTCTGCAGGGTGGAGGGGCCCACACCCGGCAGAGTCTTATCCGTGCAGCTTGTTGGGAAGCGGTGGCTGGCACATGCTGTCCCCCCCAACGCATACCTGGGCTCTGGTTCAGAGCATGCTGATTTGCACAGCTCCAAACCCACAAAAGTACAGAGCATAGCTGCAGTGACGTACGGCTGAGCGGTGACCTGCGCTCTGGTCTGCTCCTTGCCCCTTGTTTCCTCTGGGGTGTACATGGAGTCTCAGGGAATGGACCACTGAAATGTCATGCCTTTGTTCCCCAAAAGTTGTATGTTTGTTCCCCAAAGGTTGTATGTTTGTTCCTTGTCCCCAGTCTTGCCTGGCCTCGTGCCACATGCTGTCGCATGGCTGTTTGAGCGGAGTGCGTGAAAACCAAAGCAGGCACTGTGAGGAAAAAGCTGTCTCTCTGCATCTCACCGTAAAAAGGCGTGTGTGAAAAGGCACGTGGCGTGCTTATAAACCGGGCCTTGCTGTTCTGGCGTTATGTTTGCTTCACCGCTGAAGAAGATGAATGCATGTGCGCAAAAACCTCATCTGAAATGCACCCCAGATCACTGCTCTCAGATGAACGTTTTGCTGGAAAACCCCCACAAATACAGGGCTTGCTGTCTGCTGCCAAACACAAAGGAAACAAAACTTTGTCCTTATAACTGTTAGCTACTCTTTATAGAAATTGCTTGCTTGTGTCTTTTAACTGTTTAATAATATATTAATTAAAAATAAAATATTGCAAAGGAGCACCAGACCCGTGAAAGTCTTTATGCGCTTAAACACGAGACTACATGTTTCCCGCTTGTATTAGCACTGCTTATGCTAGCTGCCTGCTGCACACTTTGTAGGGCATTTACTGGTTTCAAGATTGGGTGGGAAAATCAGAGAGCAGTTGTTCTGCTTTACAAAGGCATTGAGAGCCTGGAAAAAAGTGGAACAAAATCTACCTCCCATGGCAAAGCCCTCTTCAGTGGGCTGGCACGAGGCAGGGTAGGAAGGCAGCTGTACTGAGCCACAGCCAACGCACAGCTTTATTTTGCCTCTTGGTGATTTGAGTAAATGTGCACAGAAGTCTGCCTTTTTCACGGAACTTTACTGTTATCGATTAAACGGTGAGTTTGAAATACTTAAGTTTAAAAAAAAAAAAAGAAACAATAAAGAAAAATGCACCAGTTTCCCATTACTTTCATTTGCTGTATTTTTTTTGTGACAGGCAGCAGCTCCAGCACAAGTACAGCAGATGAGAGAGCTGGACTAGCTGAAAAAATACAGGGATTAGATCACCTTGTTGGATGCGAGTGACTGATCTGAATCAGTCTGAACACAAATTTAGACTCTAGTTGTTGCACGTACCCATAAAATATTTATATAAACTCGTTGTTACTCACTCTCCACCCCTCCCACTGGAAAACTAGTCAATGCAGAGGAGAAGACTGCAAGCAAAGAGCAAGAGTCTGGCTTCAGACTGCCTGAAAAAGGACCGAGGCTGAAGTCCTTGTCAGCGGAGTTAGTTAAGGACTTGAAGCTTTAGCTTCCACCCGTCAGGGAAGAGCTGCCAGCCACTACACTGTCCTGGGTGAAAAAAAATGCTATTTCTCCCCGGCTTCATGCTAGGTAACGTTTCTTTAGCTCAGAAACAGAGATAAGTAGGGGAAAAAAAAGATATTCTTCCTCATGATTGCACTATACCTTAACAAGTGGAGCCTAAAATCCAAATGCTTGCATGAGTAGATAGGTATTTAAGCAAAAAAAAAAAAAGGGGGCTAAACAGGCCCCACGCCGGCGGGTTTGTCTGATCACTGCTTCGTTAGCCTCAGGAGCCTGGGCTCAGTCTGGTGCGGCAGGACTTGAGTCTGCATCTCAGGTGAACAGTCTCAGTGGCGTGTTATTTTGAGGTGCACCAGGAGTCTCTTCCTTGTCCTTTTGGAGCTGCTCTGCTTCCATCCTGACTGCTGAAAAAAGCGAATTCAGCATCAGAGCTGAAACTTGCCCTCTGCGAGCCCATTGCAGGGGGTGGACCTCCAGGCGTGAGGGCGTTTGGTCTCCGGAGAAAACCGCATGCCCAGCTTTAACTGCATGCCTGCCATTTTCCTATAGTGTTATACTGCTTAGGTATAAGGATTTAAAGTACATGAAGATGAGAATCCCAGCTGAATCCTCTTGCATACGCAGGCTGAGGCACAGTAAAAGAAACCACAAAGCCACCAGCAGCCCTGTGCCGACCGCTTTTCTTCCAGGCTTGGACTTTCCCTGGAAGAGCACTGGCAGCTGTGCCTCTGCTTGTGGGGAGGAGCTACATTGCTAAAACCACACTAATTACGAAGTTTTTCCCCTCTTGAAGAGAAAGGAGGCTGGCCACAGCTGCTAAAAATTTCCAGGTATAGCACGCTGCTAATGCACCACTCAGGCGAAAAACGACCTTCAGCAGCCCTGGTGTACAGACAAATATTTGTTTTGTGGCAGCAAAAGGGAAGGAAGGCTCAACATGCATTTCAGGTCAAAACTTCCACTTCCCAGAACAACCTGTCAGCGGTTTTAATTGGTTTGGGTGCTGTGCAGTGGCTAACGCTGGTAACGTGCCTCAGGGTTGGCCTGCGCCAAGTGGAATCCTCCAGGGACACGCATGGGCCGGGGCTGGGCCTGGGCAGGAATTAGGGCATGGGGGTGGTCAGTGGAGCCCGCTGCTGTGCTTGCAGCTCTTCCCTTGGGAGGTAGGAAAGCTTAAGGCATTTAAAAGGGTACTGGGGAAAAGCATGATATTCGTAACCATTGAATTATATTAGATGATAGATAGATAGATAGATAGATAGATAGATAGATAGATAGATAGATAGATAGATAGATAGGGTTTTGTTTTGGGTTATGGGGTGGGGACGACTTGCTTGCTTGGCATCTCCATGAGTTTCTTCATTTCGCTTGCTCAGAGTCCTTGGAAGAACAAAACAAAACCTGCGTCTCCTGGCTTTCACCCTCCAGAACAACAGTTACCATGTTTTTTTTATTTTTTTGGTTTTTTTTTGTTTTTTTGTGGGAGCCCAGTCACATATATCTAGCCTGGATTTCCCTGCTTGAAATGTGTAACAAACATTTAACCCGTTGCACCTCTATGATGCCCCATATTTAAGGATGCAAGGGTTTTCCTAAAGCCTTAGAACAATTTACTGTTCGGTACCAGAGGAGAGAGGCAGTAGGCAAGCGTCCTCCCACGAGAAACAGCACGCATCTTCTTATTATAGTCCTGCTGTGGAAGAGTTTAGGTATCATTTGATGCGACCAGGTCTCTTAATGCTAACGCCAATATATTCTATTCAGGCAAGGCACCTTGGGCAAGGATTTTAGCTTTCTGCTTCAAGCATTCACAATTAATTAATTGATACAAGTACTACAAGTAGAATAAAACTGTAAATGTATGTGATGATAAACTGCCGCCCAGTGTATATTGCAGAGTGACAAATCCGGGCAGAACCTTAAAAGACCCATGGGCGTATGGAAGCAGCAGTTTTAATAATGGTAATGACATTGTTACCAGAAAATATAATCCACATTCATGAGATATATAAACGAGCTCCTGAAGGTAAGAGTTATTTGCAGGAGGGAGAAGGGGAGAGTTAAGTAGCCAAGCACAGAGCACCATCAGGTTAAGACTGGAAAGCCAAACGTCTCTCAGTGCCTGAGATAAAACTACGTGACATTGTTTCGGTTTGTTCCTAGCCGATTCTGGCAGCCAGCACTGTCGGAAGATACACGGTCAGAGTAAGTCTGGTAATTTTATTTCGAAGCACACGATCGCCTTCTTGCCGATGCGTCTGGAGGGAGGTCCTCCCACTGCTGCTGTGCCATACAGCCTGTATCTCCTCGCAGCCGCTTCGGGCTTTCTGCTGGGAACGCTTCTCTGGGATAAACAATGTCGAAATGTCTCACACGCATCTCAGCTCAAGACCTACACTTTCGGCAGTTACTGTTGGCGGTTACTAGAGTCTTACTGAGCAACGGCAGCTTGTAACTTGCAGGAAGCAATGGTTTGAGCCACCTAAGCTGCCTCCTTGGTGCACGGCACAGTGCCAGGACTTACGCGTGCTGGTAAGGACGCGGGACTTGAAATGTAGGTGTATGGGGACGAGGACACAAGAGCTGTGCGGAGGTGGATGGAGTCCTCGTTTGGGATCACATGCCACATGAGGCTTCTGCTTTGGGAAGCCAGACGTGGTGATTGCACAAGGACTGGGCAATCCAGCTGGTGAGATCAGCAGGCCACTACATCTCTCCTATTACGAAAAACATTGAGACACCTACACTACAGTATAAAATGCTTTAAGGCATTGCCACTGTAACGACTGGCGAGCTCCAACTTACCTGTGGGTGTGGGTGCCTGGAAACCTAATCCCTACTTATTCTTCAATTAACAGTCACAATAATGCAATAAATGCTTACATACAATAATGACAGGCTTTCATCTAATAAGCTACTTTTTTCAAGCCCTTCCCCTCCCATCCCTCGGGCAAATGGCAAAAAAACCCCCAAAAACCAAACAAACCAAAAAAACCTCTTTATCCATTATAGTGTTAGATGCAATTCCTTTGAAATAGTTGCAGAAACTACCTTTGAAAATTGACTATTTGTAGCTTAGCCAAAATAATTTTGCAAACGAGCCTTTTTCTTACTAAAGTCATACTTTCTAACCACCAAAATTACAGCCCACCCAGATGTGATGATCATTCCCAGTTTTTTTTTTCTATTGTTGGTAATGATTTACAGCGGAATAGGATAAAGGACATTGATACATGGGCAGGTGCAGAAAGACAGGCTTACACTCAATAATTTAATCCCATAGCATTTTGCATTTTTAATGTGTGAATCACTTTTGAAAGTCTGAACGTCTTCCCTGCAAGAATCTGGCAGACCCTGAAAAGTTCATTTTATTAGGAAGTAACGTCTCTCTCATTCGCCTTCTTCCCAGGAGTGACACTAAGGTGGCTGCCAAGGGATTTTTGTTGGCTCACAGGGTGAAGTTACTGCTTACGTTCAGTTGCTGCGACGTTGCAGAGTGCCATTCAGAGCACCACACACAACTCTGTTATGCTGAAGCTGCCCTAACTGTGCACAGTCGATTCAATGGGTCCTTTACATCAGCACCGCAAGGTGAAAATAGAGCGTGAAGACATCATGGTATGAGACAAAGCATTAGGTGCAATTATCTTTCATCTGTGGAGACTGGGGATCAGATTGCAGTTATTCTTAGTCTGATCTCGTCTAAGACCACAGTAATGCAGTTTGGCGTGACTGACGATCCCTGGGAGAGAGGTACAGACCTGACAGCATCTAATTCCTCTCATTTGTCAATATCAAGCTTAACCAATTGAAAGACGGAAGTCTTTCTTTCACAGCGCCCACAGCGCTGGCCACCTGGATTGTTATGGTTCAGTTTCTGAAAATGGAGACAACCCTCTTCTGAAAATTGCTTCCGTTGCGATTAGATTATCATTCCCCTCTCTTGCTATGTACTTTTGACTTGCCATCTAGTTTCCAGTGCAACAAAGTGTTGTGAAAGGAGTGAGACCATTTTAATCCAGAAAAATCCCTGCAGGCCATATTCTTATGTCACAGTAAAAAACTTTTTAAAGAATTTTTTTTTTTAATTATTTCATTTGTTTTTCTATCATTCTGTCAGGCTCCATAACTTCTTTAACTGGGGTCACTGACCTAGTGTGGGGCCTCATCTTTACACTCTGGTCCTCAGTCTTAGCCACCGAAAACGAACTAGTAACACAGCATTGCTGCTGGGGTGGCAAGTCTGGGACATGTCTCCTCACACAAGTACACGCATGTGCAGGCATGTGTGGGTGCGCACACATCTGTCCATCAAGAAGGTTCTGTTTACTCTCCTGTAAGAAAAGAGTCAGTTTACATACCTATCCACTTAATCCAGCAATTTCATAACATCATTGCCCAAGTTCTCATTCTAATTTGTTCCAATTCCTTGCCTCTGCTTTGACTGCTAGAAGCTGTGCTGAGGTAGCCTGGAGGCTAACAGCCTGGCCAACAGGACAACGGAAGGGGAGCCTCACAGTACGAGTCTACGACCTCTTGGAGTGAGCTGCATTGCTTAGGTTCAGGGTTCTTGTTTGACATATGAAGAGGAATCAAAGAGCGTGGGTGGTAGGAGACTGTCTCCTGTGTGGAACAGAGGCACCAGGCAGCTGGCCAGACCTTTTGTCCTGGACCCTTTGACCCTCGTCCAGAGCCCAGATTTGTGATGCTGCAGGAACTGCTAAAGTTCATTTAGCTACTCTTTGCTCTTCAGCCATGTAGATATCAATGACATAGCAATTCATAGCAACTGTGGAGCCACGAGGGAGACAAATGGAGGAGAAAACCTAGTGATGGACAATACGGAAAAGGCTGAAGTATGGAATACTTTTTTTCCTCTTCTTCTCTTTCTTCTCAGTACTCATGGGTAAAGCCCGGTCCCAGGCCTTTGTGCGTACCAGCACGGTTAGGGAAGGAGTTGGGAGCTCCAGCAGTGGGGAAGCAACAGATCAGGGTCTACTTAGAGAAGCTAGATGTTCAGTGAAGTGCTGCACTAGCAGGCTGTGTGACTCTGAGACTGCGGCTCTATTACCTATGAAGCATTATGGTGACTGGAGAAGGGCTCTCCTGATGGGATACAGTCTACTGTGAAGGCAAGAAAGGATCTGGTAACCTATATATGAGGCCAATATCAGCCTCACCACAGCCACTGGTGAGCTCATGCAGCGAGTCCTCCTGGACTTCATTCCAAGCACATGAAGGACAAGGTGGCAATCAGAAACATTCAGCATGGATTTACTAAGGGGGCATCAGGCTTGGGCCATGTGCTTGCCCTTCATGGTGAAATGACTGGGTATGTGGTCATGTGGAGAAAAGTAGATGTAATATACTTCAGCTTTAGTAAGGCTTGTCCTTTGTCACTGAGAACATTCTCATTTGGAAGTTTTGGAAGTCTTGCTGGATAAACAGACTGAAAACTGGCTGAGATGCCTTGTACAATGGCAACAATTAATGGCCTGACTTCTAGACATTGGCTGGTGACAAATGGAGTGTCCTGGGGTAAATACCGCGGCAGAGCAGAACCCCAGTACATTTGGGGACAATATTAAAAAATCAGGGAGTGGCTGACAGGACAAATGGCAGATCTTCAATCCAGAAGGACATTGAGAAAACTTGAGGATCGGACCAGCAGAAATCTCATGAAGTTGAACACGGAAAAGTGCAAAGCTCAGCACCAGGTGCAGGATATGCCCTTTTGTCAGCACAGACTGAGCAGCAGCATCTGGCAGTTACAGTGGATGGCACAGTCAGTAGGAACAAGCAGTGCAAATAAAGCAAACCGCGTAACAGGCTATGTCAGCAGGAGCATACCCCCGCCTTTAGTCAGGAGTGACAAGGACATACATGTAATATGGTGAACAGTTTGGGGATGCCCAGTTCAAGGGGAAGCAGAGAGACTGAAGGGGATGTGGTGGAGGGCTACCAAGACGACCAGGGGTTTGAGGGCACACAGCCCATGAGGGGCGACTGGTAGAGTTGCACTTGCTTAGCTTGGCCAAAGAGAAGGCCGTATGACAGCAGCTTGAGCTGCTGAAGTGCAGGTACAAAGCTGCGGTGGTGCGTTTCTCCCCCCCTCTCTGGGCTGATCTACGAACTTGGGAAGTCTCGCTAGGCTTTAGCATAAGTGTCATGAGTTGGGCAGTTAAGCATCCCTTGACCATACCTGGAAGTCTTGCATGGCAAAGACAGGGACCCCTGCTGCCTGGCGGAGGTGGGGGACAGGCGTAGAGATAACTAGTTCTCTCCCGACAACCTTGGGACATATCTCAGTCCTCTCCCAACCGCCTTGGAGCAGGAGTATCTGAATCTTAAGTCAGTCTCTGACAGCCTCGGAGCCTTCCTTACCTGAATCGTAACTCATGCGAAAGGGTACCAGCACAGTTGGAATTCCAGGAATTTGCTGATGACTAAAGCCAATCATCTCCTGAACCAGCGGTACTAAGTGAGGCCCTTTGGGCTCTCCTGGGCTGCAACCAGCATCTTCCTCTGAGTCGGACGCCTCTCAGAGCTCACAAACTTTTCTGTTTGCGAAGACTGGAGGTCTGTCGCCAAAAGCCGACAAGACTTGGGCTGATACTCTCCGTTCCTTGAGGCTCAACCCTTCGCCCATTGGGAAAGATGCCGAAGCATTCAGTGTGAATATTTTCACTGAACTTGAGAGGAATTTTTAGCAGGTTTACCTCTTTTACTCATGTATATCTCTTAGTGTCTTTATGCATGTGTGTGTGTACTAACCTGAATATTCTATAGCAAGTATATTACAAATATTGCTTTTCAAATCTATACTTAAATTACTGTTGCGAACTTTATTTGATTGTGAATGAATCTCAGGGTGTTATTATACTCATAAGCCATTTAGATATAAACTGTTGACCAGGTCTGGGACTAGGAGTTGATGCAGTCACACCTAGACTCCGACAAGGATTTAGAAAGCAAGGGGGTCTCCTCTGAACCTCATGACTCAATGGGAGGGTCTCCCCTACCTTTCCTTCACATTCCCAATCTGTAAAAATCCCAAGAAATCAATTCTAACTTGATTTTTCTTTGTATGTTTCTCTTTTACTCTCTTGTGTCTTCAGTCTCTGTATACTTAATTTTAGTTTGATTCTAACAATTTTCCTTTGTGCATTTCATCCATGTATTAAGTAACAGAGTGGACCTTACCATGAAATTCTGTGAAGCCATGCTTTTATATAAATTCCTATTAAATCATTTTTGCTAATACCATTGAAGGTGATTCTTTAAGCGGTCCAAACTATTCCATTTCACGACAAAAGCTGATGGGTTCATGCTCTTCTTGGTAACAGTGTATGACATAGCAGGGGACAACAGGCACAACTCCTGGCTTGTGTCCTGGTTTCAGCTGGGATCATCAGCTGCCCTTCATGCATCCTAGAATCTGTCAGT
Source organism: Sagittarius serpentarius (assembly GCA_034782735.1). Taxonomy (NCBI): domain Eukaryota; kingdom Metazoa; phylum Chordata; class Aves; order Accipitriformes; family Sagittariidae; genus Sagittarius; species Sagittarius serpentarius. The sequence goes on along the minus strand of JAVKLA010000031.1, from coordinate 18,812,981 downwards.
CAACATGCATACTGAGCACCCACGAGATTTCTCCTGTCAGCCAGAAAGGAGACCATGTCCTCCAGCAGAAGCGATACACAGGAACGTGGGCCAAAGACTG
>JAVKLA010000031.1:18766853-18803966 GCA_034782735.1 Sagittarius serpentarius | reverse complement strand
GAAGAAATTTTTTACAATGAGGGTGGTGAAACACTGGCACAGGTTGCCCAGAGAGGCGGTAGAAGCCCCATCCCTGGAAACATCCAAGGCCAGGCTGGATGGGGCTCTGAGCAACCTGATCTAGTTGAAGGGGTCCCTGCTCACCGCAAGGTGGTTGGACTAGATGGCCTTCGATGGTCCCTCCCAACCCAAGCCATTCTATGATTCTATGGACTCCTGAATGAATTAAAATCTCTCCATCTGTATAGCAAGGGATCACTCTGTTTCTCACACAGCAATGTGCACTACACACCCTTTTTGGTGCTCCTTGCAGAAGAAAGCTTCCACTTCTCCCCTAGAGCATTTGCAAGCTAGTTGGACTTTTTGGATCCACATACAGGTCTCATTCTCAGCTGCTCTATCTGCAATATCTCAGCTTTGGTCACTCATTTACTCCACCTCAGCACATGAGTTCATTCTTATGTGCAGTGATTGAGGCCCAAACGTTCAAGGACCCACATCATCCTGTCTCATACACAGCTCATCAACCTTCTACTTCTCACCTTAGTTTTCCTGCTAAGCTGAGCAAATTTCTCCTCCTGAGCTGCAAGCATCTTCTCAAAATCGTGATGTTTCTTCAGTAAATCCTCTACTTCAGACACTGAATCCTGAATGGAAAAATATCAGATATGGAAGTCCAAAATCAAGTCCATCAGAAGAGATTATGCCTAAGATTTTCAGGTTTACCAATTCTATTTAGCTAAATGATGATTCTGAAATTTTTGTAATTGAACGTCTAAACCCCTGGTAGTGTGTGAAAAATCTTTATTTACACTTAAAAAAAAAGGTCTGTAGCTTGCAGTCTGTCTGCCGTACATGAAAAAAAGAGCTCAAACAACAACCGCCTTTTTTCTGCAAAGTCATGTGGTACCATGGCTTCCAACTATAACTGTTTACATACAGATTAAGTACTTGGATTCCAGTGTGTGCTAGACACAGAGCTTATTCCTGCCCTACAACACATGCATCTTAAATCTCTGTCTTGCTCTCTGCTTAGTTTTTGATACCTGGGTTTATGACATTGTTTTCCTGTCTTATAAACCATCAGAAGACAGTCAACAACGAGAAAAAAAACAAAACTATGGATGCTGGTGTTTAAATAGGACTTTACAAACTAGCTATCAAGCCATCTGTGCAAAACATTCTACCACCCAACACAAGGTGGGAAAAAACACTTTCTCCTTTCAAAACAGGCTCTCAGCATGACAGGGAAGGTTGAAGCCTCTGCAAGTTCTCTTATTACGTGAAAAAATGGTCTGGAATTCTCCCCAGTCTTTTACCACCTCCTGGAAGCCACCACCTCCTGGAGCCCATCACCATGTAAAATGCAGCAACTGTCCTGGGCTCACTTCTGTAAGAGGACAGAGCTCCTGCCCTTTGTAATCTCAAGGGTACATTACTGTTTAGATCGTGGTTGAATTCAGGCCTGAGCTGATACATGCTAAGAGGCGTCTCAATGGTGTTGTGATGTCATTACTCACCCCATAGCTAGGATCTGAAAGAAAGCTCTCCTTGGCAGCCAGCCATGCTTCTGCTTGTTCTAGCTCTCTGCGGAGCAATTGAATCTCCCAGTTTTCTTCATATAACTCTTTCCTCATGTCCCAGCTCTCCTTTACCTTCTTCATCAGCTCTGACAGCTCTGACAGTTTTTCTTCAATCTAGAAAAATAACATGTGCAATGCCAGGAGGTGAAAAATCTAATCAGACTTCCATGTGACAGCCAACTAGTGTGTGATCTGCCCTCATGATCCAGAAGATGACCTCTAGATAACTTTGTGGTGTTAACATAGTCTAGAAAGGATGTCCAAGTCCTCATTTTTCTTACCTGAATTCATTTAGCCTGTATATTGTAGAGCTATATATTATGCTTGTATGCATATTCCACATACTGTATGACCAATACTCTGCTATATGCTTTCCCGTGATGAAACTTTATACCCAGGCAATTTGTATTACAGAACTAGTGAGAACCAGAAGATTCAACAAATACATCCATTTATGGACAGGCAGCAATGGAGAGCCTTAAACTGTAGAAAGTTCTCTAATTCTTTCTGTGACAGAAGTAATGTAATCTTGCATAAATTCTGAAGATGTTTTTGAGATCACTGGGTCTACAGACAGTATGAAGACAAGCTTGGGACAACTGCAAAGGTCGAAGTCTAAAGGTAGCTAGGTAACAGGATCACAGAAATTTTAACCTTACTGCCGCTTTGGCTCTATAACATTTCTGAAGAATTACATGTTTTCTGGTGTGCTGAGGGACATCAGTCCATCCTATAGTTGATTGCATTGTGATGTATTTTATCCTAGGTCTTGTGTAGTCAAATGCTAAAATCTCATTTATGTGGCACATCTTTTCTGTGGAACCCCCCTGCATAGCCATAATCAATCCAGTGGTCAGCTTCAAAATCGGTTTCTAGAGGAGTAAGAACTTCAAAAGATGTTTTCTTTTTCTACATGTCACATGAAGTCTGCAGCTTTTAGTAGAAGAGAACCTGATTGTCCTGTTTAGTTCTTTTGTTTTGAAAGAGAGACAAAGCTGCAACTCCTGCCTGTTTAATGTCTTCTTTGTTCACTCTTGTTCATAAAATATTTAACTCAACACACCTCCACAGACATGAAATGTCCATTCTTCATCAGGTCACCTCCTGCCCGCTGCATTTCTTCATATTTTAGCCACTGCTTCTCTATTTCACGCTTGTATTCCTCATGACGCTTGATAAGCAGTTCAGCTCCCAGGACATCATTTGCCAGTTCCTCAGATATCACTAGTGCATGCATCTCATTGGCCCAGGCCCTACAGAACAGAGTCAAAAGGGTAAAAAGGGAAGGAATCTGAGTCTGTTGGATACTCAGGAATGCACACATCTCATGGCTGTGGATAGATGTATAGAGACTTATTTGCTCACGGAAGATGAGTACACACACACATTGATGAAGGTTCACTCATGCATCTATGGATTTTTATGACCTCGTATAATATTCCCAGTGCTGTTTCAATACATAGCCTGTTAGAAAGGCAGCTGCAGCATCTATACATACTGAAGCATGGCGCATTCAAACTCTCAGAAAAAACTGTATCTGCAAATGCCTAGGCTGTATGCATTCGCACTACTTTTATACACGGTACAGGGACCCAGAGACTTTCAGATGTCCATCTAACCTTTTCACCACGCAGGAAAGTACTCCATATGCATACAGAGCACTCATGCAAAGCAGCATATTGAGAGATACTTTTTAAGGAATATTTTCTACTCCATGAGCCTCAACTGGCATAAGCCAATGCATCTTGATTTACCTGAGCTCAGGATCTATCCCTTAGCATAGTAAATGTCCAACAGTCAGTGGTAACCACTTCACTGTCTGTATTTCTACTCCTGTCATGGACTAAGTCTTTCATTAACTACACTGAATTAAAAATGTCCATATTTCTTCTGTGAGAAATCCTGTTTAAAAAACAGAATTTCCATAAAAAATATATCAGTTTTGATGAAAATGACATTAAAATAACAAAATATAGTATTTTAATGTTGGTCTGCCACTTTCAGTATAGCATATTTCCATTAGTTATTTCAATTTTTACATTAGACCTCTGCTTATACTTTGGCATGATTGATTTAAACAACATGAGACATTTAGCTCAACATACCTTTTTAAAAAAAATGTTTTGTAGATGCTTTAAACATCCAGCATTTCTAATTCAGATTAAAAAGGAAAAAAATAAATCATGGAATTTCCCAGCAATTGAATTCTTCCAAAAAACTGACCCCTAATGAGAATGGAGAGAGGAGTGTGTGCATATGGGCAATGGCATTAAATACATGTGTGCAAAACACTTCCAGCACTTGAGCAAGTGCTAACCTATTCTAGAAGGTTATCTTTAATGCAGTTGCTTTGACTCTGAGAAAAACGGGCACTAGTGTCTGTACAGGTGTACAAATTCCTTGACTATCTTGCAAAGATTCCCCCATCTTCCTACAGAATCAACAGTATTTTCAGTTGGAATTGTGAGACTACCAAATCTATGCAGAGTGACTGAATTCTCCAAGACTGTTTAAGAAATAGTCTAAAAACGTGGGTTTGTCATGCACACTGTGCTGGAGTGGAGTGGCATGGTCACCTCTGATGTGTGGTAAACTCTGTGAAGTGCTGTTGAGAAGATGACGTGTTACTATTCAAAGAGATTTGCAAGCAAGCTGCAGAGCATCTGGGACAAGGGTGAAATAACTAAAAGGTGTAATTTAGAAAATCCTATATGGGAAAGGCAAGAAATCAGGCCCACTGCCAAACTCAAGGGGCCAACACATACATCAGCTCCCTGCAGTCATTGAAGTAGAGCTGGACTTGTTCTGCCTGGCTCAGTCTTGCCTTCCTCTCCAGGAACTTCTTGTCCAGGTTTTCCCAGCACTCATCCACATCTGTGAGTCTCTCCATGATGTTTTCCTTGACTTGAGGGTATGTGCGGCTGAGGTGCCAAGCCTCTCCCCGAATGCGTTCCAGCTCTTTCATGATGGCTCCTAGATCTCTCTGGAACAGACAGAATGGATTGTAAGACCAAGTCACTCCTTCCATCTATCAAAAGCAGATTTTAAAGGTGATGCATATCTTTTCTAGCCACTGGCTGCACAGAGGCTGGAAACATGACTCTGTCAAGACTTTTCCTCTCAGTTTCCTCCTAAGGCCTTTTAACATTCATCATCAAAGATCAAAGAACCTTCTTTAGTGAAGAATCAGTGAGACACTGATTATTTTGGTAAGTGTGGAGCTGAAGTCTCTTGTAGTTCAGATGACACCTTTGCAATTATAACAGTTTGGAATAGATTTTAGAAGAGAAGCTCATCCTTAGAAGCAAAAGCATTAATATCACAATATTAAAAACAGGAGGAAAAGCCCTCCTTCTGTGAAGCACAAAGAATATTTCAGGGTGCAATAAATTTATCTTTTGTTGGCCTGCAAACAAGGCACTTGAGAGGATTTCAAATCAAGCATCAGTCTCTATTTTTTCCATTCATGCTTTTCTGCCACTGCTTCATGACAGATCCCCTTACCTCTACTCCCTCAAGCTGTCTGAGAAGTGTCTGTACACCTGGAAGATCATATCCATAATCTTCTATATCCACCACTGCCTCTTTCTCCTGCATCCAGCCCTTTACTTCATCCACATCGTGATCATACTGGTGAACTTGCTGGGCTGCTCTCAAGTTCTGGAGTAAAGGAATAGTTTAATGGTAATACTATATATCATGTCTGCAGCACAAAAAAGGGCAACTCTAATATGTCCTAATGCAGTACAGACTGAACAAGAGCAGGAATGAAACACTTTCCCAGTTAAGTCACCTGAAAGTGAGGTGTTCAAGCTAACCTAATTTCCCCAGATTCTCTTTGTCAACGGAAAGAAACAGATGTCTCTAAACAGCAATTTATCCCTACATAAGGTGAATGATCAAGATGGAGAGCATGAATTGCCCTCTAAAGGTAGCTCTCTCAACCACGGAAAGTGTCCTAAAAACCTTGCTTGTAACAGCGGCCTATGCTGCAAACAGTGAAAATAAGAGGAGGTAAGTGAAAATTAAGTTTTCTGAAATGAGAGGATTGAAAAATGTTCTAATACTATTCTACATTCCAACTATCTATTAACAGTTGTCATGCATTTACTGCTGCTAACAGACAATAGTGAGTTTCAGCTACTTCATAAGCAAAATGTGTATGTAACGGTAGTGGAAAAAAAAAGAAAAAAGAGTTGAGGACATCTGACATTTTACATTCTCCTTAAAGCAAACAAAAATGTTGAGTTCTGTGTGTCTTCTCTGCTTTTCCAAATACATCTGTGACTGCAGTTTCACAAGAGAGGATGAGCTGATTTAACAGCTAACTGCTGCCAAAAAGCAGGGGTTTTGGCTCTGTGTCCTCTATCACCTTCTCTCCCATACCCCTTCTAAGATTTCAAGTAACTAACTCGGCAAAAAAATCTGGAGAGTTTTCATCTTGTTTAATAGCTGAAATAGTTCAATAAAGAGTCCAACAAGTGACAGAGCCAGCCTCCTGTTAGTGGTGGTAAACTGTTAGATTGGCTTAGTTTTTCAAGAAACGAGAGCTACCAGTGAATTAAGGTAAACAGTATTACTCTAGGCTGATAAATATCTTTCAGGTATAAGCCTTGCCAGGAACAGTAAGCAGTGGCTATAAAGGGAAATGGATCAAGAAAGAATAGAACAGAATACACCCATTGCTTTTGTGTTTCAACATGAACAATGCACTGGTTTGGGAAAGGAAGAAGGACACAGAAAACTGCAGGGAATTCAATGCTCCATTTTTTCATGTATTTCCTACCTCTGTCCTTGCCTGGATGGCATGACATAGTTTCTCCCACGTCTCATTGATTTGCTTTGTTCTCTTCTGGATAATGTCCATCTTGCTGTGGCCCTCCTTCTCTAGTTTAGACGCTAACTCATTTAAGGAGACAACTTTGGAATGTCCCAGAGGTGTCACCTCGTTTACAAAATCTTTAAACTTTTTCTCCAGCACCTGCAGGATAAATGGGGACACAGACTTAGCTATAACAATTTCTGCCTACCTCTGTGAGAGAGGCAGAAGGAATCACTTTCTCTGTACTATATAACACAAAAGCTATGTATTACGGTCTACAAGTGCAAATCACTTGATAAACCCAGATGATCTGGAGTCAGAAGATGACATCTATTGTCTTGATCATTTAACATCTTATGTCACAGAGAAAAATCATCCACATTCTGACAAACAGATGCTGCCCAGATCTAAAGCTAAGAAATACAGCCTGTTAGGCTGTCCACATATGCAGCAGTTGTTGAGGAGTGGACACTACAAATTACACCTCTCTGCACCGTGTGACCTGAGGAGAATTTTATCCTTGAAATCAGCAGCTAGAGGTATGAACGCTGCATCCCAGTGGTTTCCACTGAAATTGTTACAAGACCATGTCGCCGGTCACATCAAATTTTTTAGGCCCTGTCAAATTTATAATCGGGGCCAGCAGCGAAGTGTGCTGACCTCACCTTATCCCAAGAAAAAGCTTTCTGATGCACCTACTTTTTCTGTCGGAGGATGCTACCTCAGAGAGCCCTGTATAAGCAGACAGAAACCAGTCTGAGTTCTTGCTGCAGAGATAACTGGTTTACTTAGGTTTTGTCACTGTAACATGCTTCACTATCATCAGCTACACAAAAACTGCAGCAAATATATTCCTGCTTTGCCACACAATACATACAATACCTTTTATTTTCTTTTACCTCAACATCATCTAAGTCCTGACCATAGTCATCGGACTCTGCTACAGACAGTTTACTGGAGAGCCATGCATCCACCAGCTGGAATTCTCTTTCAAACTGATAGAGCTGGAATTGTTCTTGCAGGCGTTTCCTCTGGGTCTCAGCCTTCTGTAGGAGAGACTGATAGTCTGCGAGGATCCTCTGGAGCTTTGAAAGTATGGCTGGACTGCAAAGAACAAGAATCAGAAGGTATGTCTTTGTTTTACTGTTCTTTTTGAATATTGTCTTTTCTGACAGGTTGAGTTGGCAACACCTTCAAAATACAGAATAAACCAGATAACATCATGGAGTGAGTTATGCCAAGCCATTAAAACCAGCTAGTTCAGGAAATTAAAGTATCTCATATGAATGGCTGCTCTTTTCACTTCCTCCTCCCCAGATACAAAAGCAAACTGGCAATGAAAAACAGTGAACTGTCAAGAATGTCTGTTTCCTTTCCTAAGCACAGGTTTTTTTGAAGCTTTATGGTAAATGAGAACTAGATGACAGTTCCTGGGAATAGACAATGGACAAAAAAGATGATCTGCACTAATTGGCCTGTTGTTAAAAAACAAATCTCATGAAAACATTAAAAAAATCATCAAGCTTTTTGGGGGCTGAGTGTGTGTGATGGTGGTGAAGGAGGGATTGATATGCCCTGCAGTCGTATTTCTGAACAAGCCATCAAACAGCTACTGAAGGTTGAATTTTTCTGTATTTGCCTTCTCTGGCATTTCTGTTAGACCTGGAGCAGAAGCCTGTTTTCACTTTCCTACCTCTCTGGGCTGTCTTTGTTTATTAAGCCGGCACCTGTCTCCTGTACTTTCTCGATCCGGGGCCTGAAACCATCCATGTCCAGCTTGGTAGCTTCAAGTTTACGAAGTAAAGCTTGTGTGGATTCTTCATTCTTCCCATAATCAGAGGTCTCCAGAATGAAGCTCCTCTCTGCCAGCCATGCCTCCACCTCCAGTAGCTATATAAAATACAGGGATGAGCTTGAACACAGCTGTAATTTAGGTCAAGATAAAGAAAACTGGAAAGCAGTGCTGCCCAAAGAGACACATCAGTGAAAACAAAGAGCAGCTTAGGTGCCTTCCAGTAATGCCATCTAGCAGACACTATTCAAAAAAAGGTGTACCCCGAACCCAGTAATTATGGTTACATGTTTATACCTCACTGCAGTTAGTTGGAAAAGTAACTGTTATTTCTCTACTGTATCCATATTTGCCCAATATGAAAAATCAGGACAGTATGAATTCTGCTCCTATCTCAGCACTTGCATCCATTCAACAATATAGGTATCGGTTCTTTTAAGCAAAGAAAGACCAAAATAATCTCTTATGAACCATCTTTACCTCATTCAGGAACAGATGGGCCTCATATGACTGCATGAGCCGCTGTCTCCTCTCATGAGCCTCTGCCTTCAAGGTTTCTACAGAAGTCTCAAGCTCCTTCAGATGCTCCATAATCTTGCGAGACGCAGAGTGGCCTCCCCTTACCAGTTTCTGCCCTGTACTGAGCACTGCTTTGATCAAAGCATCCCGACTGCTTATCTCATTCTCCAGATTCTGGAAAGAGTAAAGAGTAAAATGACAAACCAAAAATAAAAGCTATGGAGATTTTTACACCAGCTAATATAGTCACGTAATTCCATTATACATTTATTTTCTATACATGAAGATGCAAAGTCTGAGTGAATGCTCAAAGTGGTGTGGAGGAGTTTTTTGGGGTGAAGGAGTGATTATAGAAATCAAATATAGCCATGAAGACTGGACCTTGGTGCGTATCCACCTCGGGGTATGGAGGGAAGAGGTTCTAACCACAAACCTCTTATCTGTAGATTCCACTGAAATATACCCACTTCCACGCCATCACACAGTGTTTCTTGAATTAAAATATGTCTAGGGGGGAAGAACTGATTCACCTGCTCATCAGTATTTATCACTTGCCAATGCCTTTGTAGAAGGTGCAGCTTTGCATAACAGCCATTGCAAACGCTGTGGGTACACATACTACCAGGCAGCCAAGAGGACAAGGAGAGAAGAAAATTGCCTGAACAAGTTCTTAAAGACTTTTATTGAAATTCATTTTTGAAGACTGGTAGATTTTAAAACCAAATGCGTATCTCCATATACCCCCCTCATGATATTTGCCTGGGTGGGCAAGGACCATGACGTCAATTTGTCTGTGGGCAGATGTGCATTCCACAGCTAAGTATGCCTGAGCATCTTGAGCACAAACAAACCCCACTATTTTACAATTGTTCTGTCTATTTTCATAGATACAAAACAGGTAGTTTCAGAGTTAGATTGCAGTGCTGTGTTAAGGTAGAAGAGACACCCTCTTTGAGGAGGGGAGCTGCTTTTTCAACTTAAGTATCAGACTTGGCTGGAAAAGAGCTCTGATTCTAATCTTGCCTTTAACTTCCCCCTATTAATTTCAAGACAGCCACAATGTTGTTGAAAAGTGACACCATATCTGACCCCAGCAGAATGGAATCCAGTGGCAAAGATTATAAAACGTCTTGTACTGTGTATTAATAATAAGCTAGCAGCATGAAGAACAACTTTGCAGTTAAACATTTAGGAACATGTATTCACAGTAATTCATTTATAACAGCAGGAATTTAAAAAAAAGGGGAGGGAGGGGAAACTGTGTTCCAAGCCAAGCAGCTGTGTGCATGCATATTATATTTGTGTGTAAATATAGTTTTGCAAGACAGCTTTGTTTTTTTTTTTTTTTTTTTTTTAGGTTGATACATTTCACACACAGTCTCTTTTGTGGTGACAAACCAAGGACCAAATTCTGCAAATCTGGCTCATTAAGACAAACAAGAGAGGGTGGAACTAACAGTATATTTAATTCTTGACTGTTATGTTACCTCTGACATTTGTTTGTCTGTAAGCCAACATTAAAAAAAAAGGTCTAGAGACTCTAGCTACTAAAAGATTGAGAATTCAAAGCTTATATTTTAATCCTGCTTCCGGGAGAATAAGAAGCAAAATGGCAGGAAGAATTGGTATTTTATTATGCACTGGTATTGTGGTCTATATCTCCGATTCTCACAGTTGAGACCTGGCCAATTAACACAAAGATAATTGTAGCCTAAAGCAGTATCTCCACTGTTCCTTCAGTTATCCCAAATATTTTCAGATTAATTCAGCTCAAGCATTCCTTTCTTCCGTGAACCTAATTACTTCCCTACCATGTCAAACAGCTCATAAATTTTAGGAGTAATTGCACACATAACATTTATACTTTTAATCATGATGAAACGAGTTTTTTGTTCTTATTGTCTAATCTCAAAGTCATCAACTGCATCTTGCTTAAATACAGAATTTTTACAAATAAGAGAATTACACCAAATACTAAGAAGGTGCAAACTATTCAGGATATACCCATGGTCTTACTCAGGAATATTCTGGAAGATGCATTTAAAAACATTTTACGATTCTTCATTAAATTTTGAGTACACCTAGGATAAATTAACTTTTTAAGAGACTTCATCCCTGTCTGAGTATGTCACCTGTAGCAGTCTTGACTTTCTGTCTTGGGGACATTTCATATTTTTCATAAGTTCAGACTTTTATTTGTAGACATGCAGATTGAACCAAATGCTTGGGCTTACTCTCTCTCTGCATACATATATACACACTCCCACCTTATAAGATCTTCTGTCTTTCCCAGCCCTATTGCGGATTGCACAGAGTTTCCCCAGAGGCACTTGACCTGGCACTTAAACGAGCTGTCATTTGCTAACATTAAATACCAATAGCTGCTGGAAACTTTTAGCAGGAATTTTTTTTTTCTTCCACCTTGTGTTTGCAAAGAGACAGTGCTCCTTATTAAAAAACAATTAGGAAGGCAGCTGCTGTTTTATTGGTATTTGAGATGACAGTGTTCCAGGCACTGCTTTCTCTGATGGCCCATCTGAATCTCTTCTGAATCAATTCAGAAGCTACCTTGAAAGCTACCACCGGAATGAAGGTCAGCTAAGGATCATCATAATATCCTGTTAACTCTCCATCCAGAGTAAAAAGTTTTGGGGAAAGATGTTTTCCTGAGAGCTCATCCTGAGACATCTGAGCAATGAGCTTGCTTGGATGTACTTATTGAGTTTCAAAGTATATTTGTTAGGACATCTGCTGCCCAAAGAAGCTATGACAGCATGCACAACAGTTTGTAAAATCTATTTTGTATTGCAAAGGCCAGGTTTCGAACTCAGTTCACAGAAAGAGCCAATGTGTCCGCAGAAAAGCACATGGTGTGGTACCTACACACCACTGCAATGATAAGCAGCATGGAATCCCACATGTTGCCAAGTCATGGATATATCCTTCAAAAAATGTCATTATTATAGGACAAGGATAAGAGTAATCCCTGACTCCTGTTAGCGGAAGCACAGCAGATGAAGTTTGCCAAAGGCAAAATGAATTCCGTGTCCTCTGTTTGATTCTAGAGACTGTCAATGGTTCTCACATGACTTTACCTGGTGCTTTTCTTGTAGACTCTGAACAGTTGCCAGGGATTGGCCATAATCCCTGGAGGAAGCCATGGGAAGCTTCTCATGAACCCAGGCCAACTCCTCATCAACATCTCGGAAGAACTGGTACTGAAGTCTGCTTGCCTCCAGACTCCCACGTCTCTCTTGCAGAGGATCACGTAGACTTTTATATCTGCATGTTTTAAAGGGAACCCAATGAGGATCACAGAGTAATAAGGTATGAATGCAAAATGTTCTTTTCAGAATGATGTAGCGAAGAAAAGAAAAAAAATGCAGGTAAGAAAAGGGCTGATAAAAGTAGGAAAAAGATGGCAGGAGATAGGCCAGGCACTCACACACCTTTGTACCAGTTGATCCACTCTCTCTTCTAGTTCATCAGCAAGGAAATGTTTCTCCTTCTGGAATTGCTGAGCTGTGACCACAAGCTCTTGTAGCCGGTCCCTACGGCCAGCAATATCTTCCTCCAGTTCCTCTTGTTTCTTCAGATGACTGTTCAAAACCACTAGATCATTGTTACTATACGGTGCTTTCAACTCATTTTCCACATCTTCCAACCATTTCTCCATATCCTCTACACTTCGCTGAAAATGAAGGCCCTGAGGACAAGCAAGAGGAAAAGGCCATTTAAACCTTTAGGACAGAGAATATGATATAAAAATTTTGGTCAGTAAGAATTACACACAAACATGGAGAAGCTTCCCACTGCTCAGTGAACTCTTCCCAGATATGATGGTCGTCCAAATGAAGAAGAGAATTCAGTCAGAGTGAACGCAAGAACATCAAGAGCTAATCTTACTTGCGTTGCACAAATACAAATGATGGACATAGTATCTTAAAAGGAAGCAATTTAAAGGGAGAGCTCTGTTTTATACCCACAGAGTGTTTGATGGCCCATACAAAACTCACAGTCATGAGAAGTCATGTGCTTGCAGCTAGAAGTATGAAAAGCAGCTGTGGGCTTCTTTCTCAATGTGTTGGAGAAAAGATGCCATTGGGACATGTGCAGAGTTGACATATATGAGTGAACACATTTTCCCTCAGTATCCCTCTCTGGAATCCTAATCTAAACCAGCAGCAGAAAGCAGAAGGGGCCACAGCCTACAAATCTTTTTCCCTTCATAGGGATTTCCAATTCTCCCGCCGATTCCATTCAATCAATCCACACTTAGTAGTTTCTTTGCTCTAACGGTCTTGAGGAATCAGGTCTGATTGTATCAAGTGACACACTTGTAGATGAAATGTGTAGCAAGGCAGCCATGCTATCTCTGGAAATGACACCAAGACCCAAGAACTGGCATCACTGTATTACCTTGTAAGCATCCTGCAGCTTGGCCCGTTTATCCTGGCAACTTGCTAGCAGTTCCTCCCATAGCTCTTCCACTTCTTGCAGTCTGGACTGAATGGCTTCAGGAGCATAGTGCTTCTCATGGAGCATCTTCTCCCCTTCCTATAGCAGAGAAAACAGTCAAAGTTTTCTTCCTTTGCTGAATGTACCAGAATACATCCCTTTTGCCTCCATAAACAAAGTCTATTGGCACCGCTATGTAAAGGGCTGGCTGCAGCCATCACTTCCTGACATAACAGATAGAGGTTGTAGAGACAAAGAAAAAACAGATAAAAGCAAAATGCTTATTGAAACCAGGGCAGAGACTGATTTTCCTGTTTTTCTGGCCTCTAAAATAATTTGAAATGCTAGAAGACAATGTTAGAAGACAAAGAGTAAAGAGACTCTTCATTACGCAACAGCTACATTGCCTAAAAGCTGGCAGGGAGCCTAGTTTGCAAGCACTCAGTTTTTTCTGTGTGTCCCACATTCTGTGATCACTGTTTGAAACTACGCATCCACCTGTCCTTTTCTATTCCCTTCCTTGAATGTTGAGAACTATCTTGTACAAGTGAACCACGGTATGAGCTAATAAAACATCTTTTAAACCATGTACCATTGTACCACTGTATTATGTAATAAAAATCTATCTGCATCTCTAATCTCTGAGCTGCAGATGCTTAACAGGTTGGCAGAAGAACAGGTAGAGGGGGCACAGCAAGACCTCCATCAGGTAGAAGAGTCTGTAGATATATCTTTAAGATGGGACCAAGTTTGATTTAGAAAGCTAAACTGAGCTGTTTGTACATTTTGCAATGGGGAAGAGGAGGCACAGCAAGAGAAAGATGCTATACCAGGACATCAGATGTTAATTTTCTTCTAAAGAGCAACTACTAAGGCTATTCCCAATGAAAAAGGGCACCAAGAAATAATGAGAAAGAGATTGTGCAAACAACTCTTTAAAAACTGATCAGTTTAGAGAGAATTGTAACTCCACCCTTTAACTCCCCTGTTGTGTCTGCACACAGGGGGATTAAAAGGTTTTTTAGAGAAAATAAAAGAAAAAAAAAGAAAAGGGGTTCTACAATACTGGATGCAGGTGAGTCTGAGGAGGGAATCTACCTTTAATGCTTAGTTATCTATTGCAAAATACAGCTAGTAAGCACTGTGCTGAAAATAAGGTTGATAAACATGTAACAGTCTGTTCTTCCAAACTCATCATCTGATCGCTGCTTCTGCCAAGTATCTGACAAAGCTTGTCAGACTTCCCTCGTATCTCTCCTACTAGCACGTCTCTGCAAAGGCAACATTTGAAAACTCTTCTTGATCCTTTTGGTTGGATACCTCTTATTTGACTTGCTGAAGTTGTGTATCCAATCAGCTAGGTTCCCTGCTGGAAAGAAACAGGTGTACCTCTAAAATGGCATCACCCCAGAGAGAAGTCTCTAAAGTCAGTGGATTGAATCTTTCATTGAAAGCACCCATCTCTTTCCATTACATGCACAGTGAGTACAGATAGCAAGTTCACACTACGCATAAGAGAGAAGCTGAAAGAAACTGATGGTCACAGAAAGTTCTTGATGGATTAACAGATTAAGCTTCTCAGTCCCCTCAGAGACAACGTGAACAATGTCCGTGAAGAGACGGTGATTCCCCCTCGCTTGTTTCAGACCACTGTAACTCAGACTGTCTGCAGTCTTTCATGCCAGTTGCCCACTCTTGCATTCAACCCCGCTTCTCACAGATTTGATGGTGTCCAGGCGATTTCTATTGGCCATGATCTCTGCTTGGAAAGTCTGGTGCTTCTGCAGTTTGGTCTGCAGATTGCTTGGATCCTTCCAGCTATCATCCTGGGCAATGCTGTTCTTCTCATTGATCCAGGCAGCCACCTTTGGGGAGGAAAGAACAGAAGTAGACAAAACCTGCAGTGTTTCTTCACCTCCAACCTGCCAAGCTCTTCTCTAATACATATAAACCATGGGACTGGTGAGTGGGGACACAAATGAGTTGTCCTTCTGCAGTTCTGCTTCCCTAAGCTCCTCCTGTCTTTCATAATGAAGTCACTCCTATATCTCTGTTTACCAGCACTGTTACCTGGAAAGTGGGCTGTCTCCATGAGATGGTCCCCATGCAGTGAGAAAGCGCATGGGCACATGTGTGTATGTACACATGTGTGCATGGGGGAGAAAGAGCAATTATCTCCCTATTTCTAACCTGCTGTCAGTATCTCACAAGAACTGATTTGTCTTTTCCCATTAATTTTAAAATGGTGGCACATTCCCTTTTAATGCATTTATTTCTTCTGCATTTTGCTGGTGTCCAATGCACAGTAGATCTTTCATCTGGTGACTGGAGGGAAGCTGTGACTTGAAAGCTGAAAAATATCCCTTCACTCTTATCCTCACCTTTCCCAATATCATCTCATTCCAGACGCAGTTCCTTAATTTTTCTCACAGCAAATCCCCTCAGGGATTCAGATCTATGCAGCGCAGTATGTTTTAAGAAACCAGAATACCATGAATCCTGTGTAATCATACCTCAAAGGAATTCCTCAGCAACTTCTGCAGAAGCCTTGATTCCTCTAGCAGATGTCTGCGAGCAGCAGCATTCTCCAGCAGTTTCTCTTTTCTAAGATGAAGACAGATGTGTCAGGTAAAAGCCACAGAGTGAATTAGGCAGGATAAGGGTTTTCGATTTTCACCTCTAAAACACACGTGATCTAACCCTCCATTCTCTGGGAGAGAAATGTCCCTAATATGCAGCCTCCCATGATTTGGACTGTCAGAGAAGATGCTCAGGACACTATAGGAAGGATTACTAGCAGATAGATACATTAAAGTACACACAAATTCTGTATATATGATATCTGATGTAGGAATCACCGTTATTGCCTTTCAGGGTACAAGAGAACATAAACTCAGCATGTTTCTTATATGGAAAGCCTGTGACTATGAAGGTATTTGTCAATGACAAACCAAAGCTACACCATCCTTTCACCTTTTTTCCAAATGCAGACCTGCAGCACTTTATTCATGTTAATGCAGGCATGAGATAGTTTGACCATATTATCACTTTAATCGCAAGGGATCTCCAATCACTCTTCGTAAATTTTACGTGTATCTTTTCATCTACCATAGCACTGAATACAACTGCTTCTACTGTCAGCATTTTTTTAAGATGAACAATATGCAACGTGGTAGTAGAAATAAAGTAATTCACATGAAAGGGCAAGATCTGATCAGAAAAATTGCAATTGCCCTAATAGATAATTTGAGCAGGGCTTTAAGATCAACCCCATTAGAGCAGTGAAAAAGCAGTTGTGTAGCAAATGACCTTTCTTGATGGCATCTAATGATATCAAGTGTTTAATGGTACATCAGGCCTCTTATTTGCAGCACTGTCCCTAAGGCTAGGCCAGGATACAGAATTACAGGAAAACTGCCTTTTTCTGAATCCTGCCCCACCTCCACTTAACTGTATTTTGGAAACCTCCTAATGAAATATTGACTAGTCTCAGGCCAGTTTGGCAAGATCACAGTGCAAAGTACATAGCTGAATAAATGCAAACCAGTTTATGGTTCTCTTAAATCATTTAAAGATATTAGTCACATGGGAAGAGTTTCATTGCAAAAGAGATGGGTGGCTGACATGGGAAGGGTTTGACTTCACCTCCTCAGAACGGCCTGGCATCTGTTGGTGATGTTGTCTGAGTCATAATGCTTGTTCTGCATTAGCTGCTGAGCAAATGAAGCCATCTCATCAATTTTATCCATCTGAGCTTCCAGGGCTTTTTCAAACTGTGTGTGTTTCCGCTGTAGGCTCTCCACACTAGACACTGAGTCCTAGATAGAATTCAACAAAGGGAAGCTGCTTTCAGTCAGAGTTTTTCCATCTACAACACTGATAATCCAGAAGCTAAATGGCATTTACCCCACATTTGCAAGCTGTCAATAAAATTTATTGGTCTTTGAAATTTATTGGCATTGAATCTGAGACTTGGGGCCTAAATAACGTTCTATGCATGGTCTGATGCCATTATTTAGCTTCTCCTGCCTATTGTTGTGCTGCATAGAACATATCACTTTTCAAGAGATAAAGCGTCAGCTCCCAATCATAAATCAATCCTAAGACAGATGCTATTTTGGAATCAAATGTGGGATGCCAAACTGAGATCAGAGTTAAGTGAACGAATATGTCACAGAAAGAGTTTAAAATTAGAGCCTCGCCTTTCAACCCATAGAATTTGTAAAAGCTCAGATCCAGATTTGAATTTGAGGACTGGAGTCTGACATTACAGTTAATCTGGAGAGAAACATGGAATTTGACTTCTTGTAACATTTGTGAATCCCAAGCTTAATGACTCAGAGTTCTCTTTTCAGCACCCCTCTGCACTTTTAATCCTAGAATCAGTGGTGCTCAAATGTTGTTACTGCAATAAACTCTGCTTTCCACTATCCTAAAGGAAGCAACAAAGCTGGCATCACATGGGTCAAAAAATAAGAACTTCTGGGTGCTTACATGAGCCATTGGAAGGGAAAGTACTCACAGAGCATTTTCTGTACATTGCTGAGCTAAATATGACTGGAAAATGGGTGGCTCCTTCTAAGTCTCATATACTTCAATGGAGGGACTATAAATACATACCTTCAGGCTCAAAATTACAGAAACAGACACCAGCCACTAACATTATATGTTTTTCATACCATTTGTACCTATTATGTCTACATTGAACTCTGAGATGTAATTGTAGTTCCTGTAGAGACAACTGATTTGGTAGCACTACCTATACAAGATGCAGGGTAAGCTAAGCATCAGAACATATATCCAGCATCCTGCATAGCTTTTGCAACCCACCCATCAATCTGCATTTTCGGTTATTGCAGTGTTACTGGTACCTGAGGTAGGTAACTTAAAGCTACAGTGGGGGTATGTCAGCAGTGACAGCAGCAATGACTTGCACATTGCTGGTAAATGTATTTGGGTCAGATATGACCAGTTAGAAAGATGCAGTCTCATTTTCCTGCTATAATCACAGTAGTTGGATTGTTTCATTACTCTTGGGACTGAGAATCCTATCCTGTGTGAATTATCAAGGAAAGAAACCCGGTCATAAGCAGTCAACAAGACGGAGCACTAACTTAAGAAGCAGAAAGATCACAGGAAGGTGCAGAGCACATCATCGTGCTTCACAGCTCCCTTTCCTCCAGACCAATTGCAGAGAAAATTGTAATTTCTCAGAGCACTTACCCCTAAATCCTCATTAGCTAGGAAAGCCTCTTTGCTGCTGAGCCAGCTCTCAGTCTGTTCCACATAGCCATAGAATTTCTGTATAGGGAAAAAAAGCAGTCATAAACATGGTGTAAAACAGAGTTACACCTGACTTTGGCAAAGTACGCTATAAAAAACAAACTTCCAGGGCTATTCCAAAAATTAACTGCATAGCACTGGATGGCAATAAGCATTAGATGCTACAAACCCCACATGCATAACAATTATTATTGTAACTTTCTCCTTTATAATATGATTATTTCTTTTTGTCTAAGACATAGGATACAAGTACTTGTAGCTTGTTCGCTAATATTGTAGAGTGCTGTGTAAGGTAACTGGCCAATAAAAAGAATGGTGCCATGACCTGAAATAAGTAGAATGTAATATATAAAGAAGCACGAAAGCAGCTCCTTACCGTATGGTTTAAGTTCTCATATATGTGAAGCTTTTTAGATGGGACTAGTAGCACCAGCTGTGCTTAAAGGTACTTGACATTCTCCATTGTAAAATTTCTGTTTCAGTTATTTCTGACTTTTGCCAACAAGCTATTTGAGCAGAAATTTTGTAAGTGAGATGACTGTTACAGGGAAGTATTTCTGGAAAACTGCAGCCAAAACAGTTCTTTTATCAAAAAAAAAAGTCAGGGAAAAAAACAGTATTCTGTCCATGCTAAATTTTTCTTCAGATCTTTTTTTTTTTTAAATACTTGCCTGGCTCCGTGTTTTTTTGGGGAGGTTATAGAATTTGGTAGAGTAGTGATTTTCCATTTTAAGTATGTGCCTTTTGCCAGCTGCATGAGAGTCTGACCAAATTTTGCTAAGTTTTATAGCCTTTGAAAAACATGAGAGCATATATTCCACAGAAATGTCTTTGATTTGTAAAGGTACAATTTCTAAACAGTCCTGCTACCACAGAATATGCTTGGCCCTCAGCATGCTTTCTGGAAACCAGTGAAATATACATTAAACACTGGGTATTATTAGCATATCTTTCATTATACCATCTTAGAAATGTGCTGTTTATACCAAGGAAAGTTGTCAGTGGCACGTGCATTCTTTGTTGAATGTCTTTCTACTCACCTGTAAATCCTGTGCCTGAAACAATTTTATATATTGCTCCTGCCATGCTTGGATCAATTCAGACCAGGCTTGCTGTAGTCTGGAGAGGGACTGGTGAATCTCAGGGGTTGCATAGTGACCAGAATTGGCAAGTTCTTGCCCATAGTTACTGAGAGAGTTGAATCTTTCCACTCGTGCTTCAATCTCCTCCTAAAACATATTACTAAGGTTGATGTCAAAGGTTTATGGAACGCCAGTTATTCAGAATACAAGCCTTAAGGGGAAGAATATGGGCTGTAACTTTCCAACACTAATATTTGTGTGGAAAATCATTCATCTTTGAGATATGTTACTGAAAGAGCATAGAATTGCCTAAGAGAAAATAAACGTGAACAATAAATTACTTTATTGCTCTAGGAACAACTGGTCTCCTACAAATCAAAACTGGGATTAAATTAGAAACAGATTAGAAAATGCTTAGATATATATGAACACAGTTTTGAACATCCATAATACCATATCTCCCCCAATCTTCGCACATAAAGGTGGTTCTTATGAGAAACAGTGCCTAGAATTTTTCCTCTTCTGACAAATAAGTTGGCATCAGATTGTTACATTAAAGACATGGTTTTACTTTATTTTGCGGTGTTAAAATGAAATACATTTAACTTTTTCACTTGGTCTGAGGAATGAGTTATGCCTATATACTGAATCCTGAAGGTGAAAGCATTACAAGCAACTGTGACTGCTGCAAACTGAATGTGGAATTCCTAATGTAAACAATTTGAAAATAAAAATAACCATGCGCTGAAATAATACCATGTATTAACATATAAACCACCTTAAAAACTATGGCATATACTATTAAATGTCTGAATTAGAACTGCTGTTTTTAGGGCTTTTTTGGGGTGTGGTGCTGCCCAATCATAGACAGCACAGCTGTAAGATAGCCATTCTATTTTTCTAATTCAGATTAGCACCTTGTGTTCAATTCTAGTCTCTCCTAAGGACTTTGGTTTGAGCCACTAACATGAATGAAAAAAAACCCTCCATTTTTCTTGTCTTGTCTATAATTTTATTTTAGTCAACTCAACAGAAAAGAACATATTGCCTGGATTCTTCCTTTTCTTTGTGACTATCTCCTTAGAGCCATTTGGGCTCCTTTACTAACAGATATTAAAGACTTAGATCTTGCTACCATCTAAATGGTAGCATCAATGGTTTGGGGTGTTTCTATTGTGACAAACAATTATTAGCAAAAACATCGTTAAGTCTGTGATAAGAGAGCATTGTTAAAGTGCAAAACTCTGAAAAAGGAGGGGACTTCAGGCACTTCATACTAAATTCAAGTCTAGAAAATTAATCAGAATCTACAAACTATTTGTGCTAATAATGGTACCCACAGAGCACTGGATATTAGTCATGATTCTGGGAACATGATTTTTAGAAAAAGTAACATAACTACACAGAAAAGGTAACACAACAGCTGAAAGACAGCTATGACGCTTGGGAAAAAGTAAAATACAACTTTTTTCTAAGGTTAATTAACAATAACAGTCCTTTTAGAAAATCCACCAAAAATATTAGCCACCAAAAGATTGTGTGGTAATTAGTACTGGGATATGAAGTGTTTCAGAACAGAACGTATAGTACCATCCAATGGTAATTTACTGCCCTGTGTGAGACAAACTGCTGTTTTTATTTTCCTTTCAGGTAAATCGAGTTTGCATGACTAAATCTAACTCATAGCTAGAATTAACTGGCATTAACTTTTTGGCAATTCGAATAAAGAGATTGGCAGTGAGCATGTTACGATACCGAACCAGCTTTTTACCTACAGCGTTGGACAGCAGTACAGGTGAGAGCTAATGGGGCCTTCTGAGATTTTTTGCAGAGACACGAGCTGCCAAACAGCTCATGGGAGATAGTTTTGTCAATACGTAGGTGACTTCTGTCCATAGACCGTTTTCAGTAACAGGCTTTTCACCATGTTATTGACAGATGCATGCAGCAAAATTCTGCTGTGTATGCAGCAATTAATTCCCCTGGGAAAGATTCCCAGTACATTCAATTGGCAGCAATGATGATACTTGCCTTTCTCTCCTGATGCTCCTCAATCATGCTTTCTGCTTCATTTGCACTTTTAGGAAGCCCCCCTGCTTCCATTACACCTCTGATGTTTTGGGTCCAATCTAGCATCTCCTTCATCTCCAAGTTAAACTTCTGCAACTGATACGAGGCTGCCAGCTTCTCCTTCCTGCCACACAATGTGCAGTTCAGCATTATCCAACACAGAATTATCTTGTTGCCTCTCCCTCCCCATTTGCAGAGGAAAGTATCCTAGGAGAAGTCAAATGAAGTGAAATCAAGCCTCCTAGCTTTCCCTTACAGTTCCTAACAGTCCTCATGTTAAACCAAAGTCACAGAAGATGCACACTGCCTTGGAGACAACATGCTTACCTTATTTTCTACATCAGTTCACTAGGACAAGAAAGGTAAAAAAGCCTTCATAGCTGTTGCTTCCAGCAATTATCACAGCTCAGGCCTAAGCCTTTCTTGTTTTGGAAAGATTCAAGAAAAAAAAAATCTTCTAAAACCATCCAAAAGTAAGTCTTTCACAAAGGTTTTGTAATAGATTTAATTCGATAGTCTGGAGGTGTTTTAGTAACATTATTTAGTGGGATAAGCCACAAACTAATTGTATTAGTTTTTCCAAAGTCACATCAGTGGAACTTTGCTTGTACCAAGTCACACTTGTTCCAATGCGGGTGTATTAGCTGCCTGTATAAACTTTGTAAAGGATCCTCAAAAACTTTCAAAAGGCCCCTGGCTGGTAGATTTGAGACCCCAGGGAGCAGCTTTGCTCCCGCTGAGAGATATTCAGACCACTACAAGTCTTTACCTTTGTTTGGCCTGTCCCTGGAGTCGTAGCCAGTTGTTTTTCATCTCCTGTTGCTTCATAGTTAGTTTGTCATTTATGGATGGATTCCTTGTAGAAAGGCGGAAAGATTTCAATTCCAATGGCTGGGAAGAGATTTATAGTGGGGTGAATTTATGCCAAATGCTTATATTCATTCCTGAGTTTGCCTTTCAGGAAAAGTAGTTCATTTTAAGATCCTAGTTTTCAAAAGCAGGGACTTACATTACAATAACAAAATATACAAAGGGACTTGTTATATGCACAAAAAATACACATGCGTTTGTGAGCAATCATCCACGTGAAGAAAGAGGGCTGTGTGTTGCTTCACATGCACAAAAGTTAATTTACAGTTAAGAAAGTAGTTATGCAGAATAGGGACAAACATACAGAAAAAGAAGTTGTAATTGTAACCTCTGTTAGCTTAATCTAACTAAGATGGGTAACAAAAGCCATGAAAATATGGCAGTACACAGAGGCAACCAGATTTGCCTTTCAGCAGAAGACTCAAAAATTGTTTGTATCTATTTCAGCTAACAACAGCATCAAAAACTATTTTCAGTGCAGACTTCTAGTTGAAGCTGTTTTCTTTAACATAGCCTGATAAACAGCAATGAACACTCACCAGCCTAGGTTTAAAGTTGGTATCTTTCTTGTAAAACTCCACCAAATTGATGAAAATGAAGAATTTTAATTATGCAGAAAGGAGAATATCCCAGGCTGGTTTTAATCCATAAGAAAAGTGCAGATACTATACTTTGTACGTGGTATTTGTGGTAGCATCAAAAAAAAAACCCCAAACCTCACTCATCTTTCTGTTTCCATGCAGCAACTTCCCCATACAGCCTCGCTAATGCTATCTGTGGAATGCTAACTAGTAACCACCCACGTTTCATATGAGAATTAGCTAACAAAGTCACAATGTGTGAATGTATCACGCATATTGTCACCATTTGCATACTATTGTGAAGAAAAAGTGCAGAGAAAGTTTGCAAAAATGTTTTTTATATGAGAAGGCTTAACACCCTGGCCAGCAGTGAAAACGGTGAGAGGTTGTCATAGGAGTTCTACTACTGCGGTTCAGCTGAAACCTTTTCATTAAAAATATGCAATTATATAGGAGCTTAGACCCATATTTAATGCTCAAGATTAGTCCTCAGTGATGCAAACTGGCCATTTTACAAAAGCCAGAGCTGATCAGGCAGGCAACTGTAACACAAGATTTCTGGTTTTGATGTCTATGTCAGAAAACTACACGCCCTGTGGGTTTTGCATTGTAGTTCTAAACAGAACTGAAGTCATGACTTTGGTTCAAGTCAGTACAGAAAGATGGAGAGTTAAATTTGGATTCCACGCTTTCCAGAAGATATAGGACAGTCTAATCTGGCTTGTAGGTGAGGGTCAGAGAATCAGCTAACATGTTAAAAGGGGACTTCTCTTAGATTTGGTGCATTCAGGAAGAATAACACGTGATACGATAAAGTAGGATTAAGCAGCACAGTATTTTACTGAGAAGAAATCTGTGCTGCATTTGCATTGCAGTGCAATTCATACTAATGAATCTGAAGAGTCACACTGATCTTTGCACCGTGTTTCCAAGAAGCAAAAATGAACTTTTTTACAATATCCTCTGTACTTCCCCATTTCTTACCTCCATTTTGGACTTAATAACACTGATTTCTCTCTCCATCTCTTCATGCCTTCGAATCAGGTTTTCCACACTTTCCACATCTTTCCCATAATCCATTGCTTGTATCAGTACACTCTGGAGGGGGCAGTAGGATGTGCAAATGGTGAAGATGACAAAAAGCAAAAGAATCCTATCTTAATTCTTTCAAATACTCTCCTCCTTCACTTCTTTGTATTGCCATGTGAATGTTCTTACTGTCTTTTAAAATATCAACAGGGCACCTTGTCTGCACTCCTTACAGAGGTGGAACAAGGATTCACAACTCTTTGAACAGTCGCAATCCTACCTAAGGTGTCTCTGGTCATTCACATATGAAACAAAGGAATACTTCCATGCATTTCTCAATCTTTCTTTTCCCTTTTTTCCCATATTCCAGAACAGCCAAGTATTTCCCATTAAATTGTGGCACAGAAATTTTCAAGTGTGTTTTATGAAAATATGGAAAATAAAATTGACTTTCAGAATCCTACCAGAAATGAAATCCCATACAACGAAGAAATACGTTCATAAAAGTTGTTATAAAAATTTCAAACCAATGGCTTTGTAACCTTAAATAGTACCACTATGTATCTGCCTACTGACTTTAAGTAAATTAATATCATTATTTATGTGGATAAAAAAATTTGGGTTTATATAGCCTTTTTCTTCTATTAATCTCAAAATTATAACCCAGGATAGACATTTTTACCACCATTTTCTGAGTGAATAAGATTTTTATACAACTTTTCAAAAGTTGCATATTTAATATATCTGCATTGCACAGCAGGTAGAGATATGCAATCTAGTGTTGAATGAACCAGCTCTGAATTCGGAACACTAGAAGTTGCTATATTCAAGGGAAGTAAATAATTCAGAAAAAGCTCTATGAAAGCTCAGCTAACTGGCTTTTGGTATTCAGAACTGACTTGGCTCAGCACTGTCTGAAGGAGAGGGACACCTGTGTCAGTAACACAGCAAAAAATCGACACCAGTCCCTTAGCTTCTTAGAGTTGTATCCTACTTACTGCATCTTGCTGTGTTCCTTTCTTGTGGAAGGATTTACTACATTATATGGAGATGTCTACACGTGTAAAGATGCTGCAGCTTAATTACTTGTCTAATTCTCCTTACAGTTAGTGGAAAGAAGGAGTCACTGCTGGAGCATGATTTATCTCATCCTCAGGAGGACATCTAAAATAGGTCAGATGCACTGAGCTCTAGAATTACCTGCTTCTTTCTACTGACTGTGGAAGAAACCATGGATGACTGACTACTTTGGATATAGCAACTAGTCACCTGATACTAAAAGTACTATTTAATAGGCAATACCATTTCGCTAGAGACCATTAATTAGAATCATAGCATCACAGAATAATTTAGATTGGAAAGGACCTCTGAACATCATCTAGTCCAACCCCTGCCCAAAGCAGGGCCACCTTAGATCAGATTGCTCAACATCTGATCTAGTTGAGATCTGAATATTTCCAAGGACAGAGAATCCACAGTCTCTCTGGGTAAGCTGTTCCAGTGTTGGAGCACTCTCATTGTGATTTTTTTCACTTTACACCTATTTGGAAGTTTTTTTGTTGCCACTTGTACCCACTGACTCTCACTGTTTCACTATGGACCTCCAAAAAGAGTCCAGCTTCATCTTCTCTGTAACTTCTCATTAGGTAAAGACAGCATCCCCTTTTATTGCAGGCTCTAATCTGTAGTTTCTCACAATACATTTCAAATGTACCTTTTCAACTGTGAATGCCTTAGAATTGGTAATCTGCAAAATGTTTAATGATATTTCAGCCTTCCTACAAACTTGATACACAGACAACTATCAAAGGTCACTGCTGGATACTCAGTATCTCTCTAGCAATCGGCATGCCTGGGTTTATCACTGTCGGCAAAATAGAACATTTTCCCATTTCAATTAATCAAAATCTGAGAACTCACCTTCTCAGTAATTCTCTCTGTGATGTCATCAATTTCTCTTATTATGGCATGAACCTCTAGGGCTCCCTCTAACTTCTTCCTGTATGCATTCAGGTTACCATGGAAACTGTTCCACCTTTTATGGAAAAGAATATTTTAGAGGTGTATTTCAGAGGTGAGAATTTCTACAACTGAGTTTCATGATGCTCAGATCTAAGTAAAGACAGGATTTTTGAACTACCGTATGTATTGACCCCCAATTACCTGCAACAGGGGACACATCACAGAGATAAAGCATTAGCCTGACAAGACTATCTGTTTATATTTATTCCAAGTTTTCAGGACGGCATGGGGGTTAAAAGCTAAAAAGTACCAATTCCGTTTCCTTAAACCACACCGTCCCTATCTTTGTACTTTTAGCTCTTAGCTAGTGGGCTGTGAAGTAGCAAAAGCAATATGCACTTCACCAGGACAACCATGTGAACAGATGCAAGTGTCTTAACTTCATGGATCTAGTGTGCAAAGTGCTGTGAAACAGCATATTTGCCTCCAAGGGTAGAAACATGACTTTGGCCCTGCTGGATTAGAAGTCCTTCTGGCTAACTGCTCTGAGAGTCCTGAAAGGCAACTCCAGTGCCTAATGTTTGGTAGTCATGATATTAAAGAGGAAAATATGTGTCGCAATTCCCCCCATTATCCCAGCCTGAGACACCTAATCTTTGCTTCTTGTTTTTGCTTTATGCAGAAGCTTTAAAAGCATACTCACTTCTCATTCAGCTGCTTCCGGCGCTCATATATTGTCTTTGTTTCTTCCTTGTTCTGTCTCTCCAGTTTCATGGCCAGGGCATTGATAGCCTTGATGTGAGCATCATCCACTGTTGTCTCCTGTAAAGTGAGAAAGGAACAAAGGTATGTGTTTGAGATGTTTGTGATCACTGAGACATGAAAAACAACAATAACAGCAACAAGCAAGAGTTTTACCTCACTGCCAAACATTTCAGACACATGGGGTTTGCTCTACTACAACTGCTGGTGTTACCAGTCCCTGATGAGAAGACAGTAAAGGCAAGAAAGAACATTAATGACTGTAGATACAACAATGATCTAGGTCTAGACGAGGACCCTCAGAGCTTCATTTCTAAGCCAGACATTCCAGCAGGGGCTCATTTGTTGAAGAAACATAGGTGCAGTTGCTGGTTACATAGGTGGCTGCTGTGGAAAAGCTGATGTGGGGCAGATTGTTCCTCTTGTCAAACAAAGGTAGTGACTTGTGGCTCCTACGCCTACTCGCTGTTTTTTCTAGATAGGCTTCTGTCCAGAAGTGCCTCTGTAGTGCGGACAACAGGCTTAAAATCCATACAGCCTTGAAAACCCAGACAACCCATGCCATTGTGTTTTCTTCTAAAGCAACATCACTGCATTTTAAAACGTATGCTAAGTCTTCAAGGCAACTTGCTTCCCATGTACATACCAAGAAAGGATAATATTTGCACATTGCACATATAATCTGGACTATAGTGGAATAATTGTTCTTTTGGAGCATGACAAATGGCCAAAACTGCACACTGCTCCAAGATTCAAAAACATTCTCTATTTTTCTAAGACCAGTAAATCACAAGCTTAGCAGGGAGATACTAATCACTGGTGTAATAGAAGCACAGCTGCAAGATGCCAGCACACTGTTAACAGAAGTATTGACTCCATTTGTATTTCACTTATGCTACATCCATACCAATGTGCATGCTTCCATATGTGCTTTACTATTACACACAGCCATAAAGTAAACAAAAGAAACCTGTAGACAGCCAGATATTCTTCAGAAACCCTGCAGTCTCCTCTCCTGGTAAATAACAGCAGCACAATGTGACAGATTATGAGTAGAACATCTGGCAGCCATTAATGCAGGATGATTGCTCCCTACCCTGATCTCAGATTTGTCTAGTGAGGAAACCTAGACTGGATGGATGCACACACTATGCCAGGACCAGCCTCCTTCTGTTTGTACTATGAAGTACTGTATAACTAAGCATCAGCTATGAGGGTATCACTGGCCCAGCCTTTTTCTGCAGGAGTCATGTTCAGAGTGGTACAGGAGCAGCAGCTACAAGCGGACAGTATCTAAGGCCAAGAGTTTCCCGTGGCACATAAAATCTACTTTAGTTTATAGAAAGACTTTCCTATTCAGAGTCTTATGCTGACTGGGACACTGGGTTGTTTCTACCTCTTTCAACATCCTTCTTTTAGCTGGTACAACCTGTAGCAGAGCCCTTGCTCCATCCCTTAGCTCACAGTTCAGCTGGTGAGGACTGAAGGGCCAATCAAGAATTCTTCACTAACTCCCTGGTGCTGACGCTGAGTATTTTGGCTCTCTACCCAAATCCAGTACTAATGCACTGTCACAGGAGGTTCTGCTGGGCTCTGGAAAGGGGAGTTCAGGGTTTTCTCCCAGGTGTCAGGCATATCTATACTGTTACTTTGCATAGAAGAGGATTGTCTCCTTCTGCTATTAGGCAACAGAAATAGAAGATGAGAGCTGCCATAACAGGACTTGGCAAGAAGATAAGAGGCAAACAAAGGATAAAAAAGTATTAAGAGAGAATGTTAGAGTAAACCTCACTCACAAAGTCCTAATACACCTCTTTCCAGACGTTCCTCACAGCTTCCAGACTAGCAAATCAGCACAGTAATCATCTGTGCATGACACTCAGACCTGTTAGTCCACATCTGTAGCAGTTCACACAAACAGAGAGAACAAGAGGCTACTGCAAATGCATCCCCTTGATGTACAACCTCACAGCTCTCATGATGGGAGCTGAAGCACATCACAAGGACGCCCTTGTTGTGGCAGGGCCTGTTCCCCAGAACTCCTGAGGTTTGGTGCCCAGGTTAGCACATCTCACTGTGGGCAAGAGAGGCAGCTGGCATGACTCAGCACCACAAAAGAGGGTCAGAGATCTCAGCACAGAAAGGTGAACTGTGCAGCTGTCTTGTCACATGGCGGCTATCCAGCGTGTACACCATTGCTCTGTTTTACTAAATGTCTGATTATTAACATTATGATTTATGACTAAACACATGTGCTGTATAAACAAAGGCCCCCAAATATATGTGCTTCATTTGGATGAAGGAATATGAGAAACTTGACTGTTCCTCAGCAGGAGGGGAAGGGAGAAATAAAGGAAGGAAAAGGAGAAAGTGGTCAATTTTTTTTAATGGGCTTGTTCATGCAAGGTCTATATCAACTTTCAGATTTAAACAAACATGGCTGAAACAACCATTTTTAATCCACTTCTGGGTGGAACTCACTGTGACTTTGCGGCCGCATGAATTAAATTTTAGGTTGTGTCATGAGCGCCTGACAGTTCTGTTTAGACATCATCAAAGCGGAAGGCACAATGAGGGAAAATACTATCTTTTTTAATGGCTTATAAAGTGGCAATGCTTCCCACCTCCCTGATCTTTCATCTCCTCAGGGTACTGGAACCGTGTTTGTTACCTGGATATACTGCTGGGCTGGAAAGTTAACACAGCTGCTTCCAGCCACACAAGGAATGTGCAGGAAAAACACCTCTTACCCCTGATGTTGCTCCACGGAACTCATTCAGCTTTTTCATGAGCTGCAGGCAGTGTTCATAGTCGTTTCCCACATCACCTACATTAATCATGACTTCCTGGTGAAATAAGCAGCAGACAGGCAAACATTCAGGCTAAGAGTACAAGAACACAGCACGTCCCAGTGCTTATGCTGATGCAATAAGTTCCATGATGTGCCTGTAAATCACTGACCTACAGCTTCTGAAGTAGTCTCTTCTGATCTTTAAATAATTATGAGACTGAGTCCCAGCTCCCTCTCCAATCTATTACTGATTATGGAAGCAAGCTCTGAATGAAAACTTGGTGGATGAAGTGGCTCTTCCTTCTCTCTTACATGGAGAAACTTTCAGATTTGGTACACAATGAGAGTGAGTGCCATTTGCCAAATGCTTCAAGTCTCTTCCATTCCAGTCTGCTTTCATTTCTCTCTCTCCATAGAGACACTTGAGACGACCACCAATAATCACAATCTCTTTATGTGCACATTTTACATAAGAACACGTGCTAATACTGTCTAACTGACTCTGGCATGGAAACACTCCAGGAAATTTTTAGAATTTGTTGAATCATTCCTTCCATATTGTCTGTAGAACATGTCATGATTCTTCTAGGCAAAAGCCACTAAGAAAGTGTCCTGGAAGATGACACATTTATCAGAAGATCACTGCTAAATAGCAAGTCTCCAGTGTGCTGCTTGGGTTAAATACTAGAATCCATTTACCTTCTCCCTGATCCATGCTTCCACCTGGTCCACCTTCTGGAGAAATTCCAGGAAGTCCCGGCTGTCCTCCAGCATCTTTCCACGAGCAGCAACAGCTCTTTTCAACTTCTCCCAATGCTCCTGAAGCATGCGGACTCGGCGACGGATCTCTCCTGATTTTGGGTGACCCTTTGATACCAGGGCTTCTCCTTTCTTCACATTCAAAAGAAGAAATTAGAAACGAAGATTGCCACTAATTTTTAATGTGATTCTCAAGTTACATGACTTTTCTAGAAGGACTCTTTCACTTTGCTAACCTGGACTGCACAATAAATTACTAATATAAATTCTCACTGCCCAAATGATACTGCTCAGCTGGAAAGCTTTTACATCTGGAGGGAATCAAGAACACTAGGATTTGAATATTTCCCTGCCAAGAATGACATTCATGGAACAGAAGCACCAAGAGAGATATTACATGATGATTGCACCCTTCAGCTATGTAATTCACCCAGTTTCAACAAGAACGTTCACAAATCAGGCATGAAATCCTATTTAACTTTTGTAGAAGTAATCACCCCAGGCAAGGAACAAGTCAGCGATATCTTCCTATTCGGGCAATAAGGAAAGATGGAAGTTCCCTGGATAGAGCAATTAAATCTTTCTGTTGTAAATTAACAGCATTACATTTCCATGGCATAGCAACTGGATTCTTGTCACACAAGTAGGGTAATTGATACAGAAGTGGTAAACAAGCTACCCTTCCTTTTCAGTTCATCTATATGTCCTTCTTTGGATAACCAGCAATAACCTGTAAAACACCAGCAGAGTGAGGGAGTTACCTTATTAACAGCTGTGACGATTTCTTTATTTGCTAGAATCTCTGCCTCAAAGACTTGGTGTTTCTGCAGCAGCTTCATTTTGTCCTGCAGATTGCTAGGGTCATGTATGGAAGGATCCTCTAGCTTCTGCATGCGCTCACTGATCCAGTCTTCTGCCTGCAGCAGTGTGAGGCATCAGAGTTAGCATGACAACTACATGCCGTCCTGGGGCCTCCTCCCAGGACATGTCATTTTTCTATGCAAGTGTCTATGCCGGGCTAGGTAGATTGAGCTGGGAGCTGACAGCGGCTCTCCAGTTTCTGAAATATTGTACTTGATAAGAAACAAAAGCAGGTAGGAATGAAAATATTTTTTATCTGACCCCAAGAATAATGAAAATTCCTTGAATATTCCAATCTTTATCACAAGCCATAAACAGATTACACAATCTTCTAGATTAGAGAGAATCCTTGAGCAGATAATGCAGCCTTGACACGGTAGACATATTTAAAATGAGATTATGACAGCTGAGCCTTGGATTTAGGGCTCTGAGTTTCATCTCCTATCTCTGTCATCGACCTACCTGTAAACTGGATTAAGATTCTTAAGAATTCTGCGCCTCACCTATAAAATAGCACTAACATTTTCTGATCTCAGCAATGTTGTGAGACCTAAATGGAGAATGCAAAGCAAATAAAGCCTTACTGATGGGCCAAGCACTAGTCAGATTATTTGAAAGCAAATACAACTCTATTTGCTGTTACACTTCATAAAATTCAAAATTGTCTAGTTGGGAACATCAGATTCAGACAAGCAGGTGAACCATGAGGACTAACAAAGCAAGGGTTATGTGTTTCTCTCATTAAATTATTTTTTAGGGGATTTAAATGTATGCACAACAAAATGGACAAGAGGATAGTGAGTTTTATAGAATTTTCTTTAAAGTCTGCTGATCTTTAGCCCTTAGCACTGAAGGCAATATTTTCTATCCATCAAAACACTGAAAACTGAACACCTGACATGTAACTGATCCTGTTGTCCTCAGACCACTGAAGTAACCTAATGTTTTGACCACACAAGAACAGCAAATTGAAGCCAGCTTTATCAGTTTCAAAGCATCTTGGCTGTCCTTGTGGAACTGTGCTACATGCACACAAGACTTGACAACTGGAGGATTTTCTCAGTTAATTAATGATTTGAAGTGTTGTTTCAGCTGCTGAAATTCTATAAACAATAACAGAAATAGCTTTCGCTAGCAGCGTGCTCTTCAGAAACTGTTCCCCTCCAAAGCACAGTTAGGGACTCAAAAAGGAGCCTTATGTCAAGGTTGCCCAGGACAGCACACTGTCATCTGCTGTTTTCATTTCTGACACCCTCCTCACAAGCTAGGGCCTTCTCCCATTACCCAGCCACGCATTAACGCTTTAACATCACTTAACTGACTTCTCATTTGAATGGGAGAGGCTCATCCATACAGTTAGGATGAGAAACAAATGAGTCCCCTGTACATAGCCACTTAAAGGGCAATTTCTTTCCTACTTTTTAATAGTAAACAATGGCTTAACGACAGACTGAACCAAGCCATTTAAAAAAAAATAAATCACATCTGCACTCTTAGTGGCTTGGATTATTTTAGGCTTACTTAGGATGGCTCTAGAGAGAGTGAGATATCCTTCTCCTGGCCCCATGTCCACACTCAGATGTGAAGCAAGGCTGATCTGTTATCCCAAGAACTTTCTGTGGAAAGACTTACAGTTGCCTGGATAGGCATTTTTACTTTATTGAAGGCAACAGCAAGACTAGTGATATGCTCAGTGTAGGCACATGGGACCAGTCTTAATTCTATGGGACTCAAAAAATGTGGGCACTATCAATTTAGAAACCTACATTTTCAAAATATCAGTTACTGCAACCTCAAGAGCACAAACTTTTTGTAAATTACACTGATCTTCAAAACCAGAAATATTTAAAGCATATAAAGGCATGTGCCTGTTCCAAACATCTAGAAATAATAACTAATTCTCTCTCACACTCCTCTGAGATAAAGAAGTAATTGTCTTCTATTCTCTTGTACAGAGGGTGAAAGGGAAAGGAAGTTAAGTGCCAATGATACGATAAGCAAGTTTCAGAGTCAGCGTTAAAACTCAGTGCCAGCTTTAGAAGTCAAAACTTTCAACTTTATGATCTTTCTTCTGCAATAACTCAAATACACATATTTCTAAGTAGCAGCTTGCACATTTGCCTTCCAGGTTAACACTGGAGTACAGACTTTGTGATAACAGGATAGTCTGTAAGTCAGTCTCACTTCTTTGGAACTAGAAAAGTGCCCTATTTCTACTGTAGGAGAGTGTGTTGTACTTTATGAGCTGCATGTGATCTCCTGAGTCAGTCATTGTGGGTTTTGTGCAGAAAAAACAAAGTCCTATGCCCTGAAAAGGGTACAAACTGCAGCAGCTAGCCTTCTAAGCAGACCATATGATGTTGCGCTCTCTATCCTCTCATCAGTAATCACAGACTGTGTTGTCTTTGCACTAATGTGTGCAGCTCTCTGTGTAATTGCTTCTAGAGAGTAATTAGGAGACTTTTAATGATGACAGCAGTCATTATTTCCTGCTGACATAAAAAATTCTGTTTGATCAATAGAAATTATTTGAGATGATTGCAGGAGTGAGTTTCCAGGGGATTGGGACCTGAGTTATGGGTCTTGTTCTCCTAATAAGTAAGAATAAGCAATGACCTCATTGATTTCACAGCTAAACTCAAACCTCATCTCTGCAATTTAACTTCCGTTTGGGGACTATTCTCATATATGAACTCGTACACACCCAGAACATCATTAAAATTAAATCAAACATTCCATTCTACTCAACAAAGAGGAAGAGAGATATTACTGTAAGGTGGGGTTTTTTGGGGGAAGGTGACAAGGACCTGCAGTTTTTCTTTAAACCATGGAGGATGTTCCATGGGATACAGCAGAAGGGGTGCACACGAGACCAGCAAGAGCATTTGCAATGTCCCTCTAGGCCTGTGTGCTGCTGTTTATGCCAGCACACCGGATGCTAGGACATTTTTCAGTCACACATGTTGTGCTGCCCTTTGAAAGACTGACCTAGTATGTCTTTCCAACAGCAGTGCCAGGAACAGAGCTACTCAGTTACAGGACTAAGGCCAGAACAGGGGACAGAGACGAACATATTCTGCAGAGACCAGTCTAAGTAACTGAAGAGCTATGCTAAGTTACACCGCTGTTTTGAAGACCTTCAGTGAACACCCACTAGTAAGGCTTGGCACCCTTGCAATAATGCTTTCCACTTAATATTCACCCTGATTTGAAATACCCTTTTTTCCCACCAAAGGAAAAATAAGGTAATAGTTGGCAGTTTTTCTTTTATTAGTTTTATTTTAGCAGAGCTCCTGATGTGTAAAGCAGCTGTAATAAGCACGATGGCACAATGATGGCATAGTAACAGCAATGGCACTGGAGTATCCCTTTGCGTGAGGGTGACAGGAGTTGCCATACCAGAGTAGATTATCAATCCACCTAATCTCTGGCAAGGGCAACAGAGGTAGGCAGCTTCTCTGCCTTCCACCCTTATCCCAGTCTAAAACTCTCTTACCTCTTCCAAGTTCTGGTAGAAAAGTGCCAGAAGAAGGGCGGTCTGCAGCTCCTCTCTCCTGCTCTGGGATAGATCCTTGATCTGCCGCTTCCTCTCATGAATGGCATTCAGTTTGTGCTGGATTTTTAGCCCTTCCAGTCCACCAACCTTTTCTAGCCTGCTTGCCTGTTCTTGAAGAGACATCATCTGAGGAGGCAACAAATCTGAAAATACTTTTATGCTTCCAAGTGGTGTGAAAGAAACAAAATCCAGTCTCCTTTCCATACCTAAAAGATTCACCTTTTTTCTGGAATGAACCAAGAATAGCATGGACAAGTTAACCAGCATTCCCCCCACCCTCACCCTGTACTATGTTACATTATGACATCCTTGTCATTGGCCACTGTAGTGCACCCTGGCTACTTAAATGAATTAAAGCTGTAGCTCCAGGAGTCCCTGTGCCACTGATCATCCAATGCAAGGAATCACGGAGCAAGCTTGACACCCGTGAGTGCTCAGGTTTTATTGCTTTGTGGAAATCAGGTGTTGGAAGGTAGCTCTCAACATGAGCAATCAGTCTGGCATGGAGCTGGCACGAGTTCTGGGAGCTCATTCCTTCTGGGGAACCCAGGCACAGCCCCAGGTTTGAGTTTAGCCCTAGCCTGGATGAATTACAGCGGTGGCCACCAGCCAGGCAGTCTCCTTTACATGCAGGTGAGCAATTCAGCATCTATTCCAAAGGTATAAAGACGCAAGCCAATTTGGTACATTGTATACCAAATGTATATTTAAATAACTAGACAAGTCACCCCCTCTGACCTACTGTATTTTACTTGCTTTAAAAGCCACTGTTTTTTTAATGAAAAAAGCAGAAACTTTTGATATCCATAACACACAATATGGCCTGCTTTAAATATTTCTTCTCTATAAGTCCCACTATTCAACTTACTAGCCAACTGCAAGACCATACAGGCAGGACTTGGGCATGGAGTGTTTAACACTTATTCTCCACTGCTCTGCCTCTTATTTCACTAAGCTTCCCCATTTTCTCTTTGGTTCAAGCATATCAGGCATATCACATCTGTCAGCAATTTAATGTGTTGCCATATTAAAACAAACAAACAAACAAACAAACGAATCATTCTAGCTGACGGGCTGGTAGAAAATTTGTTGTTGATTTTTGTACCTTCTCATCCTGTGATGCCAGAAGCTTCTCAAAAGCCTCATGTTTCCTTATCAGTTGCTCTACTTCATCTACAGAGCTTCCGAGGTCACTGCTTTTCAAATAAATCTATAAAAAAAAGTTTAATAGTTTTCTCAGTGGATTAATTATCACCTAAACCTGATTCATAAATGTGAGAAAAGGTATTAACTCTGCAGTTGAGAGCACACTTCAGAGGAAAAAAAAAAGGAACAGGAGGCAACTGAAATTGGAAATTAAATAGTAGAGTTCCATGGTCTTGAGCAAGAAAGAGAAGCATTAACAGGTCCAGCTAAGGAAAGTGACCTATCACTGCTTATTGCAATCACTAAGTCACAAGGCTGGCAGTGAATTAGAGAGGTCTAAGCCGTCCGTGTAATCCAAAGTAAGATCAACACTGTCATGTCTGACAGATGTCTATACAATTTCTTCTTAGAAGACTTCCAATAACAGAGACTTTGTAGCCTCCCTGGGCAGTTATTCCAGTACTTCGTTATCTTTACCATTAGCAAGATTTTTCCAAATATCTACCCTGAAAATGCATTGCTAACAATTCCCCTCATTACATACTGTCCTCTTCATCACACAAAGGAGATAATTCCTTTTAAATTTGCTTCAGCCTTGTATATGTTTGTAGGCTTTTTGCACACTGGGATTTCTATCTTCTCTAGGATAAAACCTGATCTGATCAATCATTCCACAAAGGCTGTGTCTTCTTGACTTATTCTTATTGCTCTCCTCTGGGTTTTCTCCTTTTCAAATTGTTTTGAAACAGGGTTCCTAATACTTGATGCAGTAAGTAGCAACAAGCAATACGGCTGACAGAGTGAAGGTAGTGAAGACAGCAAAGAGCTTATGTGTGCCTTTCAAGCTGTAATCTTCTGCGTGTATCTGTGTATGGTGCTTATGTTTTACACAATACCATGAACTCAAGTTCACTTTGTAATCTACTATAAGCTTCCAGAAACTCTTCAGAAGAACTGCTATCAGATCACCTTGTCCCCATCTTGTATTTATGCAACTGATTACTCCTGAAAAATGTCATAGCTTGCACCTGTACCAAGTGTATTACATCTGTCATTTTTTCAGGCCATCTTTACAACTTGCCTGCATGAATTTTATTTACTGTCTGTCCTGTCAGTCTCTGATGCAGAAAGACTTTAGTCTAAAATAACAAATGCAGTTTTAAGGAAACTGACCTCTGCACTATTTG